>JAKSZT010053767.1:16269645-16643415 GCA_026826555.1 Tolypeutes matacus
AAACATCTCAAATCTGCCTTAAACAATTTATATTTTTAAAAGGATAGGGTTTTTATTATTTTCAAACAAAGGGAGGTAGAGCAGGGATGTCAGTGGGTCCACCTGCAAACTAGGGTTTGCAAAGGGAGAGAAGGGGTGAGCTCATAGCTACTGTTTTTGCTCAATTTAATTGCACTCCTTCACATGTCCTTGGTCTCAGGTTTTTCCATCCAGTGTATTTAAGAGAGAGAAGAAAAATAGGTGCTTGTTAGGGAGCAGAAAACAGGAATTGCTAGGCAACGGAAACACACGAATTTGCTTTGTGACTGAAGACAGTTTCCATTAATAAGTAACAATGCTCAGCTACATGCTACAAATTACAGGGGTGAGATTATATTGTTAAAACTAAAATACCATCTGTTAGTTCAATCTGAGAATTAAAGCTGTAGTGTAACGTATATTCATATGACTGCTTTTGGTCTCTTTTACAACTATCAAACCCAGATGCACTTCCACAACAACAAAAGAATGAACTGGTGTCAGTTAAGTTCTGGATATTTCTGAGTAGAGGTAATCCTGGATCAAGGTTATTAAGTATGTCAGTGCTGCAACACAGGGTTGCAGGACTATTTTAAAGATATGCCTTCAGATAAGTCTTGGGAAGTCTTAATGGAAAAGGGTGGATTTGAAGGAGTTTTCCTGAGTATGCATGATTCAGTTAGGTAAAGAAACAGAGAAAGCATCCATCTGCAGAAAGCGTAGTTCTAGGGTGTTCAGAAGAGTCAGGAGAGGCCTGACTGTATTGGAAATCTAATGTTGGGAGTAATGAGAAATAAAGTTTGATAGTTAAAGTAAAGATGAATGAATAACCAACACATCCATTTACACACATTTTTATTTTAATTTCTTAAAGCATGTTCTGTGGGTCTAAATTATATCTAAAAGACATGATTCCCTCTATAAATTGTATTATACACATGACTTATCCTCATAGCAAGGCTGAAGTCAGAATCTAGATGCGTGATTTTAATATTGTCAAGAACTTTTACCCTACTTGCAAGTTAATAAGTTAGCCTGCCACAGTTCAGGGATGGTGGCAGAAGGCATGAGATTCCTGTGTTAAAGACAAAAGACTTTATTACTCACAGTAATAGAAGTAGCCAAAGTATCAGCATTCTTTCTTATTCTCCAAGCCTCAAATCCTACAAGGGAAGTGAAGAGGGTCAGATTGGTATCTGCAAACATAGTGGGATGGATTATAAAAGAGGAACCCCAAATTTAGGGAACCCAAAGCTTATATAATAGGCATTAAGCCTGCCTGACCTCTACTTCAGGAAAAAAAAAACATTATCTTATTATGCTAGACAGTAAGAAAACCTGCCCTTTGCACTGGAGGGAGATACTATTTCTGTCTTCCAAATATGTGTACTCTACAAATATTTTTGAAAAGATAGTCCAGGAAAAAAGGTAGTCATTACCTCTGCTTATAAGACTTTCAGAAATGTGAGAGACTCATAGAGATTGTGTCTTGAAAAATATCTAATCATATTTTTAACAGGATTAGCACTACATAAGAAAATATTTATTCCTGTGAATCAGGTATGAATGGTAGCCCACAAATTGGAGTTTTCAGAAATTGCCTTCTTTTTTTTACTAAATTAAATCTTACTCAAAGCCCTCATTCTGCTATACTGAAAGGAAATGTAATTTCAGTCATCTGACTGATTTGGGGAGTTTGGTAGGGAGGACAGAGGAGGGGAACTGGAGGTGCCACCCCCAATTAGACTTATTCAGAAATCTAGAAAAGTTACTTGGTGCCTGGAAAATGAAATAAGATTCTTTACTCTTCAACCTGTCACTGTGGCTGATATGTTTGTTTTAATATCCTTGGTTTAAATGAGCAAGACTAATAGAATAAAACAAGAAACAACTTTATTATTTTCCCCATGGCTATTCCTGTAAGTCACTCTGTATTACTAGTTCTTGAGTAAGCCTCATAACTTTTCTGGGTTATTTTCAGATAATGAAAAGGCTTCTAGTTACTCTTGTAATGAAATTAGTCTCAATTCAGTAATTACTATATATGGTCTCATGTAATAATCAAAAGTACTGAACTTTATTCAGACTTAAAACTTCTCCTAAACCCCACCCCCATCTATAGCTCCTGTCTATTGCAGGAGAGAGTTTCTGTGGGAAAGAAAGGCTGGTAGGCAGAGCCTATATTTACTGCTTTACACTTTTGCTGAACAATGGCTTTTGAACCCTCTAGAAGCAAAGTGTGGGTTGGGGAGGAGGAGAGGTAATGGACAAAGAAAGTCATTTAACTAGTTCTGCCATGAGTTGCTTTCTGGCTTTTAGAATTTAAAAGAATGACTGTGTGGATTTGACAGAGATCCCCCTACTCCCATTGCTGGGGATTTTTCACATGGAATTCCCAAACCAAGTCTGAAAGATATATATCAATTTCTTGGTCTGGTCTCGATGCTGTACTCACTAATCTTGAGATGAAAAAAAAAATTGCATTTCCTTTTTCCATAGGCATCAGAAGGAAGGTGCACTCATGATACATTGACAACTAAAGAACTCTTCCAATTCCCAAGCCCCCTCAATCACTTCAATATTTCTTTCTTTTTTTTTTTTAATCTCTTTCATATCCTCAAGTGGGTAACTGGCCAAAGGTTGTTGTTGTTTTTTTTCTTTTACCACCTCTTTCTTTTATCCTCAAGTGGGTAACTGGCTAAAGAGGTTTTTTTAACCACCTCTTTTTTAAGTGGTATGCACGTGGTCTGGAATCTCATGCTGGAATTTAGTAACTCAGCAGCTCTTGTCTTTGGGACTCAGATGAAAGTAAAACTAAAATAATAACACTCTCAATTGTTCATCAGTTAAGCTTGCATAATAACAGGAGGTCCAGCAGATCTGTGACTTCTATGTGTGTCAGGCTGGGACTCAGGAATCTTGACTAAGTTTGGAGAGTCAGAAGGCTAAGCCCCAGCCTGCCCAGATGTACCACAGAGGCCACAAATGTACCACAATGGAGGGACCTGCCACGTCAAGGGCACTTCAAGGGCGGAGCTCAGGCTACCTTTGTTTCATTTTTTAGTTTTGCAGAATCTCATTTCTCTCTCCCTCTTCTTCCCTAGCAAAATCCTCTCAAGGAACTTAGGACTTGGGGTAAGAGAATGAGAGATTGAACATGTCACAAATTAGTTTGTTACAAATGGTAACGAAAAACAAGATTAAATCTTTGTTTAAGAAGTATTCTTCCTCTCAGACTGTAACATACAATAATAAGTTTGCACAATTGACTAGTAGAAATGTGCTTTTATTCTCTTCACCAACGAAATAAATTTTACCTACCTGCTCTAGGTCATGTGTGTGTCTGTTTTTGTGGTCTGCATACTCCCTTGTGCCCTCTGACCCTACCTGCTGAATGGCTATAAAGCATTTCAGGGGGCTTTAAATTTTCCATAAAGTACCTTGTTTTGATGCATTACTTTTTTCCCTGCATTCCTACTCAATTGGCAAATGAAATGAGGCACAAATGAGTGAGCCTTTTCTTATTCATTTCTAAGACAGTTAATATGAATCACCAAATTTCTGTTCAAAATATATGACTGGTTTCTTTTATTTTATAAGTAACAATGCTAGAGAAATATGTAATGGGAAATAGCTGTTTAATTACATCTCCAAAGAACATTAAAATATAATTGAAATATAATGGATACATATGCTATAATATATTTTTGAAGCCTACTGAATTTTAAAGACATATTTGAGATGGTTTACCATTGTTTATCTAATATGCTAGAAAGCCATTTGGCTACTTGCCATGTGTGTATGCAGACTAAACACCTTTTTTATTTAGTCTCTATTGATTTGAATTATTTTATAAACATAAGAAAAGCTTACCATATTTAGTTCATCTTAGCATGAAAAGAAATCAACTGTACCAAGACCAGTCAGTATAATATGTAAGATTTGAAAATAAGTGCCTGTAAATTAGAACCAATAAGAACAAGATCAAACAAAAAGGTAAATAATTTTATAATATACATGTTATATGTTTATGATAAATTACATATAAGTTTATAATAGATTTATGTGAGTATATATACTTTAAAAACTCTATGCATTGGCACTTCTTATTAAGTGGTTCTTGCATAACATTTAGAGCTTAAAGGCAATGGATTTGATGAGTTTGGAAGGCAGGGAAAGTTAGCAGAACTAATTGTTATATGGGTATGGTTATTTATCATGTTTAATCTGAAATTAGAGTCAACAAGTCTAATGGTTTTTGAGCAGTCACTCCCAATATATCTGTATGCAGTTGATTGGCTTTTTTATACATTAACACTGCTTCTAAATCCACCTTCTGTTACTCTAAAAATTGTTAATTCTGGAAATATTTCTTCATTTTGTTCAATTTCTTTTTAAATAGTATTGTTAATGTTGTTATTATTGCTGGTATTTACTAATGTACTTAACATTTCTCTAGAGTTGAGCACATTTTTTATCCCAGATAAGAGTGATGTAAGCCCATTTGTAAATGGGGCAGATTTTCATTTGTGCAGATGTACCTCAAGACAGGCAGACACACACACAGAGAAATACAGAAAAAAAGAGCACATACACACACACATCTAATTTGTCCTCTTTTATAGAATGACAAATATAACAATTGTGTTAATTTTCCAGATAGATTGATTTTATCCATTTACATGTCATTAAAAAAGTAGAATGGAAATCTTCCAAAATATAGTAAACCTTTCCCTGACTTCTGAATCAGAATACTGTACACATAATTTGCTTGTGTACACAGTGTATATCCACAAAGTACATGTTGCCCCTATATTAAATGCTTCCAGTCAGTGATGGCTATGTTCTTGTTTTCCTTTTCATAGGTTGTTCTCTGGAGATACAGTTCCTGATATTAGCCATTTTTTGTTGCTATTCTCTGTCAGAAGTGTCAGTGTAGCACAGTGTAAGAGAGTCCAGACTTTGCATCCAGATAATCTCAGTTCAGATTCCAACTCAATTGCTTACTTAGCTATATGACCTGACTGAACATAAAATGGGATTATAATATTTGCCTTTTTAGAGTTTTTCTGAAGAGTTATAAGGTTACAAATATAGAGTACTTAGCAGTGCATACTAGGTATTCAGTATATATGTGCTCAGTACCACCACCCTCCACAACATCCCCAGAAAACTTGCACATGTCCCCCTTCTGACCTCTTCTGTGAACTGGGCAACTACATAATCTAGAAGGTTAGAAATATGTCTGGGGAGCAGATGTGGCTCAGCGGTTGAGTGCCGGCTTCCCACATAGGAGGTCCTGGGTTCAAACCCCAACCCCAGTACCTCAAAAAAAAGCCAAAGAAATATGTCTAAACTAAAAGTTAATGATAACAATACGTATCTATTCTGAATGTATATTGACTACTTAATGAATAAACAACACAAGATGAAGGGCTGATATATTTTTATCTTTAAGTGTTAACATTTGAGATGGACCTTGAAAGTTGGATAAAATTTAGACTGGAACTCAGGTAGGGTAGCATTCTGCAGAGGAAACTGGTCAGGCCCAAGCATTTGAAGAACAAAGAGTTGTTAACATTTTCTGGAATAGAGAGCATATGGTAGAAGAAAAAACTCAAGAAGGAATATTGGTCCTTTTTGTCAAGGATGAGTGCCAGGACCCAGAGTTTAATTTAGTGGAAAATAAGGGACCACTGATATTTTCTAAGCACAGTAGTTTTGCTTTAGAAGGTTTCCTCTTGTGTTAACATTTTGGATATATTAATGGTGGGAAAAACGAAGATGAAGAGATTGCCTAAGAAGCTATTAGAGTGGTTCAGGCAAAAGTAACAGGGCCTAATTCATATATTCCAAGTAGGATGTAAATATTGCTACAATCCCTATGAAAGGCAATTTGGCAAATCTATCAATACTATAAATGCACATACCATTTTCCCCAGAAATTCCACTTCCAAGAATTTTCTTTAAGATATACTTGCAAATTTATTCATGGTATCATAAAATCAGAATAAGGACTCATTGAATAAATGATAGGATATCTGCATAACAGAATTATAGTACACCTATACAATAAGGATGTGGAAGCCCCTTACATACTGATACACAACAATATCCAAGGTTTTTTAAGCTAAAAAGAGGCAAGGTACAAAATTATGTGTACAATTTCCTTCTATTTGTGTTTTAAAAATGAAAAAAGAAGAAAGGGAATAATCATTGCTTTTCTATACATACAATGTCTCTGGAAGAATATACATATGCATACACATACAAATGGCATTGGTGACTTCTTGTTAAAGGTAGCTGAAGGACAGAAGTGAGATTTTTTTCCTGTGTACCTTCTTGAAACTTTAGAATTTTATACAATATGCTATTACTATTCAAAATAAATTTTAAAAGCAATGAGGCCTAAAGTAAGGGTAGTAAGCTATAGGCTTGGAGAGAGAATTTATCAGAAGTGGGTAGTGGGAGAAAAAAATTTTTAAAGAAGGATATAGAGTTCCAAGAACAGAAGGTTTTGGAAATCCTAGTACTGAACAGTATTGAACCACATTGAAGTATAAGACTGTAGATTGTGTACTTCCAACAGAAAGAGAATTTAAGAAATCACGTGTTACAGGCAAGCCTCTGAAGAATATAATTATCCCAGTTTTACAGATGCAGTACCTAAGTGCCTGGGGTTCTGTTGCCTCACCCAAGGTCACACAAGTGAGTGCCATGGTAAAAAAAAAAAAAAAAAAAATCAAACTAAAAGGGTTTTATGTGAAGCCATCACATAAAAGGAACAGATATTTAGAAAAATAAGCAAGGAAAATTATTTTCGTAACTAGAAGGGACAGGAGAATCCTGTCTTTCTTCTCCCTCCCCAGTTACCCATCGTCTGTCCCTAAGTAGGTGAGTTTTCTTATTCAATGACCCTATGAATGGAACCATTCATAAAAATCCTTGCAGTTCTTTCAAAATTCTAATGTGTTCAAGGCTTACCTGAGGGCAACAGTAATATCCAAGTAAAGATGTTTAGAAATTTTCCTTTAAATCACTATGAAAATTTTGACATTTAGTAGGCTGAAACTCTGTGTTTCAGTTTTCAGAACCTCATCAGGTTTCCTTGTACCTCTTATGTGCTATTTTGGGTAACTGCCACTGTGTGGAAGAGTTGGCATTTTTAGAAAGGAAATATTTATAAATTAGTTCTTTTTAACAAGCTGGTTTAACAAGTCTCAAGACACTTTTAAAAAAGCATAGCTCCTTATTACATGACATCATTAATACAGTTATGTTTATCTATAAATAATTTATTTTAAAGGACTTATATTTAAAGCCAGAATAATCAATTTTAGATGAAATCTAACTCATTCTATAAGGCCAGCATTCCCTAATGCAATAGCCAGACAAGACATTACAAGAAAGGAAAACTACAGACCAATATCCTTGATGATGCAAAAATCCTCACACAAAATACTAGCAAATTGAATTCAGCCCCATATTAAAAGGATTATACACTGTAACCAGTGGGTTGTATTCCAGGAAAGTGAGAATTGTTCAGCATACAAAAATCAATCAATTTAATATACCACATTAACAGAATGAAGGGGAAAACCATATGATCATCTCAATTGATGCAGAAATAACATTGGACAAAACCCAACACCCTTTCATGATTGGAAAAAAAAAAGTAGGAAGAGACTTCAGGGAAGCCGGTGGACTAGAAAGACACGGGACTCTCTTCTCTCCCAGAAAAATAGCTAGAGGACAGGCAGAAATGTCCTGGAAAAAATTCTAAGACACCAGGGGAAAGCTGGACACCGGCCAGAAGTGAGAGGGACAAAGGAAAAGAATTGCGACCACAAAACTGTGAGTTAAAAGCAGCAACTGCTATTGCCAGCACTCTCCCCAACAATAAGATACTTTTGAATTCTCAGGACTCTGGGTTGCCTGCTACAGACAAAGGAGGCCCCAGGGATCCATCTCCCCAGGAAAGGGGTATAGAAGGACTGGCTCAGCTACTGACCCACAAATTTAATCTGCTATGTCCCACAAGCCTTTCCAGGCCTGGTGGGGCCGCACCATTGTTTGCTTTAGGAGCCAGCTCGGGATTAAAGTGATCTAGGACTAAAGAGATCCCATCCTCTCAATCTCTCTCTCTACTAACCAGGACTGATTGTTGAGGACGCAGAGGAGAGTGGAATTATTTCCTACCCAGGAAAAGGGAGGGGACTACAGCAAAGGTTGGAGAATTGTCTCTGAAAAGTTTGAATTACAAGTCTCTTAGGCTCCAGGCATGAATCTATATCACATTGGTCCATTCCCGGTTGCAGCAAACACACTCTGACTAGGCATTGAACTGAAATGACTCCCACAGCACGCCATCTGCTGGCAGACCATGGAAGTGCATGTGAGAAAATTTTAAATAAATGAAAGGCTTTTTCCAGCCTTTATATCCTCCCTCCCCAAGGCCCTAAGAAGCAGGTCTGCAACCCATTACTGAGTCCAGAGCCCAGTTCTGAGCAACTAACAGGGACAATCCTAAAGACCCAGGTTGAACCAAGAATCAAAGAACAGCAGTAACACAGTGTCCTGCCACTAAATCCCTAGTAAAGACAGAGAAATTGAGCATTTGAGTAAACTCACCATCCTAATGAGATGCCTAGACATCAGCAAAAAATTACAAGCCATACTAAGAAAATGGAAGATACGGCCCAAAAAAGGAATATATCAAAGCACCAGAAGAGAAGCAGGATTTGAGACAACTAATTAACCAGATGCACATAAATTTCCAAATCAAATTAATGAGTTGAAAGACAATATGGCTAAAGAGATAAATGACATCAAGAAGACATTGAGAAAACACAAACAATTTGAAAACCTGAATAGAAAAATATCAAAGCTTATGGGAATGAAAGACACTACAGGTAAGATTAAGAACACATTAGAGGGGAGCAGATGTGGCTCAAGTGGTTGAGTGCCTGCTTACCACATGGGAGGTCCCACGTTTGGTCCCCAGTACCTCCTAAAAACAAAAAAACAACAAACAAACAAATGAAAAAAACAACTCAGGGGAGCCGATGTGGCTCAGTGGTTGAGTGCTGGCTTCCCATGTACAAGGTCCTGGTTCAATCCCCAGCCCCGATACCTCAAAACACACACACACACATTAGAGGCATACAACAGCAGAGTCAAAATGGTAGAAGAAACAATAAGTGATACCAAAGAAGGAACAGCTGAAATTACCAGTGATTAATGTAGGAACAGAATAAGTGATACCAAAGAAGAAACAGCATATCAAAAGACACATCACGGCCAAGTTGGATCTATTCCTGGTATGCAACACTGGTTCAACATAAGAAAATCAATCAAGGTAATCACCACATTAACAAATTGAAGGGAAAAAAAACAAAGGATCATCTCAATAGATGTAGAAAATGCGTTTGACAAAATCCAGCATCCTTTCTTGATAAAAACTTTGAAAGATAGGAATAGAATGAAAATTCCTCAGTCAACAACATATTCAATAGGGAAAGGTTGAAAGCTTTCCCTCTAAGATCAGGAACAAGATAAGCATTCTAAACAAGAAGAGTGATGTGGGAGGAATATCACTGCCTGACTTTGAAACATATTACAAAGCCACAGTGGTCAAAACAGCATGGTACTGGTTTAAAGACAGGCACATTGATCAGTGGAATAGAATTGAGAGTCAAGAAATAAACCCTCACCTCTATGGCCAACTGGTTTTTAACACACCTACCAAGTACATATTAATGGGACAAAACAATCTCTTCAACAAATGGTGCTGGGAGAACTGGATATCTATAACCAAAAGAATGAAAGAGGACCCCTATCTCACTTCATATACATGAATCAACTCGAAATGGATTAAAGATCTAAATATAAAAGCCAGGACCATAAAACTAATAGAATAAAAATGTAGGAAAACATCTTAAAGATCTTGTGGTAGGTGGTGGTTTCTTGGACCCTATACCCAAAGCGCAGCAAAAAAAAAAATAGATAAATGAGAACTCCTCAAAATTAAACACTTTTGCACCTCACGTGACTTTGTCAAAACAGTGAAAAGGCAGCCAACTCAATGGGAAAAAATATTTGGAAATCACATATCCGATAAGGTTTAATATCCAGGATATATAAAGAGATATTACAACTCAACAATAAAAAGACAAACGACCCAATTTAAAAATGGGCAAAAGACTTGAATAAACATTAAATAAACAAAGAAGAAATACAAATGGCAAAAAAACACATGAAGAAATGCTCAACATCACTAATGACTGGGGAAATGCAAATCAAAACTACAATGAGATATCATTTCACACCAACAGAATGCCCACTATTAAAAAGACAGAGAACTACAAATGTTGGAGAGGATGTAGAGAGATAGGAACACTTATTCACTGTTGGTGGAGTGCAGAATGGTACAGCCACTGTAGAGGACTGTTTGGCAGTTCCTAAAGAAGCTTAATATAGACTTGCCACATGACCCTACAATACTACTACTGGGTATATACCCAGAAGAACTGAGAGCAGTGACACAAACAGACATCTGCATACCGATGTTCATAGTAGCGTTATTCACGATTGCCAGAAGTTGAAAACAACCCATGTGTCCATCAACAGATGAATGGATAAACAAACTGTGGTCTCTTCACACGATGGAATATTATGCAGCTGTTAGAAGAAATGAAGTCGTAAAGCATATGACAGCATGGATGAACCTGGAGGACATTATTTTTGAGCAAAGCAAGCCATCCACAAAAGGACAAATACTGTATGATTGTGTTACTATGAACCAAATATATTGTGTAACATATTGTATAATCCAAAAAAAATGTATATATGTACCCAGTATATTTAATTGAGAAATGTATGATTTTATTCAACTGTGTTTTCTTTTTAGTTTTTAATTGCTTATATTTTCAATTATTAAATGTAAAAAATAAAGTTTAAAAAAAAAAATAACCACAATGAGGAGAAATTGCTGTGAATGTAATATGGTACAGCCACTATGGAATACAGTTGGGCAGTTCCTCAAAAAGTTACACATAGAATTACTATATGACCCAGTAATCCCACTCCTAGTCATATACAAAAAAAACAGGGACTTAAACAGATACTTGTGCGTGAATGTCCATAGCAGCATTATTTACTATTGCCAAAAGGTAAAAACAGCCCAGGTGTCCATCAACAGATGAATGGATAAACAAAATGTGGGATATACATACAATGCAGTATTCTTCAGCCATAAAAAAGCAGGAAGTTCTTGCACAAACTACAACATAGATAAACCTTGAAGACATTATGCTGAGTGAAATAAGCCAGACACAAAAGGAAAATATAGAATGACTGTATTTATATTAAATATCTAAAATAAGCAAATTCAAAGACAGAAAGCAGATAAGAGTTCACTGGGGACTAGGGAGGGGGGAGAAGAGGACATTATTGCTTAATGGAAACAGAGTTTCTGTTTGAGGTGATGAAAAAAAAATTGAAAATAGAGGTGGTGAAGTAGTACAAAATCATGAATGTAATTAATGTCACTAAACTGCATACTTAAAAATGGTTAAAATGGGAGATATTATTTTTATATATTTTACCACAATAAAAAAGAAAGAAAATAAATTGTAGTCCAAATGTAGAGCCCCCACTACAAATTCTTCATTTCAAAAAATAGATGTCTGGTTTAGCTGCATCCTTTGTGACCTTATCACCTTTTATCCCTAGAGTTAGAAGCCTCTATCATGGTATTGTTCTCACTACAGCTTTACCAGCCCCTCCACCTGCCAGCAGCTTTGGCAGTACATGGCCTCTAGCCGTGCTGACTTCTAGAGGTTTGGAAGCTTTTATATTTCTAGTCTTCCCGCCTCTCTGCTGAATGCCCTTCTAAGTACCTTTCCTTTAATAACGTCTTGATAGTAGCTTAGCTGACTCCTGTATCTGGGTCTGCTGCTTCCCTGTCCTTGAAAAGCCCTGAAAGAACTACTTCACTTATGTTATCTTTGTACCAGACTTTTCTTCTTAAAATGTCTTATTTCAGTCAAAACAGTAAGATGTGCCTTGTGTAGGCCCAGTTAAACCCTAGTGTTTTCTCATTAAAGGAATAAAAATTACCTGGGTGACTTCATTAAGCCCTAGACAGTATTTAGTCTTCAGTATTGTTCTTTCTTATCCTTTTAGTTCTAACTCTCGACAGAGAGAGCTGGGTTTCTGAGCTAAATTGGGACTCCCAAAATTTAAATTTAAATTTAAATTTAAATGTTTTTTGAATATTTAGAAACTTAAGAGCAGTTAGTTACTAGTTCTAAAAATCTAGCTCTTTTCCATTCACAAAATAATACTGTTTGTTATGTTGGTTTTTCACCCTAATAAGGTGAATTCAGCTTCACAAGCAAATATAGTTAATTGAAACTTCCTGGTGATAAAGCTGATCTTTGTCACCTAAATTTAAATTTTGATTACCTATATTTAATTCATTCACATGTGAGCCAAATCAGATTTTCAAATGTCTAAAATTTATTGAAGGGTTTTGTTTTGTTTTTTATTCTTTCAGGTTATTTGGATTAAACATCTTTAAGGATGTTTAATTTTATTTCCTCTCTAACTTTATTAGGCATGTGGAGGCAGTACTTTAAAACTAAGAAGCAGAATGTTTTCTGCTAGAAAACAAAGATATTTTCATTGCAAAATGGAATAAAACCTTTGTTCTATGTTGCTGCTGTTAAGGGGAATTTCTCTTAATCTTTTTGATATCTATCATAAGCTGTAACTATATTCAATATTCAGTCACTTTGTGAGTCTAATGAAGCAAGAACAGCTGTTGTCTAGTTTCTGAATAACTGTAACAGAGTCTTTTAGAGTAATATAGAGACAATATCAGAACAACACATGCAAGGCACCCAGTGCAAAATTAATTGAAATGTGGTGGTCTAAGAGTTGGACACACACTTGTGCCATGTAAACATTTGTTCAACAGCTAAACAAATGGCAATGCACTAGACTAATAGTATTACTTCTTCTGGCACCTAACAAAAATGTTAATTGAGCATCAATCATTACCTTGTAATAAAAGGGCTAAACTTGCATTTCTGAATGTACAGCCAGAAAAATTAAGTGGGAGACAAAAATGTTATAAAAAGACAAACCATTCCACCTAAATTGCTTTCAATCACATTGACCCCATCACTGTACCTTTGAAACCTGTTCTCTAATTGAGAGCAATTGGTTTACCCTTCCAGCTTTTCTTTAAAGCCTTTCAGATCCCAAATTCAAAATGTTAAGAGCCCTTTACCAAATTATTCTGCAATTGAGCTTTCCTTCGAGATTCTTAAAATGATGACTAAGGCACATGCAAGGTAGAAAAACACTATTCAAGGAATTTTAAGCCTTAGAAATTATTTCCCCCATTGGAGAAGGTGATAAAATTAATGGAAATAATTTTAGCATGAAACAGTTATAGTAGCAAAAACTATGAAAGATATTAGACACCAAAATGAGCTAGAAAAGGGACCACCATGCCAAAATTTCAGCATCTCACCTCATCCAGGATAAAAAGGTCAAGTTTCTGGAAATTAAGGAGAATTTGTGAGGAATATTTTTGGAAAGGGTTGTGCTGTTCAGTGAGCTTGGGCCCCACCATTCCTCTACCCATAACAGAGCAGAGGAGTGAGTGCCTCTCCTGCTGCTCAGCCCAGCTCTGGTCTGAGGACTGATCATCACCAGAACCATCCAAGAGCTTGTCATGTGTTTCTTGCAAGTAGGGGACATGGACTGAAAACAGAAGAGCAAAATGAGTTCAAGTGGCCTGTGTCAGAGAGGAGAGGACCACGTCTGGGAAGTAGGTACCCTCTTTCCAAAGGCAGTTTAAAGGCTCCTAAATCCCAGGGGCCAGACCTGGCACTCTGTAGAAATGTTAGCCGGAGATCCTAACAAGCAGGGTTCCTGACAGAAGACTGGGGGATTAAAAAAATAAATAAATTACATTGGTGGGGCCCAGCAGAAGTGTCTCCAAAGAACTCATGAACTCGCCTAGAAGGGAGTCAGCTTTAAACATATGCCACCTTATGAAAATATCAGTCAAGGAAAAATTCTCTGCATCCCCTTCCCTTTTTCCTTCCCATGTCCCAAACACTAAGTGATCCGAAACTTCAGTGAGGAGAGTAAAATCACCTCGAAGAGAAGAGAGAATAGCATCAGCTTCTTTACCCAGACTGCAGGGTCTCTTCTGCACCGGTCCCAGTTGCGGGAGATTTAATATTTCAACAAGTTTGGTGTTTTGAATCTTATCCCAGTATCAAACCAGAAGATTTCAACTACGGAATCAAAACTCTATTAGCAACAAAAAGTTATGTTAGGACTTTGTCATTTGAACTACCAATGAATGAAGCCAGGCCGCCTAATCGAACTTCATCCGGGGATAGGGAAACCACGCCCACTGAATAAATTTTAAAGGGGCAGTGGTAAAAAGTAATGATGTTGCTTTAATGATTATCCTCCATAAATCATAAATGTTTTATGTAAGAGTAACAATGATTTTTAAGAATCCAGTTCTTCCCAATGCAAATATTGCATATGGAGTTTGTGGGACCACCTTCTGAAGAAACATGCCATGAAATGAATTTTATTCATTGCTTTTTACAAATAGAGCAGATAAAGGCAGCAGGATTCTGTGACTAAGATTAGGTAAAATAGTTATATTCAATATAATATTTGAAAATATGCAACATAGCATTGAGAGTGTCTAATGGCCATGTACAATAGAACAATCCTACAGATTCAAAAGTCCATCCTGATTTTTTTAAAAGTATGCTCTGAAAAGTTGACTTATTTTTCCCGAACATGAGGCAATAACAAAAATGAACTCCAAAGTATCTTCATATATCTGCTTCAAAATAGAAGTAATAATTGCAACAATTAGCCTTGGGGATAAGAATTTCAAGACAGGTCTAAATATCATATTTTACCCAATGAAATTACTTACTGTATCTTTTTCAAGTAATATGTGTAATATATATTTCTTGGGTGCTTACTATGTTGTTAGGCATTAATTAAGATCCTAATGTGTATTATCTCATTGAATCCTCACAAGTAACTCATCTAGAGCTATTAAAACTACCATTTCCTGCCTCCACAATCTCATGAAAGACAGGCTGTTTTTCTACCTCCCTTATTACTCCTCATTCAAACTTGATTTCTCTTTCATCCCTAGCTTCTTATCAATTTAAAGCTAAAAATAGCTTTAAATACTTCTGAATAATGCTTCCCAACCAGTGAGAATCATGCAAAATGAAAAGCAGTGATTTGACATGAAGAGGGCAGGTTTCCTCAGAGTTCAACCATAAATTGTCACCATTCATGAACTCCAGTAGACTTCCTTTGTGTTTCACTCCTATTCATGTCCATGGTAAATAGGAATAAAGCCCAGGGAACTGGTCTGCAGTGCTGAATCCAAGCCAGAAGGCATATTAATAGCAGCTTTTTAAATACGTATTCTGTTTGACCCAATAATTCCACCCACTTGAAAATTAATTTCCTAGGGGTGTAATCATAGATACAAACCAAGACATATCAACAACGATGGCCAATCCAATGCTATTTACAACACTAAAAAGTTAAAAACAGCCTAATGACCCAAAAGTGTCAAACTGATTAAGTAAATTGTAGTGGTTAATAGGATGCTTAATAAGATAGATTACTATGTAGCCATTAATATATATATATTTTAATGACAGTGAAATGTTAAAGAGGTATTGCTAAGTAGCAAACACTACATACGAAGTACTATCATATTTTAATATGTATATAAAAAATTTTATCTTTATGTATAAAACAGAAAAATTTAGTGAATGTCCTCTGCATAGTGGAATTTGGGACAATTTCTGTTTTCTCCCTATTTTTTTAAATTTTTCAAGTTATTTTACGTTGAACATGTAATTTTTATAAGCACAAAGACTAACCATAATGACATACACTTCAACTTGATTCAGCAAACACATATTGGTAGATAGGCTATTATGCAATTAAATTAAGTACAACAAACATTTCTTTAATAAACTATACAAATAGCTGTAAGTACAAAGAAGATTAAATAGACATGGTCCCTGCTCTTGGAGAATTCACAAGTTAGCAAGAACATACAACAAGTCAAGACTTATTCCAATAGTGTTATAAGAGAGCACAAGGTATAGTGGAGATACAAAAGAGATAATGGTCACCTCAACCTGGGAAAGTCATGGAAGCTAATGCCTGCGCTGTGCTTAAATGGTATGTATGGTACATAGAAGTTCAGAAGATGGATAAAGGGATAGGATAATATTCCTGGTGGAAGAATCAACAAACACAAATGCAGAGAGACATTTGGTGGGATAGAAAGTAAAAGAAGGCAAATGAAAGAAATGAAGATGGAGAAGTAGAAGCTAGATCAAGATGGGCCCCTGAAGCATTAAGGGTACAGACTCTAGAGCTGTACTTCAGACTCTAGACACCAGAGCTGCATTTCCAGTATATACATATTATGGCTATTGCACACCTGAAATACATTGAAGATGTCCTGTAAGTATAAAACTACACCAGCTGTTGTCTTAGTATTAAAAAAAAAAAAAAAGAATGCAAAGCATCTCATTAATAATTTTTATACTGAATACACGCTGAAACATCAGTGTTCAGGATATATTGGGTTAAATTAAATACATTATTAAAATGAAATTCTCATGTTTCTTTTTATTTTTTGTAATGTTTCTACTAAAAATAAAAAAAATACATATGTGGCTCACATTGTATATCTATTTTACTGTTGCTACTTTAGAGGATAGATTAGAGGAGAAAAACTCTGGAAGGAGGAAGATCAGTTAGAAGGGTTTTAAAGAATCCAGAGAAGAGGTAGTAAGGGATTTGCCCGTACAAGTACAAATAGGGATGAGGAAAGGAGATGGATTTGAGAGTTGTAAGAGAGACTATATTGACAAAATCCGATCAACTGAAGAAGAAATGAGTAGCTGGTAAGAGACTGGAATACTCTCAGGTTTTTGACCTGCTGACCATATTAGTAGGCAAAACAGAGAATGCAAAAAGAGGACTGGATCTGGGTGTAAGGGTGCATTTATCTAAATATGTATTTACTAAGCATATACTATGTGCTATATTATCTAATTTGTTAAGTGCTAGGGATCTAGCAATGATGAAACAAATGAGGTTCCTTGATCTTTTTAGAGCTCAATCACACTCTAGTATGACCATATAATGAATTCAATTCAGCTATGTTTAAATTGAGGTGGCTACAGGGCATTCTGGTAAAAATGTCAACTAGGCACTTAGATATTCATATACAAAGTTTAGGAGAATGGTTGTAATAGTGATTTGGGGACCTTTACAGTGAAATAAAAGGAGTGGATAAGTCCACCTAGGGATAACATGTAAAGAACAAAACCCTGAGAAAAACCAGATGTTTAAGGGAATGTTGAAGAAAGAAGAATCAGCAAAGGAGGTGGATGGAGAACTAGGAGAAAATAGTTTCAAAAAAGGCAAGGAAAGAGAAAAGTTTTAAGTATAGTCAACAGTGTCAAATGTAGGACATTGATAAGATAAAGACTACCATTTGTCCATAGGATTAGACAGCAGGAAAGCTTGCTCACCTTTGCCAATACAATTTCAGTGGAGGTTTAGGATACAAAAGCCAGATTAGAGAGGACTGAAAAGAGAATGGAGGTGAGGAGTAAAGATAGCACTTGTATATTTTTCCTTTGAAAAACTTGGCTGGGAAAGACAGTGGCTAGGAAAGATAAAAAGCCTAGGGAGAACTTAAGAGAGACTTCAGTATGTTTTCAGAACTTAGAAAAAGACATGGAGAGGATTGTAAATTGCAAAAAATAAGGGAGTAAGTGATGGAATAAGATCTCATGGAAGTTGAAAGCAGATGGGATGAAAAGCACTGGTATATATATTAGCCTGAATACAAAATGGAACACCTCAGCTTGACACTGCAGTTGTCAGGAGGAATTAAGAAAAAGCAAATGTGTATGTGGAGGGGTAAGAAATAGAAAGATTAATAATGACCATTAATTAATTAATTAGAGGATGATTAACTAAGAGATTAAGGAGAGTGGAGATTGAGCAGGATGCCAGAGAGAGGGATAAAAGTTTGAAATAGTCGCTGAGGGGAACTGAGGAGTGAGCTGACAAAGGAAGAATAAAAATAATGTCCAGTAATACTGATGATTCAATTGATACTGAGTACCATATGCTTATGTGACACAAATAGCTTCCATTGTGTGTTTTTTCTCAACTATGTTGAATAGTCCATATGTGCGAATGAAGTAATTAAATGGCAAATTGATCCAAAGTCTGGGATATACAGACCATTAAAAGCAGAAAGATGATTTGGAAATCTGACAGTGATGGTAAGAGAGAAATTAAAAATTGTAGCCCATAGAAAGGAAGAAGACTGACCAGAATTATACTGATAGAGGCAGAAAAATGAGAAGGTCAAGACTGGAGGTCTAGATAAGGCTGGTGAGCTGCTGGAAGGAAGCTACAAATCAGAAATAATAAATAGCAAATAGCTAGCATTTATTAAGCTATTAGGTGCCAGGCAGTGCTTTAAAATGTTTTGTTTTATTGCATTTAACGATACAACACTGTGACATAGTTCTATTATTATACTCCTTTTTTTTTTCTTTTAGATAAGTAAATTAAAGTATTGGGAGTTTAAATAACTTGCTAAGATCATGGAGCCACTGGGTAGCAGAAACCACTTTTTTTGAGATAGATTAATGAAGATCAACAAAACATGTTTGTTTTAAAAATGTATTCAAAAGGAGCAACCAAAGGCTTTTGGTGAATTGAGTCCTTTCTATGGAAATAAACAATGGGACTAGCCAGTTTTCCTTGAATTGTATTCCCATAGCACCTTCATCAGGATCCCCAAGGATGATTCTTTAAAATGCAGTTACCCAGGACCTTCTCTAGACCTAGAAAATCTGAATCCCGGAGTGTTACAACTGGTGAGCTGAACTTTTAGAAAGCTTCCTAGGTGATTTGTATATATGCTAAAGTTTTTTAATTTTTGGTTACCTGGAAGGATCGAGTTAAAAAACAAAAAACAAAAAAAAAAAAAAACCATGGTTGGCTGAAAGTACAAGGGTGGGAGGAAGACTGTGTCTACAAACCTTTTGTACCTTTTGAATTATGAATCTTTTCATGACAAAACTTAGAAGAATGAGGATCATGTCTATATTTGTACCCCCAGAACCAAGCAGAACATCTGGCACATATCAAGATGATCAGAAAAATGTTTGTGAAATTGAACGGAGCCGCATGGTTCTAAATGCCATAATTTACAATAAACATTATAACTAATATATCTTTTTTACACCCCCATTCCCTCTCCCCTCCCCACAGCCTTCTCAAAAGAAACAGAATAATTACTACATTGTCAACTGTTTGTCAATAGAACACATGTTTTGCTCCTTATTCTTCTTTGTGGTGATTCAAGCATCCCCTATACCTGGAACTTATTACATTCACATGGTTGGGGACAGAAAGTGTAGATAAAGCTTCCCATATTATTCTCTTAACTACATTTTTACAAATGATATCTGTTTCCTTTCTCATAAATACCAATGTATAGGGTATTTGGCATTTACCTTTTACAGAAAAAAAATATTCACAGATAGGTAACTATCTGGCTAGAAAGAAATTTTTCAACTGTTAATCCAGTAAAATTTATGCCTTTGGCAGAGTTTCCAATTATGTGAGTTTTTAGCAGTATTTTGGGAAATAACTAGTTACCCATACTGGGATTAGCAAAAATTGCCATAGAAATGTAATTGTAACTCCTTTTAACATTATCCTTCTCATTGGAATCCCTTGTTTAATGAAGATAATTTATTTTGATCCATTACATTCTTTTTTAAAAAACCTCTGTTCTGAGGCATCCTTAAAATTATAAAGGTATCCTCTTAAAGGGAAAGACTAAAATCTACTTTACCAGAACTGCTTACCTTTTCAGGCTTTTTCTTTATTTCTTTCTATACCATGCAGAAATTGCTACCAGGTGAGGAATTGCCAAGAGGTGCAGTGACACCATGAATGTCCTAGATCAAAACTGGGATACAGAAGAAATGCCATCTGGAAAGCAAGCTATCATTTTTGACCAAAACATTCCAGTTATGTATCTGTTCTCACTAGTCCTGTTGCTTATTGTGCATACCTTCATAACTAGAACATAATAGAGAAACCTTGAAGAACTTACATGTTCAACAAAAGATATGCAATATTCCATGTCTAGCAAGAATATTATGATTCATTTTTTTAAAAAATAGTTTAAAAATTGAGGTGGGAAGCGGATGTGGCTCAAGCAATTGAGCTCCCGCCTACCACATGGGAGGTCTGTGGTTCAGCTCCTGGCACCTCCTAAAGAATACAGCAAGCTGGCGTGACGGGCAGGCACGGCAAGCTGACACAAGATGACGCAACAAGAGACACAAGAAGAAAAACATAACAAGAGACACAACAAAGCAGGGAATGGAGGCGGCTTAAGCAATTAGGCGCCTCCCTCCCACGTTGGAGGTCCCAGGTTCAGTTTCTGGTGCCTCCTAAAGAAACAAAAGAAGACAAACAGACACAGCAAGTGCAAACAGTGAGGGAGTGGGGAGAAATAAATAAAATAAATCTTTTTTTTTTTTTAAAGTAATTGAGGTATTTTAGGTCCTGATAAATTATTCTCCCTTTATGGTCGCATATTTCTTTAGGAGCACAGAACAAAATCCCAGGTTTGAGTGCCAAGTCTAAAAGTGTTAGGATGTGACATGCATTATTTTAAAAATCAGTTTGAAACAGTTCTTTGCTTATACTGCACTTTTCTTCATGTTAAAGGAAGTATACAAAAATAGAATTGAAAACCTCGGAAAAGTTCCATTCTTGAAAACGAAGTAGCTTTTCTTTGACAGGAGTAAATTCAACACCTTAGAAGTATCACCTAAATTCTTGCAAATCAGGTTGAGTTTCAGTAAAAGCACTGTCAGTCATTAACTAGCTCATAACTCATTTTGGGTTGCCTCTCTCTTTAGCAGAGAGAGTGGCATTTTTTCACATTCTGTTGTCATGTTAGACAAGTGGCACTCTGCTTTGATTGTCACAGAATAAAATGTTTTCTGAGGTTGAAAAGTGAATTCAAAGAAAAGTCAAATATAACACATTAGTATCACAAAGTCTCACAGTATATCTAAGTTTTCCATTTTCTGTCCAATACAGGTTATTTATTCAGGTGAAATATAGACACACATTTATTGATAAATCTTTCATAAAAATAAAGCAAGAAGGGGGCGGATGTGGCTCAAATGGTTGGGCGTCCGTCTGCCATATGGAGGGACCTGGGTTCAATACCTGGGACCTCCCAGTAAAATAAAATATATATATATAGAGAGAAGGCGCATGGGCTGCCAGGCTGTGTGTGCCGGGGAGCCTGGCCGGGAGCCAAGCAGCAGGATGATGACATAGCAGGGAGAGACAAGACGAGATGCTCCAAAAGCCAGGAACCGAGATGGCGCAGATGGCAGAACACCTCTTTCCTACATCGGAGGTCTCCAGGATCGAGTCCTGGTGAAGACTGGAGGAAGAGGATGAGAAGAGATGGCAGGAAGCAGACACAGAGAATTGCCCAGCGAATGGACACAAAACAGCAAAATGGGGAAGGGAGGTTTTTTAAATGGATAAAGTAAATAAGAAAATCTTAAAAAATAAAAATAAAAAATAAAAAAAAATAAAGCAAGAAGTTTAAACTAGTGGCTAACTAGGTTAAAAATGTGTGTGTATGTACATTGTATGAAAGTTTTTCTTTTAACAGAAAGGCTTCTTGAAATATCATTTTGCTATTGCTATTAAACTATACCAAAAAATGTGGCATATAAAACAAATGAGGAAAGACATTCTAATAGGCATTAGAAAAGCCCTTCAAATTTATGCTTGAATTTCATAAGTTTCTTGATTGCCCACTGTTTTTGATAAATTTTGGAGGAGAAAGGGAGGTTTAAAAGAGTCACAGAATTGAAACTACTGTAGAAAATAACCAGGAAGTTATTTTAAAGTCTCATTTGTCAGAAAGACCCAAAATGGTAAGTCTTTCTTATCTATTCCATGACAGCATCAATCTGCTGGTAGCAATTTAAAATCACCCTCAAAGTATTTTCTTTATGAACGTTCTAAAATGTAATATATGTTCAGGTAGAGTGAATAAGAACACAATTAAATATTCTTGATCCCAGCTGAAGCTTTTCATGATGTTTTAGTTTCCTGGCTGCTAAAACAAATACCATGCAATGAGTTTGCTTAAACAATGGGAATTTATTGGCTCACGGTTTTGAGGCTAGGAGAATTCCAAAATCAAGGTGTTATCAAGGCAATGCTTTCTTCCAGAAGATTGTGACATTCTGGGGCTGGCTGCCAGTGACCCTTGGTCCTTCGCTTTTCTGTCATATGGCAGTGCACATGGTGGTCTCTTCTGGCTTCTCTGGGTTCCATTGACTTCCACCTTCTTCCCATGGATTTCTCTCTATATGTCTGAATTTCATTCTGGTTTTAAAGGACTCCAGTAGTAGGATCAAGACCCAACCAGATTCACTTGGGCCACACGTTAACTGAAATGACCTCATCAAAAGGTCTTATTTACAATGGGTTCAAACCCACAAAAATGAATTAAGATTAAGAACATGTTTTTCTGGGGTACATATAGCTCCAGGCCACCACACATGGGAAAGCCCTACAGGATCTGTTTCATACAATTTAAGATATTACTATTTCTTATTATTCATAGTTGTAAATAATTAGTTTTCCTGATTCAGTACATCAAATTTTAATATAACCTTGGTATCATTTATGCCAAGTTACTGCAATGAATTTTATTGAATATATCTTTCAGCCTTTTAACAAATGAACCTTTTATAGTCATTATTATAATGATTATAATAACTATTATTGCTATTCATTTACATGACATTATATTTTAAGAAATTACTATTATCACATGAATTATTTTTATGATTCTTTTTTATAGCAGTATAAATGCTACAGTGGTTTCCTCTGCCATTGAGATTCTCATGGAGAAGAATTCTTTCCATTTGTTAACATCTAACCAACAAAAACTGTTTGCATTAACTTAAAGCGGTAGCTTTAAAAATGCCCAGTCTACATCCCACACCAATTTAATCAAACTTAAAGAATTCATATTTATTTTACTATAAAAATTTCCCCACATTTGCTCTACTTTTTTCAATGCATGGATTCAGTTTAAGTCAGCTGCTTCCATAGGAATAATTGATTTTTATCTACCCAGATAGTGAAGAACTTTTTAAAAGAGGTTTTGATGTTGGGAATAGTAGACTTAATGAATATGAAAAGGGTTTGAGAATATTATTGATGGAAAATGATTAATACCTATTTTTGTAAAACTTAGGCACTAGCTTGTTGTCATTGTGGCCTTAATAAATGCAGATCAGAGAACATTTGCTTAATGTTAATAATGACAATGCACTGATTATTTTTACCTCTTAATTTGAAGTACTGCATTACAAGCTGAATTAAGTAGGTTAAAATTACAAAATTTCAACCTACTGGGATCTTGCTGTCTCAAATGATGAATAATCCACATATCATGAAGCCGTTATGTGTTGGCATCAAGAATATGTTATTCAGCCTCAGTCCATTTGCACCAACATCAGTATGTGGCAACAATTAGATGTTGGATTCAGTTTTTGTTATGAAATATGTCGAAATTACAGAAGAAAGTGTTCATCAGGTCTTGTTACACAGCCTCCAGAATGCATTAACATGGTGAGAATACTTGAAATGTGTCTGAAATCCAAAAGTGCTTCATACATGAATTGAAACCCTGTGCACAGACAATTTAAGGGAAAAAAAAACAAAAACAAAAAACTAACATTGCCATGATTGTACTGCTCCCTAGTGTTAAAACAACTTGTGTTTACGTTGCAGTATATTGTCTTTGCCTTTTTCAGATCAGCATTTTCATGACCCATTTGTCCAACTATGGGAACGACCGACTGGGATTATACGCATTTGTTAATCTGGCCAATTTTGTGCAGAGCTGGACCAACCTGCGACTTCAGACTCTGCCTCCACTGCAACTGGCTCACAAGTATTTTGAGCTCTTTCCGGAGCAGAAAGACCCTCTCTGGCAGGTAAGATTAGCTTAATAATTTGCCAGAATTCATTAATCCCACAAATATGTCTTGCAATTCTGTGAAATAGCCGAAATCTGAAAGGTGAAGGCAGCTGGAAAAAAAAAGAAAAGAAAACTGTACATTTTGAAAATGTTTAGTAGATTTAAAAAACTACTTCTTACTGAATTGTATCTTATATTATTTCTATATATTGAGCCATTGTTTCTGTTCCTATGGCCATTCGAAATTATGGAATTCTGAAAGCTCAGTTAGAGATCCAGTGGATGAAATGTTTTCAGTCAGGAGTGTGAGGTCAGTTTGCAGATTGCATCCAGCTGAAAGAATAGAAGACGGTAAGCAGGATGTGTGCTAGGCAGATAGCCAGCTTGAGCATATCCCCATATCTCTAACGTCTAAAACACGTTAGAGGAGAGGGTGAGAAGAGCTCAGAACTGACACCACCTTCCTGAACCACAGAATACCTCAGCAGCCGCAGAGGGTGGACAGTTTTCAAAAGCATCAGTTGGGAATAAATTTGAACATGCATGAGAGTGTTTTGTGGCAAAATGACTAACCTCCTTATGAGAAAAATATCACATAAATTTGGCATATTCATTATGTTCTAGGGGTACCCCATATTTCAAAGCATAGGCTCTTTTGTGTCCTAGATTTTCGGGAACATATTTGAATTTAAATTGCCTACTCCATGATCTGGGGAAAGTAATAATTTTAGCAAATACTTAACATAATGCTTACTATGTGTCAAACTGGGCACTTTACATATTTTAATTCATTTAATCCTCACAACTACCCTATTTAGTAGGTACAGTTATCCCCATTTTATAGATGAAGAAACTGAGACACAAAAACTGAGCCACTTGAGCAAGGTCACACAGCTAGTGGGTGGTAAAGTTGAACATCAGTTCCAGGTCCTGTGGCTCCAGAAACTGCTCTTAGTCACTGGAGAATGACTGATGGAGCTGATGATAAAATAATAACAATCTTCAGAAGTAGAACTGAGTAAATCTCACAGATTGAAGTTGCGGTAATGTCTGAACTCTGTATTTAGTTCATTCATCTTTAAACTGTGAGCTGCTTACCTCCAGAACACTGACAGGTAAGCCCAAGAAAGGATATAACTGAACATTTTAGTAGGTTAAAGTTGGTGATTATGAAATTATGACCACTTATTACTTTTCAGTTGTTATACTAAGCATTTTTATTAGAGAATTTGTGAGTTTACAAAATAATAATGCATAACACACAGGCTTCCCATACATCGCCCCACCATCAACACCTTGCATTGTTGTGTAACATTTGTTACAAATGATGAAAGAACATCATCAAAATATTACTACTAACTATCATCCATAGTTTACATTTGTTGTATTTTCCCACAAACCACTCTATTATTAGCACCATGTATTATATTGTATATTTCTTGTAGTTCATGTGAGAACATTCTTATATCTGTACTGTTAACCATAGTCCATCATCCACCATGGGGTTCACTGTGTTATACAGTCCCATGATTTGTACAATCCATCCCAAGTGTACACTCAATAGCTCACGGTTTCATCATAGAATTGCCATCACCTTAGTCAATTTTAGAACGTTTTTATAGCTCCATGAGGAAAAATCCCATACCCCTGAATATCCCCCCTATTCTTGGCCCTTCACATTAATATAGTAACTTCCTTGCCATTGCTGCAAAAATTTTAGAATATTACTCTTAACTATAGACCATAAGTTACATTGGTTGTATTTTCCCATGTATCATCTTATTCTTAACACTTTGTAATAGTAACATACATTTGTTCTAGTTCATAGAAGAAAATTTTTATGTTTGTGCTATTAACCACAATCTTAATCCACCACCAAAATCTCTGCTATACAGTCCCTAGATTATCCTCTACCTTTCTTTCAATTGACATTTACATTCCTAGACTATCCCTTTTAGCCATCCTCACCTGTAAACATCAGCAGTGATAGTTATACTCACTATAATGGGTTATCATCAACTCTATCCATTTCCACATATTTACAATCAACTTTATTAATAATTCTAAATACAATAATTCATCAGCTCTGCCTTCACAACCCTCATTCTACCTCCAATTAACATATACTCTAAACTTTAACTCCATGAGTTTACTCAGCATGTTTAGTTCAAATTAGTGATACCATACAATATTTGTCCTTTTGTGTCTGGATTATTTCATCAAATTAATGTCCTCAAGGTTCATCCATGTTGTCATATGCAGCCTGACTTTATTTCTTCTTACAGCTGCATAGTAGTATACATCGTATGTATAAACCACATTTTGTTTATCCAGTTATTGTTTGATGGACACTTGGGTTGTTTCCATCTTTTAATCTTAGCAATTGTGAATAATGCCACTATAAACATCGGTGTGCTATACTAAGCATTTTTATCTTAACCACTACAAAACATCACTAGATATTAGCCACTGAAAAGATAGGAAATTTTCCTGCTAATTTAACACCTTAATTTTAAACTGAAATCATTATTTCAGGTGACAGTTTTAAAACCAATATTTTTTTCCAGGACTGCTCCCAAAAAGAATACCCTCACTTTATTCTTAACAGCTGTTGCTTATTAAAAATAAGCCAGAGGTTTATTTAACTGCACATATCTACTGTACTACTTGGATAAAAATAGAGAATAGTACCTTCTGCCCATTTCTGAAATAGTGGTAACGTGTTCCGTAATTCTTCAGTCTTTTCTATGTAATATGTACTTTGAGTTAAAATTTCTAATGTTCTTAGATCCACCTTGCACAAAGGGTGTCAGTTTAAGTACGATAGATAAAAAGCAGAATCTCTAAGTTAGTAATTCACCCTCATTTTACCCTTTCGCTAAAATTCAGTACTTTTTAGCATCACAGTCTGTGAAGTTACATTTTTAGATACACATTTACAGACCTTTGAAAGCTGCTCAAAGGAATTGGCTCTCTCTTTAAATAGTATTATTATGGCCAGATCCATATCCCTTTGAAGCACAGCAGGAAAGCTCAAAGTTAAGTAGAATAAAAATCTGACACATTAGATTTCAGTTATTTACTAAATGCTGAGAATGTATCTTCTTTTAGTTTTAGGTTATCAAGAAACGTAGTCTCTGCCCAGCAAGCTCACTTTTTTTTAAAGAGCACAAAATTAAAACATAGAACTACCATAGCAGAAAAAATACTAAAATCTCAGCAATAAGCTATTTACCCATAGTGAAAATGCCTGCCATCCCCCCACCTCTTCAATACATTCTCAACTTCAAGATGTAAAGGAATTATTTGAAAGCTTCCTTGATGCACATCCAGGCTTTCCTTTAAATTAAAAAAAAAAAAAGGAGCCACATAGCCTGTTTCCTGGGATATCTTTTATGGGCAGAAGTTGATAATCTCTAGCACACAATGGACACACACAAAAAATACATCTCTGTATTCTTCTCCCATTTAGAATCCTTGTGATGACAAACGCCACAGAGACATTTGGTCTAAAGAAAAAACCTGTGATCGTTTACCAAAATTCTTGGTAATAGGACCCCAGAAAACTGGTGAGAACATTTTATGTTTTGATTAACAAAATAAATGTAAAAATCCTGGTGACTAGACAAGCTCTTGTAACAATGAGCTCTTACACTTCCTATCAATGCTGATGAACAAATAGCACAGTTTATTCTCTGACCTAATCTTTGTATAGCTCAATAATATATTTAAATGTGTGTCAAAGTGGTTTTTTTTTTTAAATGAAAAGGATGAAAACATATGTCACATAGTTCGAACATCAACAGTAAATTTGGTGGCAAATGTTATTTTTTTGAAGCAATCTTAAGTGAAAAATGTTAACATTTCCAAAATCAAAACAAATCAAGCGTTTACAGAGTGGCTGACACTTTGACTTTTGGTGTCAAGAGTCAAGAGGGACACATACAAGTACCTATAACACTTTATAATAAACCCCGTCCAGAAAAATAGCCTCCTAGGCTGCCATTCTCCTGATGCAGTTTATTTCTAAATTTGCAGAGATGACTATTTTTTTTTAAATCTCAAAGATGGCTGACAAACAGAATTCACAGACATAAACAAAACTTCGTGCTAAGAAAGGTATTTATCCATACCCAGGAGAAATATTTTCTACCTTTTCTTAAATTGGTGTGCAATTTTTTTTCTGTAAATTTCTTGTTTCTGTAAGAATCGGTATTAAAATGAAGCCCAGTGGAAGCTTTAAAATGCCAGACATCCATGCTGTATCCTATGAAACAAATTATTTGGGGCTCTTGGATTCTGGCTTCACAGAAAAGTCATTTCCACTATCCCTTCCTAAGGGGAATACATTCCCTCTCATCTCTCTAGAAATAATTGGGGAGAATTTTACATAATGTACACAGAGTTTTACTTATTCATTTTCATTGATCCACTCTGCACATATCAATCTGAAAACAATAATAAATATGACAAATAACTTTTCTTGTCCTTATCTATTTCACTTGTCCTTATCTATTTGAAGTCAAGAGGCAACTAGAAAAACAGTTTAACTAAAGTCTCTTCAGCAAACTCCTACTGCAATCATGCAGCCTGGCCACTGCTAATCACATCTGCTCTCTGAAATTTGAAATGTTCAGAATAACAGGTTTGGTTCTGAAAGCCCTGCAGGATTTGCTTCCCCTCATGTTGTGCTGGATCTGCAGATATTTTTTAATATCATGGTTAGAGAGAAGAAAAATTACTTGTTGTCTTAAACTCCATTGGGTTTCCAAATGTTTATGTTACAATTTGTATATAACACTGACTTTTGGAAGTGAATTTTTTTATATCCTTTCTATAGAAATTGATTTGTGCCCAGCTTTATTGAGGTGTAATTTATAAGCAATAAAATTCAATGACTCTAAATGTACAGAGTTTGGTGAAATTTGGAAATTGTATACAGTTGTATAACCAGCACCATAATCAAAACATAGAACAGTTCTGTCACCCTAAAAAGTTTCTCCACACCCCTCTGCAGTCAATCCCCCTACTCCATTCTCAGCCACAGGCAACCACTGATCTGCTTTCTGTCACTGTAGTTTTGACTTTTCTAAAATTTCATATAAATGCATATAAATTTCATATAAATGCAGTGTGTAGTCTTTCATTTAACTCACTTAGCATAATGCTTTTGAGATTAATTCCATGTTGCTGTATGTATCAATATATTATGAAAATGAATTTTTAATTAGATAAGGATATCTAGGGAAGCGGATGTGGCTCAAGCGATTGGGCTTCCGCCTACCACATGGGAGGTCTGTGTTTCAGTTCCCGGTGCCTCCTAAAGAAGACAGCAAGCTGGTCTGGCAAGCTGACACAACAAGAGACACAAGAAGGAAAACATAATGAGAGATACAACAAAAGCAGGGAGCAGAGGTTCCCAGTGCCTCCCAAAGAGGATGAACAGACAGCAAGCTGGCACGATGGGCAGGCGCTGTGAGCTGATGTGGCAGGATGATGCAACAAGAGACACAAGAGGAAGAATGTAATGAGAGACACAACAAAGCAGGGAACAGAGGTGGCTTAAGCAATTAGGCACCTCCCTCCCACATCGGAGGTCCCGGATTCGGTTCCCAGTGCCTCCTAAAGAAACAAAGATGAACAGACAGAGCAAGTGCAAACCACAAGGGGGTGGGAAGAAATAAATAAAATGAAATCTTTTTTTTAAAAAAGAATATCTATTACTTCCAATTAGCTTTTTCGTTTTAAACATCTAGTGGATGTGATACTAGCTTATTGGATCGGTAAGCCTATATACACTTAGAATATCCCCAAAAAGGCATGCTTCTTTTTCCCACTTAACACTAATTCAGAACACAGCTGTTTTTCTTTTAAGCTAAGAGTATTAAATTAATATACAAATAGAGGACTTATAGATTAAATTTTTCAGTCACAAGTCAGAAAAAAATAAATTCAGAAACACTAGTTTATATAAAAGAGTTGGCTTTCTGTCCTTGCCCCACTTAATTTTTTTATCAGGGTGGTTTGTGTTTTTGCTAAGGAGGCTATTTTAGAATCATTATATCTTTTAGAAGTTTTTGAATACCAAAGAATGCACCCCACTCTTTGGTGGAGTCCAGAAACCTCTTTTCTCAAGTATATCTCTCAAATGTAACTCTAAGCTATCTTCAGTATAAAACACTTTTAATTTCCTAGGTTGTTCAAAGTAAATTCCATTAAAAGCGTTGGCTTAAACAATGGGAATTTATTCTTTCACAGTTAAGAGTACAGAAAAAATGTCCAAATCTAGGCATCATCAAGAGGACACTTTCTTCCCAAAGACAGGCTCCCAGCGATCCTCAGCTCCTCTGCCACGTGGCAAGACCCATGAAGGCATCTGCTGGACTCTCCCTTCTCTTCTGGGTTTTGTTGCTTTCAGCTTCCAGTACCCCTGTTGCTTGTGATATAAACAGATATTGTCCCTTATATTTCTTCCCTTGTGGGGGGGTGCTTTATTTTTGTATTGATTGTCATTAAGTGGCAATCGGGGATGCTTTTTAAATATTTTATTCTACCTTTTGGAATTGCTGTAATTATAAAGCCATTATTTTATTTTGCCTTTTAATTTTTATCTCAATCCATAGTTGTCTCAAAATGTTCAGCTAATTTAACAAGTTAATCGAAAAGAGCTGCTTCCCACTCAAGTTTAAGTCCATGAATGAAAAATGAGGATAATGTCCCTTCAAATCCATCAGTAAATGATGAAAGGCCTGAATGAGCACCAAATGTCTGAGATATTTGCTCCCTTATAATCCCAGATGGATTCATCCTTCTTTGTTTAAAGATTGGATTATTGAACAATCAGTCTTTTGAGGAAAAGCCTTTGGTGTGCATTTAATAAGTCCTTAGCACAATGGCAGGCCTTTTAGGGAGCATCCCTACCTCTAATATTTGTAGGGTCCCTTATATCATCTTCCATCTTTTCCCATTTAGTCACCTCAATCCACTTTTTTCCCTCATCCAGACTCAAAGCCATATGTATACATTGAAAAAAGTCAGGCAATCCTAGATCAAAAGCTCCAATTTGAATTCTAAATTACTCATAAAAAGATTTTAGATCTGTTTTAGGATTTTTGAAATTCCTTAACAATAGCCCTGAGCTCTACTCTTGACCAGTGGCTAAAAGTTACTGAGCTTGACATTCTAGCAGTCTCAGAAGATCTGATCTTATAGCGCATTTGCCAAAGAAGCAGCAGAAAGTGCAGAAGGGATCAAAGCTACATTTTTTATTTTTCTTAAACTCTCTGGAAAGAGTCCTTTAAAGAAGCAATTTTGGAATCAGATAATCTTTTGGCTGATTGGGCATATCAATTAAAGAATACATTCCATTGTTTCTCGGGGATCCTAGATCCCTGCTTTTCCAAGGTACCTCTAAGGTTTAGGACCTAGTCTGTGGAAAAGTTTCCCATAGCTCCAAACTGTCCTTAGTTACATATATGCTGAGGTACTTATATGTTACATATATGCCATCCTGCTTAAAGCAAGTAAAGTCCATAATACCAAACTTCCAAAGTTCTGACACTTAGCAAGAGGACCTAGTCCAAGGGAAACAGTCACTAAGAGCTCAACACAATTTGTGGAGCTCAAGATCCAAGAGGAGCTTGCTGATAATCTCCCATAGCTAGAGAATTGGGTAGCGTGCATAAAGGTGTCTTGTGGGTACCTTCACCTGGTCAGTCTGCCCTTATGGAGTTTAACAGCAGCAAATTTCAGATCCCATCCTCATTGGCAAACTCTAAAATTAAAGACAAATTTTAAGAATTTAGAAAAAGACCATTTATTTGTCAAAAAGAGACAATTGCAAATTGGGGTTTGCTGTATGAGAAAGAGGCAGCTTACATAGTAAATACAGTGAGGTTACACAAAGAAAAATATGATTGCTTAAGCAAAAACAATAAGAAAAACAAGTCTTCTAAGGGATGGAATGCCAACAAAACTTATTTACCCCCAACAAAAATCCTTAGGTTCAGGGAAATCAAGACACAGGTTTAAAGAATGTCAGAACATTGTAGAAGCTGTGCAAGCTCCTAAAGTCTCAGATAACTTGCCTTAGGCATATGTGGGCAATTTCAGGATATACAGACAAGTTAGCTTTTACTTTAGTCATGTATAGATTAGTTGGCCTTTGCTTTAGACACATGTAGACAAGTTACCTCCAGGCCCTTGCCAATTCATTTAACACTTGAGAATCATTTTTAACTTTAGTTTTATCAAAAATATTTTTCTGAATAATTTTGCAGTTTTATATTCATCTGGACATTCAAATATTTTCAGTGTTGAAAATGGCAAAAAAATATAAAAACTGAAGCTTTACTGATGGTTATTTGAATGTGTCAAGTTTGTGGTTATTCAGTTGAGTTACCACTGTTAAAATATGTATACACCTCATTGTTATAATTTCTTGCATTGCTAGAATCACCATATGTGAACAAGAGAATACCATCAAATCCACTCTAGTCCATAGTTCTTCCCCCAAACCTGAGGGGACTGGGATGGTGATGTCCACTCCAACTCCAAGTGGGTTCCGTGTAATATTTTGGGTAATCTAAGCACCTCTTAAAATATATGTATATATATATGTATATATATATATATAAATAACATTTTTGTAAGCAAATACACATATATGCATATATATTTATATATCATTTTGCAAATGTTTGTATGTATTGTGAGAATTTTGATTTTTTACTCACAATAAAAATAATAATAATAATAATTTTAAAAAATATGTATACAAGTAATTTTTTCAAACCCAAGAATATGTGTAGGTAAAGACAGAATTCAGAAACAATTCCAAATACATTTTTGACCACTGATAAATTGCATTATTCCTTTTACTGACCTTGCAAAGCAATTAGCTCATATCTGTTTTTCTGTGTGTCTAATTAATGCTGGTCATGAAAGGCCAGCAAACAACATAATATAATACAATTCTTTAAACTGAAATTCAGAAAAAAATTGCTTTCAATTGATCTAAGAAGCTCTATTAGAGAATTATCTTCTCTATTTCCTTTTTTCATATTATAGTAAACATACTTCCTTTCTCAATGAAGATTTTTTCCTTTTCAGTTTTTTAAAAATGCCTTACTAAATTTTATCTCAAAAAAGCTGTTTTTAAAAAAATTCCTCACATATTCAGATGTGAAGGGTGGGAGCCAGTTAGTGCTTTCACATAGGTTATCTCACATGGATCTTCATAAAACCCTGACAGCTAAGTATTTTGCTCCCCATTGCATAGATAAGAAAACTAAGACTCAGGTTAAATACTTTTTGTTCAAGTTCACACAGCTGGTATATACTAGAAATAAAATTCCTGATCTTAGGATTTGCCTGACTCCAGAGAAGAGCCATGCTCTTTCTACTTTACTGTGGATTTCAAGTGATGGAGGGTTGGGTTATTTTCCAATGAATTTTAAATTTTGTTCCACATTTCTTCTAAGTCAGTGGTTCTCAAAGTGTGTCCCCCAGCCCAGCAGCAGCTTCAGCATCACCTGGGAACTTGTTAGAAATGCACATTCTTGGGCCCCACCAGGTACCTCCTGAACCAGAAACTCTGGAGGTATGGCCCAGCTATCTGTGGTGTAACAAGCCCTCCAGGTGACTCTGATGTGCACTAACATTTTAGAACCACATTTTAAGGCAAGTTTGTGAAGAATATTTTTAATTTGTGTATTGTAGATTATTATGTTTCATTCCCTATAGTTATCTAGGATGCTGATAAAGTGTCCATTGTTTTGGCTCAGATATAATCTAGGAACACTGCCTCTTTTCCATTCATTTGCAGACAGCGTTGCTGTTAACAGTTATTTTAACAATCTTCTGTTTTACAGATAGGGTAGATTTAAGTACAATACTAAAGAAAGCTTATCAGAGAGAAAAGAAAACTAAAAGTTATGTACACATGGCAACATGACATTATTATTAAGCAATATTAGAAGAGAAATTTCTGAAAGCGAGAGAAGTGCAGTATAAGACCATGTCTGGTTACCATTGCTAACCATTGACCTGGGATACAATTAAAGGTCCTGCTTCATTATATTAGACAATAGTGCAAATCACATCAGAGTAGGGAAGTGGAAACTAGAGGGTATATTTCTTTCTTAGGAATACTAAATACATAGACCAGAATTTTTTTTATATTATGAGCTCATAAACACTGTCACAGATACAAGCACTTGTTTAAGTCTCTGGCAAAATGAATACAGAATGCTATTCTTTTTCTCATAGCAGTCTGACCAAGCTCCCATCTTTAACTCATAATTCAGGCTGTAAAGCACTAATTTTACAGAGTATGACATTGCTGACTTTAAGAAAATCACACTGTTGCTCCCCAGTAGTCACAAATATACAAGTACCTGTGATGTGCTATTCTCTTTCCAAGAAAATTAAGTTTTGTAAGTTATGTCTCTAAGAAAGGGCACCTTTTTTTTTTTTTTTTTTTTTTTTTTTTTTGCAAATTTAGCAATATAAACAAAATTGACACTGCTTTTGTAAGTCTGTAAGCACATTCAAATTAAAGCGAGCTTGTATTATTCAAAGGTTAAATTTTGTCTGGGTTTAATAAGCTTGCATAGACCTCAGGAGGAATTTTACAGGAGAACTCAATGCTCAATTTTGGTAATGTAATATATTAAATAACGGCAAATTTCATTTATAAAGGGCTTTATTAATATGGAAATATTTTCAGGTACATTATGTCTTTTCATCCTCAGAGAAACCTTAAGAAATAAGCAAGGCAGGTGATTTTCCACTAAGAAAACTGAGTCAAAGAGAAGCTAAGAGCCAGTCACAGAGCAAATAAGTGATCGACCTAGGTTCAAAACCCAGTTTCCCAATCCCTGCAACAGGCCTCTTCTCCTCACACAACACTACTCCATTTTTAAAGAACTTGCTTCTTTTAAAATGCTAGATACCTAATCAATTTAATTCAAAAAATATTTATAATATATCTGTTTGGATCATTGTAATATTTTATTAACAACTTTGAAATGCTGATACTAGGAAACTGTGCTTTCATTTAATTAATCTCTAAACCTCTATTGTCTTTTCAGGTACCACTGCTTTGTATTTGTTCCTGGTTATGCATCCTTCCATCCTTAGTAACTCCCCCAGCCCAAAAACCTTTGAGGAGGTACAGTTCTTTAATAGAAATAACTACCACAGGGGGATTGATTGGTAAGATGGGTTATTAGTATAAATCTAAAAGTATATATATGTGCACAGTTTAAAGTTAGCACTATTATTTATAAATATATGTTTGTAGCCACAAAGGAAAATTATCTTGTTGCCATGATAGATTGATTGAATAATATGAAGGAGTACAGAAATTATCCATAACAGACTCTTCCCAGTTTTGTGAAAGAACTTGTGGCCTCAAGAGGCCCACATGTAATTTCAATTGACATTAATTATCTTTAATGGTGATTACAGATATGAAGCCAGAGAAATATTGTACTACCCAGGCATTGCATTCTTCTCAACTTTTTAGAAAATGCTTTTATAAATTTATGTTCTTGTACACTTTTCACAAGGGATTCTATGGGCCACATATATAATTTTCATAATTTTCTATTTTATTTTGACATAAAGGCAAAAACTAAAAATGTATGTATATTTCATGAGTAATGTTTTTAAATGTTTTTAAAAATCTATCAACAATATAAGAAATTAATTTTGGGCCTTTGAGTAAAATTAGAAATATGCCAATCATCTGAGGAAAATAGTTATCTTAAAGTAAAAATGTCAAATATACATGAAATACAGTAAGATTGTACATATAGATGGTGCAAAGTGAAAATTTTATTATAAAATATACCTAGAGGTCTTTCCATTAATGTATAATGTTGGCCAGAGAGTAGTATAAATGAGTGGAATTGTTATAATAATTGTAGAGCATGAATATAAACATTTTGTGTATATTATAGGATAAAAAGTTGTATAATCTCTATTATCAAATTGCATGATCTCAACTTTACCCCCTCAAGAGTTGTTTTGGGTATTCCCAAAAAATGAAGAAATCGATTGAGTATAATTTGAGTACCTACTAGGATTTAAATATATCCTAATGGTTATATTTTTTCACTGCCAATTCTCCAGTACAATGATTGCTATTGATTAATTGTATGGCATTAAATAACAGCTTTGAAAATTAAGAAACCAGTCACTTCAGCAACTAATTGTATACTAACATAAATGTATATGCTGTGTTATAGTAGAATAAAATAATGTTAACATTGGGACTAAAAGGAGTTCTGCTTTGGAGGTATAGGGAAATGCAATAGTTAGAACTTAAGAATATCTATGGGAATAAGAAAAATTTTAGGGTGTAGGCATGGCTCAAGTGGTTGGGTGCCCACCTCTCCATAGGAAGTCCCGGGTTCGGTTTCTGGTGTTTCCTGATTTCAAAAGAAAAAAACAAACAAGCAAAACAAATGAAAAAAACAACTCAGGGAAGCCAATGTGGCTTGGTGGCTGAGCTCCAGCTTCCCATACATGAGGTCCCAGGGTTCAATCCCCTCCCCCCAGTACCTCAAAAAAAAAAATGTTTTTTTAGGGGTGATTACATAAGAAAGTAATAAGTATAGCACTGAAAAGGAACAAAAAAATCCCTTAAGCAATTTACAAGGAGATGACATAAATAAATATAAAGCTAAAGAGCAATGAAAGGACAATGAAATTCTAACTCACTAAAAACACCCGAAATGCGAACACTTTTAATAGACAAATTATATGCTTATAAAAGGTGATTAACCAAATAACAAATGATGGTAACAGCAAATATCATTCTATTAACATTAACTAGCTTTGCTCTGGTGCCTCTACCTGACTTTGCCTTTCCGTAAGGCATCAGCACCTCTGCAGTCCCTTTGGAGCCACAGTGACACAAAGTTGAAGATTGTGTGTCTCAGAGTGTCAGAGACAGAATAACCCAGGCACAGTTAGTTAATCTGGTTACATAGAACTGCTCTTCTTGGATAACTGAGTTAAACCTGGGCTGTGTTAACTGACAGGCAGCCTAAGCACCAACTTAGAGCACAAGCAAAACAGTACAAATGACAATGAGAAGAGTTCCCCTTTGATAAAATAACCAAGATTTGCATGCAGAAAACTTAAGAAAAATGTTTGATTTGGGCATACATGTAAGTTTTATGTTTTATGGCTTATTATTATTTTTAATTACATGGGAATGTAATAGAAGTTTAGGCTGCTGAATAGAAACCTATAAAATCCTTCTAACATTGGGAACCTGTAAATGTCTTAACCTGGCTTCGACTGAAATCACTTAGAAATATTCAGGGTCAACCAAAGCAACAAATAAATGAAGAGTATTGCAAAAAATACCCTTTCAGGTAAAAAGGTTGTTAAGGTATTGTTTCATGGAAGTAGCAAAGCTCAGGTGGGACAGACATTCACTTTTAACTCCTAAGTTATTAAGCCACTTTAGTTTGCTCTTCAATTCTTTGGAGAACCCAAATCTCATTTGGTGACATGTTATTTTTTTAGAAGATTTTAATTGAAAAATGTTGTTATTAACATTTCTAAAAATCAAACCTAATCAAGTGTTTAGAGAGTGGCTGATAGAGTTTTGTCAAAAGTCAAGAGGGAGGTATATAAGTACTATAACTCTTTATAATAAATCCCATCCAGAAAATTAGCCTCTTAGGCTGCCATTTTCCTGACATAGTTTACTTCTAAACTACTTCTTACAGAGATGACTATTTTTTAAAAATCTCAATGATGGCTGACAAGCAGAATTCCTAGACATAAATAAAACTTCATACTAAGAAAGGTATTTATCCATAACTTGGAGAAATGTTTTGTACCTTTTCTTAAATTGGTGTCTATTTTTTCTCCATAAACTTTTTATTTCTGTAGCAATAAGAATTAAAATGAAGCACGCCCTAGAAATAAGAACCTGAATTCCTTTTATTTACTTGTGTATTCATCAGTTACCAAATGTCTGTAGTACCAGCCACAGTACTAGAAAAATGTGGACATAGTGGCAAACAAGACTGGGACCCTGCCTTCTCCATGAGCCTCTGAAGTCAGGCAAAATCAATAGATTACAGATCCAAGATCCAGAACTGCTCTAGGAGGTTTTCTAGACCTAAATTGTCCCCATTAGAAAGGACTGTGGACAAGTGGGAAAATTTTTATAAGCTAAAAGTTATCTGATTTCAGCACCTTCTGCCCTTTCCTTGTGGTTTTTGGAGGCTTCCTCTGAACAAGCAAACTTGAGACAATCTTGGACTAAATAAGATAATAGCAGACCCTTGGGGTAATCTTAGCACCCCTGGAAACAGTGTGAGCTTCTATGTGAGAGGTATCCTAGAATGTGGCACTTTCTGTAAACAGAATGTACAACAAATCAGAAAACAGATGAAACTTTCAAGAAATTTGTGTATATCTCTTTCCCCCTTAAAGGATGCCAGCATAACATATCCCTAAAAAGGCGATTTTTCAGAAAACATAAAAGGATTTCTTTACTGCTCTCAATCTCGAGACATGACTTTGTTCCACCAGCCAAACATAGCAATATGTTAGTACTTGGAATCTTACTAAAAGCTTTAATATGAAATTACTAAAAGAAAAACAATATACTGTGAGAAGAAGCCATCACATAAATGTTAATGACTCTTTTGTTGACTAATTATTGAACTGCTCTGTCTTAGTTGAGCAAAGTCATGAGGCTTAAGACCTGAAGGAGGTGGGAAGATAAGACCATTATTATAAAATGTAAGAGTTCTGTATTCCCTCTAAAAAGAGCTTTTTTCCTCTAAAAGGTGTCCCTTAGTACTTCCAAAACATTTATTATCATATACTGATTACTTATATTTGACAACTGTTGTGTGGGTGGAACATTAAACAAAATCAATTATGTTCTGCTTTCCAATTCTTGAGCCTACAGGTAACCCTGTGTTAACCAGTGACTTAAATTTTCACATCCCTTTGGAATACTGGACCTGACCTTGGGAAATTTGACAGGATTTTATATCTGGAAATCTGTGCACATTTTTACATCATTTCTTATAGTTATTCTAAAGAAGGACATGAATGGCTCTAAATGGAAAAACTATTAAGCAAATAGGCCATGTTTACACCAGATCTGTTCTGTACTATAACATCAACTCAACACATTAGTGGGAATGGAAATTATTTTACTTGTGCTAAAGTAAATGTTTTGTCTAAATCCTTTCAAAATTCCTTTGAATTAAACATACCATATGCTTTTATCAAATTTTCATTTTGGTTGAGTACTTACATTTTTTCTTTATACATTTTATAAAGTTAGATTGATTACCACTGTAGATTAATCACTCGGTATCAACATCTTTATCTCCCATTCTGTTTGTCCCAATATTAAGCAAAACAAAATTGTATTTAGAAAAACATTTTCAAAATAAATTATTTATTAGGTATTTTTCCCTTGCTAACTATCTGGGGCAAATGCCTTAAGAAAAAGGCTTTTACTTAGGAAACAAATGGGTTTGTGGGACAACTTTAACATCTTCAGTCACCACAAAATGCATCTGCACCAAAGTCTTATTTTGAGAAAAATATTCCTTTTCTAGGTATATGGATTTCTTCCCAGTCCCATCTAATGTCACCACTGACTTTCTGTTTGAGAAGAGTGCCAACTACTTCCACTCAGAGGAAGCTCCTAAAAGAGCTGCTTCTCTGGTCCCCAAAGCCAAGATCATCACCATTCTCATTGACCCTTCAGACCGAGCATACTCCTGGTACCAGGTAAGGAAAATGCAGACAGAGTCCATCAGGTAAATGATAGTATGGAATATGGAGAATGGTTTTAAGCAATAGCCATGACTTCAGGATTTTAACAAAAGTAAAGATATGCTAGTTGTTTGATAGCCACAGAAAAAGGGATAAACTTTTCCTTGTTTCCATGAAAAAACTAATTGTGTTTTTTTCATGCAGTGAAGAAATTAAATTAAAATGCAACAAACAAAATATTACATAGTTGTGCATGTATCTCTACCTCTACGCATATATCTTTTAAAAGTAAAATGTTATAGTAACTTAAAATCATTACTTTTCATAAAACATGTGTGTAATACTGCTATTATTATCTTCACTGTACAGATTAGGAATGATTGATTGAAACAGGAGTCAGCAAACTTTTTCTGAAAAGGATCGGACATATTTATTTCACACTTTGCAGACCATGCAGTTTCTGTTGCAACTATTCAATTCTACTGTTCCATTGTGAAAGCAGCCGTAAATAATGCGTAAATGAATGAATATGGCTGTGCTCCAATAAAACTTTATTTACAAAAACAGGCGACAGGCTGAATTTGGCCTGTGGACCCTAGTTTGCCAACTCTTACTCTAAAAGAGCTTAAATAACTGCTTGCACTGAAGAAATGACTTAGTGGCAAGGCTAAATATAACAATTCATCCCTGACAGCCCAGGCATCCTAAACTCTGCTCTACACCTCTTTCTTAAACACTTACTGAATTTCTAGTGTTGGTTTAAAACTAGCACAGAAATGATCACTTTGAAATAGTATAACAGACTCTAATAATAACAGTACCTTTATATCCAAATACATTTTTACTTTCATACATCCTTTAAAATAATTGTTAAAGAGAAAGAATTGTCTCAGTTATATTTTAATCACCAAATGGAAAAATTCAATAAAAAGCAGCCAAAATCAAACATGAGAATGTAGCAAAATTAATGGGATCAATGTCTCTAGTTTCTAGGATCCTTAGGTATCATTCTTCAGTTTTGTAATTTAAAAAACGTTTTCCTAATGTTCATGTGTTTATCCATTCATCAAATAATTTTAATGTCTACTGTGTGTATTGTTCTAAGTGTGACCTGAAGATAAGTTAACTATGGATGCTACACTCAAGACTGCTTTCAGTCTAAGTGGGGAAATATGCATGAATAACCAACTTCCAGGAGCTACAGGCAGTGTGTTGAGGAAGTTCACAGTAATGAAGTCCATATGATAAAGACCACCATGGAGGACAACAAGTTAGGTTTATTAACTGGCTGCAGCAAAGGAGCTCAAACACCAGAGGACCCTTTGAGTATTCCCCAATGAAAGGAAGAGACAGGATAGTTACCAGATTTGTGAGGAGCAAAATTTAAAATTTAAATGGGTAAAAGCAAAGTTAGGGCTATGTGTAAAGGGGTTATCAGCTGTTCTGGGCTGAAAAACAGGGCCCAGTTTCCTTGGAAACTGTAAAGTTAAGCTAAATGTGGAATGTTGTGTCTAAAAACCCCTTATCTGAAACTGTGCACCTGGTTTGAAAATGAAAGCTCCTCTCCATGTTAAAGTGGCCCACGTGGCTTAGGTCCTCCAAGGCAAGACTGGGATGTTGCATTCTCACAGATATGATTTCAAAGAGCAAAGTTCTTGACAATCTATGATTTTAGAAAATAAGGTCTCTCAGCACTGAGTCTTTTTGTTAGCAAAAGCAGTTTTTACAGGTTCACCACGAGGAAGAAGGAATTATCAGGAAGGCTTCAGGTCTAGGCCAGAGTAGGTAAAGGGTATTTGAAGCAGATGGAATTTTAGATCAACTTATTGATAACAATCTTCATACTAGGAAGTAGAGACTTCTTAGAAAGCTAAAAATCCTTAAAAATCCAATATTCCACATTAATCATTCATGCCAAACTCCTACTATTTGATTTTGTACCTTTTACCTTTTTCCACCAGGTATCTAGAGAAAAGAGAAATAAGTCTTAATTGTCTCAAAGAGACAGAAGAAAATTGGAACTTGGCTACCACTTAGCCTCTAAAAATTGAGAAATTACTGAAAAAGAAGGTTTAAAGGCTACAAACTAACAATACGTCCTAAATATTGCAAATAAATTACTCCACAGTGGCAAAATGCAGGCCTTGACAAAATCTAGAAGAGTTTGTGGTACAGTAATTTGAATCTCAATTGCAGCAGATTTGCTATTCAACTAGATGTGGTAAACATTCACAAGCCCACCACTAGGCCTGAATATTTATTGGCCAATTTAAGGAAAAGGTGATTTCCACAAAACCATGAGCCTGAGCCTGAGCCATTATGAAACACTTTTCTATTTGGTTTGCTGCTTTCTTCATTTTCTGCACAATAAATGATTCTGATTCATCACAAAGGTTACCATTACATAAGCTAATCTTGACTTTTAGATGCTAGGTAATATATGATAAAAGCCGTGAATTCTGGATAATGTACATGTCAGAGTTTTCAGTAGTTTTTCCATTTAAAACAGCTGAAAAGGCTTTTCTAATCTAAAACTCCATTACCAGATAGAGCAAAACTGCTTAGCAGAACTAGTAGAGTGCTTTGTGCATTATGGATACTCACTGGACTAAATGGTTTGCTTATGGGCTGAAAAGGGGGTATTTATGCAGCTTTCAGAAGTTTACTTCCAAAATAAAAAATAAACACTAAGAAAACTATCTCAAGAAAGTTGACTAAGGAATCCTATCTACAAGAACTCTGCCTCTACCGAATAAGTTCTCAAAAATATACTCCCTTCATTCAGTGCCATAGCTTTAAATCCTGATTTTCATTCTTCACTAATTGCAAAACAATTAACACTGCAGCAGTAAGAAACTCCTTCCTTTAGCTTTGAGTCTTGTCACAACAACTGGTTTTTAATTATTTATACTTGTGGTTCAAGTTAATTTAATTATCCACCTTTTCATCGTAGCATCAGCGATCTCATGAAGACCCTGCAGCTCTGAAGTTTAGCTTCTACGAAGTGATCTCAGCTGGGCCCCGCGCACCCTCTGAACTTAGAGCCTTGCAGAAGAGATGTTTGGTCCCAGGGTGGTATGCGAGCCACATCGAGAGGTGGCTTGTTTACTTCCCCCCCTTTCAGGTATTGAGCAATATGAATTTGAATTTACATTCATGTTACAATCTCAGTACATTGATGACTTTGCCTTTAGGAGAGAGGAAATTTTTACTCATTAAAACGTTCCTCACTTTTACTCTCAGTTGTAAATAATGAGACTCTGGCAAAGTATAACAGATAAGCATAGGTAGAAAAACTGTTTTTCTTTCTGAGAGTATTCGGGATAATTCTCCTCTGCTCTATTTTCTAGTGCATACCTTTCCTGACGGTACAGTGCTTCAAGTGCTTCAGATCCCTGATTCTTATTCTGGGAAGAATAAAGCTTTTAAAAAAAAACCTCTTAACCTAGCAAGACAAATATAGTTTTTGCTAAATTAAATGCCATTATTTTCCTTTTGAACCACCTTGCTCAACTTTTCATAAGCTCTATGCCTTCTCTGCTTCCCTTCTCCTCTGTTTTTCTTGGCATCAACCTAAATTACAAAACCAGCCCCTACAGTGAATTGCATAAGCAGTCCAGTCACATCAGGTGTGGTGTATGTGTGTGTGTCTAGAATTGCAGTGTTCAATATGATTGCCCCTACCACATGTGACTATTTAAATGTATATTAAAATTAAATTTAAAAGTATTCTTCGGTCACATTAGCAATATTTTAAATGCTCTGTAGCCACATCTTAACTTTATGGATATAGAGCAGATCCTTCATCTCAGAAAGTCCTATCAGACAGTAATGGTCTAGATTAAATGGGAATTTCATGGAAGAGCTGTGGGGAAGGGTTGGGCTGCAGGTTTTGTGGTCTTCCATCATGTTCTCCTGTCATATTATCTTACTGGATCCACCCTTCTCTCTCACCAGAGTAACAAATTCTCTCCTTTGTCCACAATCAGATCCTCTGAGAATCTTACCTTCCACCTTCTCCAGAAGGATTGCCAAAGTAATTCTTAAAACTTCACAGTGCTGCTCTTGAAATGAATTGTGGAGATGACATGTCCTCTGTCTCCTTACACCAGTCTTATGCTCTTCTTTTTTCCTACAGTTCTCTTTTCCAGCTTCAATGATAGAATAATTATTTTGTTTATAATCTTGGTTTCCATTTGTGACGTTGTAGTCTCATGTCTAAGTTCTCTCATCCCTTCAAATGGCTTTTTTTGTTTTCATAGTGATGGTAGTTCTTCTCAGATTACAAACCATGAGTGCATTTAATTAGCGTGATTTATTTCTTGTTCCAGGTCATTAATGAAGATGACCTGGCTAAGTGTAACAGCAATGGCATATGAATCCCCTCGGGACCATGTTTCTCATTGAATAAATTCAGAGTACAGAAATTTTTCATTATACAATTAACATGTCTTTTCTCAATGTGCATTGTCCCTTTCTGTTTATTTCTTTGGTAATTTAGTTGCTAATTATCGATGGGCAACAACTAAGAACCGATCCTGCTACAGTGATGGATGAAGTACAGAAGTTTCTGGGAGTCTCTCCTCATTATAATTATTCTGAAGCTTTAACGTAAGTTTATTTTCCAATTAATTTATTGACGTTTCAGCAGAGAACTTATTTTAATGAAACTGTAGTTTTGTGATGAAATTGTCAAGTTAACTGTTTTCTTACATACTGATTATTTTCCATTTTGACATTAACCACTTGAGAAAGAATGTTCCAATAGTGTGACAAAGAAATGTCCTAAATCCTCTGTTGATTCCTAACTATGCTCTGGATTCATCTAGTGATACTAGAGTACAAAGGTTTCCACTGGAAGGAAATTTAAAAAACAAAACAATTGTAAATCTTAAAACCAAATCTTAACCTTAAAAGAAGCTACTTGAAATACAAGTTAGTAGAGGCTGAACCTATTTAACAAACAATATTATGGCTTCTTGAAAGTATAAAGAAGTGATTAACTAGGTGGTTTATAAACTAATCCTCATTCCTTTGTGCAACCTTCACAGAGTTGAAGTTTGTGAAACAAATGGCATACAGCAAGAAATTGCCCTCTAGGTGACTGGTTAACCAGACTCCTCTCCTATTATTACTCTTAAATATAACTTCAATGTTTTGCTTCTTTTTCTTTATGCACTTTAAGTTTGCCCTCACCTCTCACCAATCCTTCAGAGGCCTCAGCAGTTACAGGACTGGTTTGTATTTCTTTTGCTGGTTTTTTTACTGATTTTTTTAAAGTATTTGACTCCATGATGACCAGGTCTAGGGTGAGGTAAGTGCCTGAGAACAAGTGCCTCCTTGAATATTGTGCCCTAAGTACCTCTCTTGCTTCACCCTACTCCAGGCTCTAACTTCATTTAGTATTTGAAATAAGGCCTCCATCTTTTGTTATCCATTGCTTCGCAATCAGGTTTATGAGGGTTGTGTTTGTTTCTATCTCACATGTTTGAACCAACTGGAAGATACTGAGTTGGGTGGGCTATGAACCTGGTCATGACTATAATACACATTTTTTTATTTTAGGCTCATGAAGTGAGACTTAAAAAACTGAAAGAGACTGTATTATGGAATTCTTCCATTGTTTTTCTCAGTATAAAACTCAGTTCTGGGAACAGATGCAGCTCAAATGGTTGAGTACTTGCTTCCCACATGAGAGGTCCCAGGTTTGGTCCCTGCTGCCTCCTAAAAACAAAAAAACAACAAGCAACAAATGAAAAAACCAACTGAGGGATGCCAGTGTGGCCCAGTGGTTAAGCGCTGGCTTCCCACATATGAAGTCCAGGGTTCAATCCCTGGCCCCATTACCTCTAAAAAAAAAAAAAAATTACCTCAGTTCTGTAGACCAGCCAACGTTCCCTTTTCATAGTACTCTTTGTACTGTATCAGTGTAAAAAGTGAGAGGCCGGTTTCCTTTACCTTTCAGCATTCTTTCCAGTAAAAGACTGGCAGAAAAACATCAAATACTACTTACGTATTGTACAAATCATATGTGGAGCCATATGTAAGAGAGGCAGTTTGGTTTAAAGGACAAAGTGGAGGTGAAACTGGAGTTTCATGCTTCCTTCCTGAGAGTCATTTACTTCGTTGTTACTATTAACCTACTGAATTGTGAGTTTTCTTTACTATGAGCACTGTTAGAGATTAGTTCAAGTACTAACACAGACCTTAGCCTTAGGTATTGAATAGTCACCTTGACCTTAAAAAAAGCTAAGTGATTTTGGTTTTCAGTTAAAAATTCAAGTCTACTCTCTCCTTTATATCTTTTTAAGAATCTCTTAGAAAAGAAAGCTTTTATTTTCTAAACAGTTTTCTATTTCAAGTTAGCTTCCCTTCGGGTCTTTTATATAGAGTATATAGTAAAGCATTGTATTTCAGAAGAAAGAAGTAGAGTATTCTATAAAGACGTAATCTCTTTTTTTATGGAATGATCCTTGACCTGCATGCTGTGTATTGTCACCTCAGCATCTGGCTCAGCTGCAAACTTTTTATTCATCTCCACCACCAAGAAATGGCAGTATAAACTTAAGATAATTAACATCAAAGCAATGCACTGTATACAAAGACCTGTAGGTCACTGTGTACCTTGGATATATCTGGCTAAAATTACTCATTATATGATTCACAAGCCTGGTTGGGGGTAAAATGGCAAGATACAATATGTGTAGTTCCTGAAACCACAGTTTCTAGTCCAGCTCTCCCCTAAGCTCTCCCCTGCTGATAGAGATATTGTGCGTCCATTCACATTCTTTTTATATTTTCTTGTCATCATCAGTTGGCCTGACACACCTTGTAAAAACCAGCAGTGCAGTTGTTGTAGAGTATTTGAAAGTCTCATGCCACTGTCTTAGGTCTAAACTGTTCCTCCTTCACCCATGTCCTTTGCAGGTGTTTATCTGAAACCTGACCTCACATTTTAGTTTACTCTTAATGGAGTAAGTCTGTTCTTAAAGTTTGTTTTAGGGGTGCTTTAGAAATGGTAGAAATGACTGGAGTTCAGAAACACATGTTCTCAGAAATACCATTTTACCAGTTGGCATGAGATCCTGTGTACACTTCGGTATTGCCTATTATTTTTTCTGTTGGTGATGGTGAAGAGTATTCATTTAAAGTCCTTTAAGAATGTACTGAACTGCAGATAGATATGAATTCTCAACTGAGCACATAAATCCAGTGCTTTGCACACTGTAGAATGAATGAATGAAACTCAGTCTATTCAAACATTTAACTATACTATCATGGCATGAAAGACTTCTTCAATTTAAGAGTTCTATAACCTGTTTATCTTCAATATAGCATATTCCAGTATCAAAACTACTTTCAAGAAAAATGGCAATCAGTGTCCATTGTCAAAAGTGTTCTTTATTCCTTTGCACTATCACTAAAGAAAATGTTCGACTACTACATTTCACACGAAGTCATCATAATCTATGATGTCCTAAAATTATTTAGTACTGTCTTCATGGATTTTAAATGATATAGTGAATATGTCAGGAAAATTCTGATTTTCTTGGTGAATTTGAATGTGATTTGACATATGCAGTATAAGCTTAAAACTATATAAATGGGAATTTCCTCATTCGATTAAGTAAATTAGCATTTTAATCTAAATCCCTAAATCATAAATAGGCTTGATAAACTGATGTTACTTTACCTTTATGTGATGTGTTATATAGTGTTTTAAAACTGATTGAGAAAAAGCAGTAAAAATAATGCAAGGATTGTGCTAATTTAAATAAACTAAAAAGATAACTATAAAATTTTCAATTTTGCCATGAAATATAGCCATTATACCTTGCTATCAATGACCAAAACAGACTTCTTTACATTTAGAAGTGCTAGTTAAATACCTGAACATGGCATGTTTAGTTCTTAATCACCCTGTTCAAAGTGACTGAATTATAAGAATTTTTAATATTAATTTACTGTGAAAACTTCAATAAATGGACAATGTTTGAAGGCCAGGGATTGAATTTAGATTTACTTGGTTTTTTGTTTGGTTTTGCGGATGAAGTTTAACAGATAAATCATAAAGAACTGAAAGTACTTAAAAATTCAGAAGGATTTCAACTATTTCTAATGTCACTCCCCCTGGAGACTAAATTTATATTGTTCAAGAACTGATTCCCGACCCATTTTATTTGAGTTTGCGTCAAAATATGTCATATTCGAACTCTTTTTTAGTAGCAAAAAACATTAGCCGTATTGTCCACTGATCTTCTAAAATCTGTTTGTTGTCTTGAAGACCTGTGAAAGAGCACTTACAAATGCTAAGTAGAAGTAAATCGGAAGAAGATAATCCGTTCCAACTTCTTATGATGAATTTGTTTTTTAAGTGATTGTAAAATTTCAAAATCAACATACATTTAAATTTTCTAAGTATTTTACATACATTGTCTCATAATCACAATATGTTATACATACTATTAGCTCTAATTTTTTAGTCGGAAAAAGAAAAACCAGAGCTCAGAAAAGTTAAGCTGGGTGGACCACTTAGCAAGTAAGTTGAGCTCTGGAACCTACACTGCCAATCTGTTAAACCCTTTAAATTGGCACAAGAAGTTAGAAACAGAGAAAAACATATTGTGAATTTTTACTAATGAATAGTACATCAGCTGGAAGTTTCTCCTTTAAAAAAAACTGGAACCTTAAAATGAGCTTTTTAAGTTGTTTCAGACCTTATTTTGAAAAGAATCCATCCCATGACACTCTGAATGTCACTTTGCATAATATGTGATCATAATGATATGCAAATTGAAATCACATTGTAATACCACTGTATATTGATTAGAATGACTATAAACCAAGACAGGAAATACCAAATGTTGGTGCAAATGTAGAGAAACTGGAACCCTCATATGTTGCTGGTGGGAGTATAAAATGTACAGCCCCTTTGGCAAACATTTTGGCAGTTTCTTAAAAATTAAACAAAAGTTTACTATAGTGGATTGAATCATGTACCCCAGTTTGGACATGTTCTTGGTCTTGGTCCATATTCTGGTGGGTGTGGACCCATTGTAAATAAGATCTTTTCATATGCTGCATTAGTTAAGATGTGGCCCAATTGAATCAGGTTGAGCTTTAATCTGGATTTCTGGCATCCTTTGTAAGCAAAGTGAAAGTTAGATGGAGTGAGAAAGCCACCGGGAAGCTGGAAGTCAATGGAACCCAGAAGAAAACGGAGATGTTGCCATGTGCATTGTCATGTGACAGAAAAGCCAAGGACCAAGAATCGCTGGCAACCAATCAGAGAATGCATTGCCTTGGTGACACCTTGACTTTGGACTACTTCTAGTCTCAAAACTGTGAGCCGATAAATTCCCATTTTTCAAGCCAACTCATTGTATATTACTTGTATCAGCTAAGAAACTAAAACACATACTGTTTTAGTTTGCTAAAGTCTGCTAATGCATGATACCAGAAATGAGTTGACTTTTATAATGGGAATTTATTAAGGTATTTCTTAACAGTTCCAAGGCTATGAAAATGTCCAAATCAAGGCATCATCAGAGATGCTGTTTCACCAAAGGTGGGCTGCTGGAGATCCTGTCCTCCTGCCATGTGGCAAGACAAAATGGTAGCTAGTCTCTGCCTTCTCTTCCAGGCTCACTTTCTCTTTGAGCTTAGCTGTGGGCAATCAGACATATGGCTCATCTCTCTCCTCTGGGCTGCTCTGCTGATTCCAATCTCCAGTGACCCTCTCGGCCTCTCCAGGTTTCTCTTTCTTTCTGTAGCTGCAGGAAATCCTGGAGTCCTCTCTCACATGGCAAGGTAAAATGCCAGCTCTCTTTCTCTGTGTGTCTCTGCTTTCAGTCCTCAGTTTATATAACACTCCAACAAAAGGATTAAGACCCACCCTAGGTCCTGTTTTCTAATTTAAGGCCCTTAACTGATCTAATCAAAAGAATCTAATAAAAAAGTCCATTAACTGAATCTAACCAAAAGGTCCCACATACAATAGGCTAACACGCACAGGAATGGGTTAGCTTAAGAACATAATTTTCTGGTGGGTCCACAAAAGACCCAAACCAGGACCTATACCATTCAATCCATTTTCACTTCTAGGAGTCTGCTCCAAGAGAAATGAAAACATATGTCTAAAGACTTATAAGTGAATGTTCACAGCAGCCTTATTCATAATAAACAAAAATTGGAACCAAGTCAAATGTCCCTCATCTGGTGAATGTATTACAAAATTTAGTACATCCATGCAATGGAAGACAACTCAGCAATAAAAAGGAAATGTCCAGAAAAGACAAATTTTGACATTAGAGAGCAAAGCAGTGGTTCCCTGGTGGTGACAATAGTGATTCACTGCAATGGGCTCAAGGGATTATTTTGGTTGATGGAAATATTCTAAAACTACTGTGTTGACAGTTGTGCAACTATATAAATTTTACTAAAAAATCATTGAATTGGGACTGTATAACACAATGAACCTTGATAGGGATGATTAATATATTAATCACTATGGTTAATAGTACAAATATAAGAATGTTCTTTCATGAACTATAACAAATGTACATCACTATTACATACAAGTGTTAATAAAAGAGTGGTATATTGGAAAAATTATGCCTAATACAAACTGTGGGTTACAGTTAACAGTAATGTTTTAATATTCTTTCATCAGTTGTAACAAAGGTACCACACCAATGCTAAGTGTCAACAATAGGGAGGTATCAGGGGTACAGGGTTTTTCTTTTTTGGAGTACTGAAAATGCTCTAAAATTGATTGTGGTGATGAATGCACAACTCTGTGATTATACTGAGAGCCATTGATTGTACAGTTGGGATGGATTATATGGAGTGTAAATGTATATCAATAAAATTGCTTTGAAAAAGGAGAAATGCCCATCTCCAATACACACAGCACACAACAGCCCCCTCCAAACCACAGTATCCTACTCGCATGCTTGTCACTCTTCAATAAATATCAAATCCCAGAAGTTACAGCAAAACCCTTAGAAACACAAAGATACTCTACTACAGAGGAAGATTAGGCAATTATTTGGCAATACTTAGAGAACTGGGTTCTTCATTGCCCGCCAGTGCCCCAGTGCCTGCCAGTGCCCCAGTGCCCACCAGTGCCCCAGTGGCATGGTTGGACTCCTGCTCCAACCATGCCCTACCGCCCCTGCCCCATCTACTCCCTGTCACCACATAAGCGCCGGGCTTTCTCCATTCTGTTCCTCACTGTAATCAAGCAGGCAAAATCACTGCCTTCCTGAGCCTCATCCTCCAGCCCTACTCCCAAGGGCCTGATTCCTTTCTGACCCAACAGCACCTAAAGTTTCTACACATTTAACAACTGGTAAGGAAAAAAAGGCAGGCTATAAAACAAAGGAGATAGTATGATCCCATTATGTTAAGCAGTAACAAAATGTTTTGAAGTTGCTATTTAAATGGGGGAAAGTCTGCAGAAAATACAATGAACTCTTAATAATGTTTTTCTTGTCTAAGTTTCCCAAAGAAAGCATGTTATTATATTACTTGTATAATAAAAATGAATGAAGCAAAAAAAAAAAAAATCATTAAATTGAACACTTATAATGAGTGAATGTTATGGTACGTAAATTATACCTCCAAAAAAGCTATTAAAAATAAAATATGTAATCAGTAAAAATGTTTCATTAAATCATGAGAGACTGTCCATTGAGAACTGATAAAAACCTCTGTAGGCTTGTGCCATATCAGTAACACATGAGTGATGGTGTTTGGGTTTTGAATTTAGCTATGCTATTTTCAATTCAATATTCTTGCATGGAAATGCTATTTCAATGTAAAGGCATTTTCAACATATATTAACATTCTAAGTGTAACCTGAATGTTCCCAAGACCACATCTGCCCAAGGGTGGAATTAAGGCCACAGTTTCATTAATGTAAGGATATTACTGGTTGGAAGCTAAATCACTGGAGAATGTTGGTGTCCCTACCCACAAGCCACTTCCAGCTTTTTTAGATATTTCCAGCTGATAGTCCACCCATGCTTAAGAACCAGTCCATTCTTGTTTTACTTTTTAATTAACAGTTTTATTGAATGACTATTATGTGAGTGACTCTGGAGACACAATGATGAACAAAGTAAGCAAAATCCTTACCTCCAGGATAGGTAGACTAAACAAAAAATAAAAATTCATTCCAAATGTTCACTGCCTGAAAGCCTCTAAAGGAGGAGCCAGACCATGAGCAGGGCTGCCAGGGCCCAATTGAGAAGGTAATTTCCCTCCTGAGCTTGTTTCCTAGCTCAGTAGTACTGACACTCCTCTGCAGAGGGACACTGTCCCTCTTCTGAATAGATGTGGGGAGCACCTCTTTCTCCATCTGTCAAGCTTCTTCACTTGGGTTCTATAACAGCAGTATCCGAAACTCACAGATTCCTTCATCAACAACAGTCCCTTCACATTCTGCCTGTGACTGTCCTCTATAGAAGTCTAGACCAATCCCTAGGGCCATCTGGAAAATAGACATGCTCTCCCTTCTACCTTCCTCACCTTCTCATTTCCACCCAGACATACTTACATCAATGCCCATGAACTTAAGCATATAGATGCCTAGGACTTGGTCTCACACACACACACACACACACACACACACATTTTTTATCAAGGCCCAGCCTGACACTCTGTTGCATAAGAGCTAATCAACTAGCAGAGATGAAAGAAAAACTGATTTTTCTTTTGATTCTTAATGTTAAGATGTGTGAAATTTAACAAACATGTTCTCAGAAGGCCGCTCATGTTAACAGTAGGCATATGAATGTATCACTTGTGTATTTATAGTAAAAGTATATTAGCAAAAAAAATAACTGGTCTGGATTCTGGACTTTGATCAGTGGAATACCTTAAAATGAGTCAAAATTCAATTGTGGAGACAACCAGCAAGAGGGCGGCAGAGTAAAGAGCGCCGAGAATCAGCTCCTGCTACAGGGCAGTTGGTGATCTCCCACAACTATCTAGAGCACTTGTTTGAGGACTCCAGGAAACCAGAAGTGCACCCTGCAACAACCTTGAAAGAATGGAAGGAGGAGACTGTAGAGATGATTCGTAAGTAGAGCACTCCCACCACGGAGGCTGGTGCCCATCCTCCACTGGAGGCACAAGCCGCCTCAGGAGCTGTTCCACGGCTGGAATTGGAAGTTCCACTTACCAAAACGGGGGAGGGAGAGATGGTTGGGCACCAACTTCAGCTACTGATTAGTAAATTTGGCAGGCCAAAGTATAATCCTAAGAACAGCTAAAGTTTGAACCTGTCCAAGTCAGAAAGACGCCGGTGGACGCCATCTTAACTCTGCACCTGACATGAGGGGAAGTGGGGCTGACTGAAAATCTAGCACTGGTAGGGACTGGCTTTTTTTTCCATCTAGATCAGATTGCCACTCTAGCCTAAGCCCCAGGCCCACCTCAGGCAGGGAGGAAGCTGGGGGGAGCTGCGCCAGCCTCTCCGGGCAATTACAGGCCATGCCGTGGAGGCTGGTGATCACCCTACTTTGGCAGCACAAGCCACCCCAGAAGCTATTCTGTGGCAGGAATTGAAAGCTCCATTTCCCAAAAATAGGGGAGGAAGAGACAGTTGGCTACCAATTTCAGCTACTGATTAGTAAATTCAGCTGGCTAAAGTATAACCCTAAGAACAGCTAAAATTTGAGCCTCTCCAAGTCAGAAGGACTTGCCTGCATGAGTTGGATTATTCCACACAGCTGTGACTCTGTCCCTACCCCTGGCAAAGGAGAAAGTTGGGAGAAGCTTCATTGGTCCTTGGGGCAATGAGGGCAGCTTGAGCCTCCCAGCTTATAGTACCAACTACATCCTTGGCTCCTACTACACAGCCAGCAAGGGAGAAGAGCAGGAAGCCTTAAACTAAAGAGAAAAACTGCACCCAGAATAAACACTCTAGTAAGCCAAATGCCAAGACACCAACATAAAATTATAATCTACACCAAGAAACAGGAAGATATGGCCCACTTAAAGGAACAAGATAAGCCTCCAGATGACATAAAGGAGTTGAGACAACTAATCATAGATGTTCAAACATATCCTTAATAAATTCAATGAGATGGCTAAAGAAATTAAGGATATTAAGAAGACATTGGGGTCGGATGTGGCTCAACTGGTTGGGCGTCTGTCTCCCATATGGAGGGACTCGGGTTCGATCCCCGGGACCTCCTGGTAAAAAAAAAAAAACAAAGAAGACATTGGATGAGCACAAAGAATAACTTGAAAGTATACACAGAAAAATAGCAGATCTTATGGGAATGGAAATGGCCTCTGAAAGTGAACATACAAAAGAACAGATGAAGAAAAGATTGGAAAAACTTGAACAAGGTCTCAGGGAACTAAACGACAAGAGACGTGCAAACATATGTGTCATGGGTGTCCCAGAAGGAGAAGAGAAGGGAAAAGGACAGAAGGAATATTTGAAAAAATAATGGTAGAAAATTTCTCAACCCTATTGAAGGACATAGATATCCATGTCCAAGAAGCATGATGTACTCCCATCAGAAAAAAATCCTAATAGACCAGCTCCAAGACACATACTAATCAGAATGTCAGATGCCAAAGACAAAGAATTATGAGAGCAGCAAGAGAAAAGCAATGCATAATGTATAAGAGATATGCAATAAGATTAAATGCTGATCTCTCACCAGAAACCATGGAGGCAAGAAGACAGTGGTATGATATATTTAAGATACTGCAAGAGAAAAACTTCCAGCCAAGAATCTTATATCTGGCAAGATTGTCTTTCAAAAATGAGGGCGAGTTTAGAATATTCACAGATAAACAGAAACTGAGTTTGTAACCAAGAGACCTGCTTTGCAGGAAATGCTAAAGGGTGTGCCACAGCCTGAAAAGTAAAGGCAGGAGAGAGAGGCCTGGAAGAGAACCTAGGAATGAAGATTATATCAATAAAAGTAACTAAAAGCATCAAAAGAGTGGTGAAAATAAAATATGACAGGTAAAACCCAAATATTCAGGCATAAATTTAACCAACAATTTAAAATAATTGTATTCAGAAAACTACAACTCATTGTTAAAAGAAATCAAAAAAGACCTAAATAATTGGAAGAAATATTTCATGCTCATGGATTGAAAGACTAAGTGTCATTAAGATGTCAATTCTACTCAAATTTATATACAGATTCAATGCAATCCTGATAAAAATTCCACCAGCATTTTTTAAAATAAATGGAAAACATGATTATCAAATTTATTTGGAAAGGTAGGGGGTCCTGAATAGCCAGAAACATCCTAAAAAGGCAAAGCGAAGTTGGAAGACTCTCATTTCCAGACTTTGTCATATTACCTAGCCACAGTGATAAAAAATAGCATGGTACTGGCATAAAGACAGAAACATAGACCAATGGAACCAAATTGATGGTTAAAAGACAGACCCTCACATCTATGGTCAAGTGATTTTTGACTAGCCTGTCAAACCCACCCAGCTTGGATAGAACAGTCCATTCAACAAATGGTGCTGAGAAAATTGGATATCCATAGCAAAAGAAGGAAAGAGGACCCCTATCTCACACCCTATAAAAGATTAATTCAAAATGAAACAAATACCTAAATATAAAAGCAAGAACCATAAAACTTCTAGAAGAAAATGTAGGAAAATATCTTCAAGACCTGGTGGTAGGTGGTGGATTCTTAAAGGAGATAAGAGGAGGACTGAGATGGTCTACTGATATTTAATGTATGTAGAAGTTTTAATTAGCTTTACTGTAAAAGTGTGGAAATGTGCAGAGTTGATGGTAACACATTATAGTGAGTAACAGCTGGTTTATAAATGGGAATGTGACTGAAAAGGGTAATCTAGGGATATAAATGCCAATTGACAGAAAGCTAGAGAATAATCTAGGGACTGAATAGCACAGTAAACCCAGAGGTGGATGAGAATAGTGGTTGATGGTACAATGCAAGAGTGTCCTTTCTGAGCTAGAACAGATGTACATCAGTTTTGCAGGGTGGTGGGAATGTGGAGAAGCATGGGAAAAATACAACTGGAGTGACCTATGGAGTGTGGTTAACAGTAATAATGTAATATTCTTGCATCTATCCAAAGATGTACTGTGTTGATAATGGGGGAGTATGGAAAAAGTGTGTCAAATGGACGCTGTGGACCTGGTAATAATAGGATGATATCATCTCATAATCTGTAACAAATATTCCACCAGGGTGTGGTATGTTGATAGAGGGGTGTTGTTTGGGAATTCTGCACATGTGCATGATTGCTTTGTAAGTTTACAAGTTCTGTCATGAAAATATATTTTTAAAATAATAATAGGGTGGGTTGGGGGAAAAATACACCAAATGTAAGATAAGGACTATAATTAATAGTAAGATTTTGACAATGTTCTTTCATAATTTGTAACAAATGTCTCACAACAATGCAAGGTGTAGGTGGAGGGTTTATGTATGGGACCCCTGTATGATTTTACAAATGTTTGCTTTTTTAAGTTCATAACTTTACTATACATTTATTGTTTATGTATGCTCATATATAAATGAAATAAAAAATAATGATAGGGTGGGTTGGGGAAAAATACTTTAGTTAGCAGTAATATTTTGAGAATACTTTTTAATCATTAGTTAAAAATGTTTCACAACAATGCAAGGTATTGGTGGTAGGGTGAGGTATGAGAGCCCTGTATGATGTTATGTATGTTTGTTTTTTAAATTCACAACTATTACTATACTCTTGTTTATGTATGTTCATTTATGAGTGATCTACTTCAATAAATTTTTTAAAAATTAAAAAAAAAATTCAGTTGTGGAAATTGCCAATAGCAAAATGTTAATGGAGGGGAACTGATGTAGCTCAGGTGGTTGGGCACCTGCTTCCCACGTGCGAGGTCCTGGGTTCAGTCCCTGGTACCTCCTAGAAACAAAAAACAAATAAACAATGACGCCAGCTCTCCTTGGGGAGCAGATGTGGTTCAGTGGTGGAGTGCCTGCTTCCCATGTACGAGGTCCTGGGTTCAGTCCCCAGTACCACTTAAAAATTTAAAAATTTTTAAAAAGTTAATGGAAAAATATGACATCCACAAAAGACTTCTAAAAATATTTTTGTATTAGTGCCTTCATGTACAGATTATTTAAATAATACAATATTTTTTATTAACACTTTACATTAGTGTGGTACATTTGTTACAATTCATGAAAGAACATTTTTATAATTGTACTATTAACTATAGTCTGTCATTATAATAGGGTTCACTGTTTGTGTTGTACAATCCTACTTTTTTTAATCTTTATTCTAGTAACATATATAACCTAAAATTCCCCCCTTTGACCACATTCAAATATATACTTCAGTGCTGTTTTATGTTCACAGTGTTTTGCTACCATCACTACTATCCATTACCAAAACTTTATGATCAACCCAAAAAGAAATTCTATAGTTTATGTATTAACTCCTCATTCCCTATCCCCACTCCACCCCCTAGATTCTGACTTTATGAATTTACTTGTTCTAATTATTTCAAATCTAAATTATACAACCTTAATTAGTGCTTTCCTTGTGCCTCTATGGAACTAATTTATTCAGTTGTCTTTATGATTTAAAGAAGGTTATAAATAAGATGAATGCATATCATGTTGTGCCTTCATCTCACACAGTTGTTTTCTTTTAGTTTCCTACCTGCTAAAACAAATACCATACAATATGTCGGCTTAATGCCAGAAATTTATCGGCTCTCGGTTTCAGGGGCTAGAATGTTTGTTTCCTCTCAGGGTTGGTATCTTCTGGCTGTTTGGCAACCTTGGAGTTCCCTGTCCTTTCCATCACATGACAAAGCACATGCAATGTCTTCTTTCTCCTCTGGGTTCTGCTGACTTCCAGCTCCTGGCTCCTCCCCCGTTGCTTCTCTTTCTGTGTGCAATTTCCTTTGTTTATAAGGACTTCAGCCATATTGAATTAAGGCCCACCATCATTCAGTTTGGGCACTCCTTGACTAATAACATCTTCAAAGGTCCTATTTACAAATAGGTTCACACCTATAGGACCAGGGTTGAGACTTGAACATCCCTTTTGTGGGAGACATGATTCAATCTCCAACATGCTGAGTGATGAGAAATGAGCTTTGCATAAGTGGGATGTGATTAATCCTTTGTTCTTTTTAATGCGCAAAGCAGTATACTGAGGCAGAAATCCAGGTTTACATTCCATTTCTAGGGCTATGGACATAAATTCCATAAGATTAACTACATAAAGAAAGGCTATGCCCCCAAATCACACCCATACATAAATACCCACATGAAAACACACTAGTTTTTAAATCACCTTTATTCATGCATAATTTAGGTATTATAAAATTCACCCATTTTAAGTGTACTGTTTGATGATTTTTGACAAATGTATACAGTTGGATATACCACCACAATCAAGATGTAGTACATTTACATTAATCCCAAAGTTTCCTCATGCATCTTTGCAGTCAATCTTTTCCCCTCAACCTGGCCCCTAGCAACCACTGATCTGCTTTCTTCCACTTAGCATAGTGTTTGGAGATTCCTTCATGTTGTTTACATATATCATTAGTTCGTTCTTTTTCATTGCTAAGTAATACTCCATTATATAGATACATCATAATTTGTTTATACATTCACCAATTGATGAACATATAGGTGGTTTCCATTTTTATGGCTGTTATGAACAATGCTACTCAAAACATTTGTGTACAAATCTTTGTGTGGACATGTATTTTCATTTTCTCTTGGGTAAAAACCTAGAAGTGGGCATGGTGAGCCATATGGTATGTGTATAACTATATAAGAAATTACCAAACCATTTTACAAAATGGCTATAACATCTTTCATCTCCACCATCAAAGTATGAGAATTATAATTGCTCCATATCTTTGCCAACACTTAGCATTGACCTTTTCAAATCCTGTCTTCTGTTGAGTGTATAGTGGTATTTCATTTGTGATTCTAATTTGCATTTACTGAATGATGATATTGATCAAATTTTCATGTGTTTATTGGTTATTCATATATGGTCTTTGCTCAAGTGTCTTTTCCCATCTTTTACCCATTTTGTTGGTATTGTCATCTTTTATTGAGTTTAGATATATTTTCTGAACACAACTCCTTTATTAGGTATATGATTTACAAATATTATCTGCCAGTCTGCATATTTTCATTTTCTTAAGAGTCTGTAGAAGAACTAAAGTTTTTAATTTTGATGAATTCAAAATTATTATTTTTATGAGTCATCCTAAGAAATCTTTGCCTAACCCAAGGTTATAAACATTTTCTATGTGGTTTTTTTCCTATGCTTTCTTCTAGGGTTTTTTTAGCTTTTAGATTTTAGTCTCTAATACATTTCAAGTTAATTTTTAAGTAGTGTGAGGTAAGCATTAATGTTACTTTTTCCATATGTATATTCAACTGTCCCAGTGCAATTTGTTTAAAAGACGACCCTTTCCCATTGAATTACTTTGTACTTGTTTTTGAAAATTAGTTGATGAAATATGTGTGGATCCATTTTCTGGATGCTATTCTGGTCCATTGATTTAGTGTCTAACCTTATGCCAATACCACACAGTTTTAATTATGGTAGCATTATACTAAGTCTGGCAATTAGGTAATATAAGCCCTCCTAATTTACTCTTCTTTTTCAAAATTGCTTCAACTTGTCTAGATCCTTTGCATTGTCATATGCATTTTAGAATTGTCTTTTCAATTTCTACCAAAAAAAAAAAGTCTACTAGGGTTGCACTGACTCTACAGATAAATTTGGAGAAAGTTGGTGCCTTAAAATTATTCAGTATTCTGTGCTATGAGCATAGTATAAGTGCTCCTTTTTAAAAAAAACTTTTTCTCAGCAGTGTCTCTGTATGCAGACCTTCCATATATTTTGCTAAATTTATCCCTTGGTATTTCATGATTTTATGCTAACTTAAATGTTTTTTCTCAATTTGTTCATTGCTCACACTGTACTTTTGTATTTAAAGATTTATTTTATCTGTTTATTTCCCCTTGTTCCTCATTGTTTGTACTCGCTGTCTGCTGTCTGTGTCTGTTCATCATGTGCTCTCTGTATCTGCTCGTCTTCTTTTTTTTTTTTTAGGAGGCATCAGGAACTGAACACAGGACCTCCCATGTGAGAGGGAGGCACACAATTGCTTGGGCCCCCCCACTCCCTGTTTGTTGTGTCTCTCATTGTGTTTCCTCATTGGGTATCTCCTCATGTCATCTCATTATCATCTTGTTGTATCATCTTGTTGCATCACCTGGCTGTCCCAACCCATCACATCAGCTTGCTGTCTTGCTTGTCTTCTATAGGAGGCACTGGGAACCAAACCCAGGTTCTTCCATGTGGTAAGCTGGCGCCTAACTGTTTGAGCCACATCCACTTCCCGCATATTGTACTTTTAAGCAAAATATTGGAAGCAGCATTCTGAGAAGTAGTATGGATTAAAGGCAGTAGGAAAAAGTGCCTCTAAAGATCATTCTTTCTAGTGAAAGTAAAAATATAGCAGCAAAATCACTGAACAACAAAAGCAATGTAAAGGAGTTATCACTGTGGACTGTTACTTTCACTTTTATATCCAAGCATGGAAAAGACTGGTTTATTCATGATGAACAATAATACAGAACATATCCAGAGAGCAGTAAAGAAAGAAGAAAATGCCCTGAACCTACAGTTAGAAGGCCTAGGATTGAGTCATGACCTACATCCTGAAAATGCAGATACTCCAAGATAAAGAAAGTTTGCCAAACATTTCCTTCTTCATAATTTTTATTCAACTAACATTTGGTGAGTGCTCACAAAGTACCAGACACTATGCTAAGTGTTTGAATCCTGCTTCAACAAAGGCTATAATGAGAAAGAGTTATAAGAAATATTTTGATAGATTAAATATAAATTTAACATGCCACTATTACTTCAATTATAAGTCAAGGAAAATCCCCATTTCTAGGTCAGAGCTCATGCAAAATGAAGAAAATGGCTTTGGGGAAAAAAAAAGGTAAATGGATTATACTTAAAGAATCCTAAAATTAATCCCTCCATGACCCGCCAAAGCTCTTTTTTTCCTTTTACCCTGTAGTCATATACTATCTATATCCATAGACATGGATGAAGTCTGACTTGTCATTTTTAAACCCTGCAAAAGAAAGGAATGGGCTTGAAATTTATAAAAATATTCCCTTACAGATGAAGGAGATAGGCTTATTAATTTCTATTAATAGGAGACCTTCTGCTGACAATTTTTCTATTAGGAATCTGGCAAACTCACAAATCTGAATGAAACAGATGGACTAAGAAACAAAAATGTGCCAAAAGACTTTGTGCAAAGGGATGTAGTCAAAAGTTATGCCAGTTTCCCCAGTTAGAGATTAATGATATCCAAACAAAAATATATATGTTTGGTCATTATACCTTATAAATTGCTTGAAAGAAGACTTTTTTGCTTTGTTTTTTGTTTTCATTTTTTTAGGTTTGATTCTCATAAAGGTTTCTGGTGTCAGTTACTGGAAGAAGGTAAAACAAAATGCCTTGGGAAAAGTAAAGGAAGAAAATACCCTCCAATGGATTCTGATGTAAGTATAGAGCTTAAAAATACAAACTAAAGCAAAATTATAAATACTACTACTATATTTATTTTCTTAGAAAAGTGATTAAAAGCAAAAGTCAGCCTTTCTTAAAATTAAAAGTATATCAAGAGGGGAGTGGATGTAGCTCAGTGGTTGAGTACCTGCTTCCCATGTACAAGGTCCTGAGTTCAATCCCCAGTACATCCTTTTAAAAAAGTGTAGCAATAGTCACATTTAGATTTCAGTGCAACTTAGGTTGCTTACTTTGATTTCGCCAATTATATATTACCTGTCATGAAAGAATAAAGGAAAAGAATAGAATTTGCCTATTTGAATCAAAACAAAGAAGGTAGCAAAAAGATTACCTTCCCAGAAATTTTAGCACTAAAAATATTAACTGAAATCAAGACAGATTTCAACAGGAAACTGAAAACAGGGCAGCCAAAAGGTTTCTTTTTTTTCACTGCCTAAATAAGTGTCATCTGGGTAATAACATTACTGATAAATATAAGCTTTGAACTGTTAATATACTAGTAAGATGAAAGAATTAATACATTTCCCAAATATCCAACATAGTAACAAATAATTCAGGCATTTTAAAGAATGGAGATAACTTTGATGTATGTATCTAGCACTTAATGTTCATTCCATTTAGAATGGTAACATAATGATCACTTAGTGCTGCAGTTTTCTCAGGTTGTTAACCCTATTTACTTTAATACTTATTTCACATATTAAGATTTATTAATATTAATTTTATAATCAGTATATTAGTACACAGTTTGCATATAAGAATGAAGTAGATTATGGTTTGTAAAATGAAAAAAACCTCAGAAATTAAAATATTATTTGGATTTTTTTCCCATAATGTTTAATACATTATGTTAGCTAAGACTCCTATAGAGGCTGAACTTATTAGAATACAAGGCTTTGAGGAACACTTTTGTTCCAGGCCTCATGCAGGTCCTGCCCTCAATAAGCACATAATTATATTCTATCTTGATGGTTTGTGGGATTTTTCCTTGTAGTTTTGACAAACAAATTATATTCTCAGAATACTGGTTTTCTTTAATTTATTATTAAAGTATATCTTCAGAGCACTGTGAAAGCACTGTGGAATTCAAGGTCAATAGCTATAGTTTTTCAAAAGTTATATAAATGATGTCATTTTCATTTATGTAAAAATTATTGCCCTATATGTTTATAAATGCTAAAATGTTTACATTGTAGTATATCTTTCCTAGCATTTTACCATACTCCTGTCTGACATAGACATACTGGGGCATAATACAAAATTTGGTGATAAAGAGATAAATTTTAACCAACATTACCTTTGAGGATATCAGTCCTACTGTATCTTTCAACCAGGTTAGCATGCAGCATATACCAAGTTTGTTTGGGAAAGCAGAGTAACTGATTTTGTGCAAATAGTGTCCACAGAAGAGGGAAGCATATAGGAGCCTTCATAGAGGTACTAGAAGCATATTTATGTAGAGTGAATTGGAATAGGCAGTGCTGTCACAATGCTTCTCACCGCTCCTCCTAGTACAGAAAAATGCAAATGTTCCTCCTCAAAATTGTTACCAAAAAATCACAAAATGTTTTGAGTCAAGAATGTTGTTGATCTGTTTCTAGTTCCACTTTATCAAAATATCTTTTAACAAGGGATAAAATCTAACATATCTTAAATCAATACCACTAAATCTATTATTTCTCCAAATCAAAAGCATATTATAGATTCTTTAGTTTAATAATAGACCAATAAACAACTTGATATTAAATCAATTATGCATTTTTTCTTGACTTATTTTTTAAATTATCAAAGTATATATTGTTATTTCCTGTTATTACATTATTGCACATAAATTTGCATGGACTAGTTAGGCTACTGAAATTAGCATACATCCTATCTGAGATTACCAAAAATCTAAAATATTCCCCCATCTGAATGATCATCATATAATGGTGAAAACAGATACACACTATTTGCACAAAATCCTGCATATCACCGAGTTCTGTCCTAGTAACTTTGGGCCTGAACATCTTAAACTCTCAAATAGGACATGTTCTACTTTGCAAATCTCATTGATTTGCTAGCTGCCAAAGTCTGCAGAGAGACTGGATCTGGGTTTGGGGATGTCAAGCAGACTGCTACCCATCCTGAAAAAGTTCCCATCATGAGGGAACAGAGCAACAAGAGCAAGGGGGGACTTGATTATCTGGACATTTAAGAGGAGCTAAGCTAAAGATACACACATACACACATAATGGGGCACAGGACAGGATTTTGGCTACAAAGCTGCACTGATACAGACAGCCAGGTGATTCCAAAATGATGCCCATAGGCCAATGAGCTGAGACATGGTGGAGGTCATCCTCAATATCATGAAGTTTGATCTAAACTCCAAAGGGTTGGATAGTAGCAATGGCTTCCAGAAGGTTCAATTCTGAAATCAGTTAGGATGTTGGACAATGACTTTACCAAATGGGAAATAGCAGGGAGCAAGCTGGCCAGAGTTGGGTAGTCCCAGACTACCTTTGTTCCAAGGAAGGCCTTAGCCATAAAGAAGAATATTGCAGAGTGAGACATTAAAAGAAAACACAATGGGGAAGAAGTTAAGAAACCCAACTCTACACAAAGGCATAAGGCTCAGCCCTGGATCCCAAGTCTGGTTGACAGCAAAGGAGGCACAGAGTATTTCAGCTCCCAAATATGTTATCTGGGAAATCCAAGTTTCTCTTGACTGAGTATACCAGCTAGCCTGACGTTGGTTTTACAGCTATGACTAAAGAAGACCAAGTACATAGGGAAATGAGACAAACCTATAAAATTTGGGTTCCCCGTTAATCACAGTAATGGTTAGAATATAGCACAAGTGTTCAGTTTCGCTCCAGCGATCATGATTACTGCAAAAACCATTCTGTCACAGTAAAATTATCAATACAAAATGAGCCTTTTTTTCCATGGCATTTAACATGGAGAATGAGATATGACATTTTAAAAGAATAACATATGGAACTAAATAAAAGCTTTTAAAAGTTTCAACTCAACCAAAACTTCTTAGAGTAGTATAAAGTACAGATACAAGAACAGCCCCCCACACATTCCTCACAATGGTCACCCCAACTCTAAAGATAGGACATGCCATCTCACAATACAATCACTTTCAATTTTTGGATAACTACAATTATTAAAATATTTTTTCTTATTGAAGGGAAATCTACCTATTAGTCAGGATTGTTTAAAAGGCATTTTTTTCCTTTTCTTGGGTAAAATAGGTCAAATATACTACAGTGGTTTACCTTCAGCATTTTCAAGGCTTATCACAATATTATTTCACAGTATTTTGTATATGCCTTAAAAATCTTGTTATGAAAATATTACTTTCCAAAATTTAAATGGAAAAGAATGACAATGGAAATACAAAGGAGTATTTTATATTAAAGATTTACCAAACTAGCACTCCAAAAGCTATGATAATTTTAATGATATATAATATTAGACCCCATCAGTTGTTACAACTATATTTCTAACAACTTGGTCTACTTATTTTAACATTTAATTCTGTATGATAAAATAAATCACATGTTTAATACTAGAGCTCTTTCCCTAGCAAAAATAGTGTGTGTGTACAGTGTGCCTTTGGAAAAGAAGATTCATTGGGTTTATATTGTGCTAAATAGTTCACATGCTTAATACCAATTTTAATCCAGATGTGCTATTCTCAATACAGACTTAAACATTATCAAAATATGAATAATACTTTAATAAACAAAATAAAGTGTACTTTTATCTTCTCCTCCCACCCTAGAGCCGAACATTTCTGTCAAGCTACTATCGAGATCATAATGTGGAACTCTCAAAGCTACTGCACAAATTGGGGCAGCCTCTGCCTTCCTGGCTGAGACAGGAGCTGCAGAAAGTGAGATAGCACTGAGGGAAACTGTCCTGGGGATTCATTTTCCATGTAACATTCACCTTTTCCAATACTTCCAGAACTACCAAAAGGCTACTGAAAAATATACCTCTTCAAACGAAAAAAAAGAACAAAGGTCCTTCCATGTGCTGGCACGTGGATGGCAGGGGAAAGAGTGTCTGTTACAATCCTTGAGGCCTATGGCCTTTCTATTAACCCATACCTGAGCCTGTGGGATTGTTGTAGACTACTGTGCACTCATGTGGAAGTCGGGCGCAACCAATGTAAACGTAAAAACACAAATGCAGAACTGGTCCATTTCATACTAATATTTACGTTTTTTATATATCAACTAAGATTGTGTCTGTGTAGATTTTTAGACCACTGTATGCCTGTATAATGTTGTCTTATGCTTTGATTCTATAGTGTCCTACAAAACAAGAAACAAAATAAACATCAACATGTAACATAAACTATACCAAAAGCATAAAACCCTTGAGAAATTTAAATCCACTGAAGTATTTAAAAAGAACTGTAAATTACAATTTGTGCTAGATCAGAGAGTAGAAAAGTTATATATGATCTTTATCTGCATCAAAAAATACATAAGTGCTATGGCAAAAAATGAAAGTAATGTATTAGATAAATAGTCTGGTGCATTTAGGTAAAAATAACTAACTCCTCCATCATAACATAATTGATATTCTAAAACATGTATGGTAGAGCTGTTGGACAGTAAATAGAAACATGATGAATATACCAAAACAGTAAATAATAATGTAAAGTGTACTGAGTAGATCCTCTAAAAGGGAGAAATTGTAGGGGTCTAAATATATATCATTGATAACTTTGTGTTCCCTTGCTGTTAGCTACAAATCTATTCCAATAGTCCTATCACTTGTTCTGTAGAACCTATGCATAAAATATGAAGTATCATCTCCAGAAACAGATTGACTTTTAAATGTGAATAGCTTTTTTTGAAAAGTTCCCTAGAACAAAACTGATTAAAATGAAAACTAAGTTTCCCTAGATGATGTGTTTAGGCTATTTACATTTAAATTATAAGGGGAAAACTACATTTTTTCACATAGTTCAAAATGAAAGTATGTAATGTAGAGATTTATAACAAAAAAATTAATATATGATTTGTAATCTGATATTTGTAATAATAATTTTAATATAAGGCAGAAATAAATTAAGCAGGACAGAGTCCCATTTTTAGAACAGTCCATACATCACCCTCAAGGATGACAAGAGAAACACAGTGAAACTTATGGATCATCTACTAAATTAAATGTAGCAAGTATAAAGATGAGCAAGGCATGGTTCTTGAAATATATTTTACACTTACATTTTAAGTGATACATACATGATTAATAATTAACTGAAAAAGAAAATAAGGCATCCTTATTTTTCAATGTTAACTTTTAATTTTTATGTGTACTGTTACACATAAATAAAATTTAAGTGATAAATAAATCCACTGCTATGATTATATAAGTCTTTATAAAATGTTTTCAAAGTATGATTAGGAAAAAAACGATATGCAGGGAAAATTTACAGCCCCAATATCCTCATTGACAAATTAGAATATTTGAACTAAACTCCATCAATTATTCACTAATTCAAAAGCAAATTGTGAGATCCTTCCAGTTAACATAAATTTTTAACTTACATTATAGTTATTAATTTTAAAATTTTAAGTCATGTTCTCAAAAGACACTAATTTCTATGCAAACTATTAAGATAGAATTTGAGAAAGAACTAGTTGTTAAGACCCTGACTGTAAAAGCAAAATCAAAGTCATTTGGGCAAATACAGATACAATAAACTCAGTCTTCATGCTTACTACTGCCTGTTTTGAAACAGCACATGCCCAGCATGCTAGGAAAATGATCAGTCTTTCATCTCCAATTTAAGAAAATTGTCTTAAGGGGATCAAACACAGTGGGAATAGGTTCCAGCAGTTACATACAGTGTCATGTTATCATTTTGGTAACAACATTTCTACTGATAAAAGAAGAAAAAAATACTGATACATTTATGCTTTAATGATAAGATGTGCATTTAAACTTAGAAACAAAGCCGCTTAATAGCATAATTCTGTCCAAGTAAACTGAGTTGGCAGAAGAGCTCCCCCCTTTAATAGTATTGTAAGGAACATACTGGATGCTTATATAAAGAAAGGAGTAAAAGGGAAAGATCATACCAAGATGTATTCATCCAGAAGTACATATATATTATGCTACATGGAGCAGCAAAACTTTGAAAGGATTTTTAACCACTCAAGGTATCTTGAAGACAGAACCCAAAACTAGAAGACATACATACTTTCTATATTGTATACTCCAACTGGTTATTATGCTATTCTGATAGTAACATAAATACACATAAAGAATGAGAGATGATGTAATTTAAAACTAGCTTTGTATAGAATCCCCTTTTACATTGCTTAAAATATGAAACTTCCTCAGGAAGAAATGAAATGATTATTTCAATGTTTATAGCTGTAATATTCTTGTCATTCACATTGAATGAAAATTATTGGAAACATTTTTTTCTCTGAGTTTTTTAAAATAAAAAACCTGGATATAATTCTGATGTAGCATGGTACCTCCTACGTACAACAATAAACTCTGATAAGAAAATGAGGAGTTTGGGCCTGGTGATTTTAGGTAATAAGTAAGTATTTGATTGTTTATTTTTGCCTGGGGGAAAACAGAACTGGTAATAGAAAATGGATACCACTCAAATAATTCAAAGTGAAGGGATGCATGGAAAGCAGCCAAGATTTTTTTTTAAATATAACCTTCACAGATCCTTCTCCTCCTAATTTAAATATTGCTTGCAGTGCTATTTTTTTTTAAGTTTTCATAGCTGTAAAGCAGCTCCTATGTCACTCATGAGACTGTAGTGTAAGGACTAAGAGAATCCCACAGCTGTTACTCAACTGACTTGAAGACCTGAATGAAATAGTATTTATTTACAGTACTCTGCTCTGCTACACCAAAATGGATTCTTTTCTCTCCTTAGAGTTTTAAAGGGTGTTAATTTCTCTTTTACAAAGCTCTAGCAAAATAAACCATCTCTACAGAAAAGGATAAAGTTAGCCATTTATCTACATTTTCCACAAACCTTCCTTTCTCTATTCAAGTCCCTTTCTTTTCTGACATCAGATTTCTCTCATGTTACAACCCCCCACTGTCAAAGAACCCAGTGGGATTACACATAGGCTTTGCTCCCAAACACACAGTACTGTCTGGAATACAGCTGACTCCCAATTTTCTATCCAAATATGCCATCCTATGTTCCATCTATGCCAGCGCCAAGTATTGACTGGCTAATCTAATAAACCAACCTATCAATGTTAGTTGCTTATCATAATGACTTATATAATAATATGCTTTCCAGACATATCAACACTGCATTCCAGGAGATACATTTTAGTCCCCAAGGAATGACTCAATAATGGGGAGGCACTGAATTGGTCAAATATTTTACTGAGAACAGGTTTCTCTAATTTCAAATTATATTCCATAGCGGAGTTCTACTGAAGTTGGCTCTGCTTAGTTACCACCTACAACATAGCTGCTGCCTTCTTCCTGCAGTCTCGTACTTACCTCCAAAGAATTGGCAGTCGTATGAAGAACAATAAATACTTTGTGGTCAATAGTCCTTCAGAAATTACTTCTGGGTTGGTTTAGAATGTTCATTGTCTCCCCACTTACTTCACCTAAGAGCAGCCCACATTTCATAAAGCAAACCATGAATTTGGACTTTGAGGATGAAAGCTCATGACACACTGTGACACTGATTCTGTCCCCAAGAAACTCTAGAATCCACTTTGAGGAAGGTAAGGGTATTTAACAGAATTTGGAGGCCACTTTCCTCCATCCAATGCTGCTACTATTTCTTGCCATTTATTGCCCCCAATTTGTTGTCTGAAAGAGTTCTTTCTAGATTCAGGGCTCTTAAAATATTAAAGTTTATTCATTAGTACATGAAATTTATTTTTTAACATCTTGCACCTTTTTCCATTAATACTATCAACATTTTGAATCTTAGAATTTCTATAATTTTTCAATTTGTTCCCAAAAGTTATAAATAAAAACTAATAAATCACTAAAGTTGGAACCAGTTACCTTTTCACTATCTCCTTTGGAGCATCTCTTAGAGAAAGAGGAATCATGAAGATTGTCAAAAAGTATTTAAGAAAAGATATTCACTTGCCAGATTCAGGTCAATTATCTTATTCACCTAACAATCCGTTTCAAGGAAATCAAAGCAGATTTCACAAATTAAATGCTCACAGGATAAGATCCCAAAGATATTGTTAGGAAGAATATGCCCACATTTTACCATGCAGAAAACTAAATTAATTTAAGTTAATGAATTAAATGCGAGACATTTCCAAAGCTCACAGAATCTGTGACAAAATCCACATAAAGTTGTCTCCTGCTTATGAGGGAATAAATTAAGTGTTTGCCTGCTGTCTCCATTTCTGATGCCAAAATGCTCTATTTCAAATCAGTAAATGAAAAGGAAAACAGATCTTGTTCTTAAATATTATGCATAATTTAAACAGTTGGACTAGAGAAGGGGAGCCTTTCTTTTCTTTTTTGGGTAAATAATATTCTGAATCTGGACTTTTTTTTTCCATTTTAGCCACTTTGCACAGAAACGGAAGTTTAAAATACTATATACCCTGGGAGTGGATGTAGCTCAAGTGGTTGAGTGCCTGCTTCCCATGTCGAGTTCGATCCCTGGTACCTCCTAAAAACAAAACAAACAAACAAAAAAACTCATATCTTTGAGACATGTTTACCTTCAGAGAAAAATCACCCTGGTCTGCTCTCAAACTGTGGTTAATTTTTCAGAAATTGATGCTTAAGTACATTGAAGCCAAAAATAACCAAAAGAAGAGCTAGAAATAAACATAAAAATATATGCTCAAAAATTAGGAAAAGGAACAAGAGTGTAAGTGAAAAACTATAACATAAATGAGGTAAATACCTCATCATTCATGTGGGGAGCCAACAGATACAGCGTAAAGATGAGAAATCAAGAAATTGAGGAGAAAGGTCATTAGAATTATGGAGATAGTGAGAATAAGAACTTAAGCAGATATGGCCAAAGGTGATTACCTTTGGATACTGCCCACCCTAATCAAGATGGTAGAATGAGACACTCCAGGGCTCCGTCCCCCCACAGAAGTATGAACAACCAGCAAGAAAAGGCAGAAACAGCTTTCTCAAAGCTCCATGCGGTGGATTGAACTGTATATCCCAGTTTGGACATTTTTTTGGCCCTGGTCCACATTCTGGTGGGTGTGGACCTATTGTAAATAAGATCTTAAGACATTACTTCAGTTAATGTGTGGCTCAACTAAGTCAGGTTGGACTTTAATTCAGACTACTAGAGTCCTTTATAAGCAGAGTGAAAGTCAGATAGAGAGAAGCCATGGGGAGCTGCCAGAAGGTAGAAGTCAACAGAACCCAAGAGACAAAGGAGAAATGCCACTATGTATATGACATGTGAGGGAAAGGCCAAGGACCAAGCATCACCAGCAGTCAGCTCCAGAATGCCAGTCTTCTGAGAGAAAGTATGGCCTTGCTGACCCCTAGACTTTAGACTTTTCCTGGCCTCAAAACCATGAGCCAATAAATTCCCATTGTTTAAGTCAACTTATTATATCATATGTCTTTTAACTGCTGGGAAAATAAAACACTCCAAGAAACAGTTAAAGGATTTCAGTAACAAAGCAAATGCTAAATCAAGAAAAAAGCTGGCCCCTCCCTCTTTCCTTCACCAGCTCAGCTTGGTGCCAGCACATGCTCCCAATATGGGTCATTGATCCTGGTTCTGAAGGAACAGAATATCATTTGTGCACATACTCAGAGTATGAATGTCTGGCTCAATCTCTGGGGCAGCCTGAAAAATTGAACCAGGATATGCATCACGGGCTTGCTGTCCCAGAACTTGGCCTGTACCCATAGACAGTGCACAGAGCTCTCCTATAGAACACTGTACAAGAATAGTCAAATCACAATTCCCTAGGACAAAGCAGTGCCAGCTGTGGGACATACAGTACAGTGTAGTACTTGGAAATGTAAGGAAACACTGTTTGCTAGGGGAATGAGGACTTTCACATCTGTGTAAACAGGAATTTCTAGGGTCATGCACACATGCACAGGACAAGTCTCATGTGCAGAAACAACCAGAGAATCCACATGCTTTTGCCTCAGGCTGTTCTCTAAACTCATTGCATGCCTAAGCTTTGAAAGAACGCACTTGTGTAGGCCAATCTGCAAAGACTGGAAAGTGTGTTTTCTTTTTTACTTCTTTTTTTTTTTTTCTGTTACCTCCTGGCATTCAAGGAATCTCTGTCAAAACACTAGCTGGATACAAGCTTAAGGAATAGATGCTTCAGCATCTAAATTACGGCAATAACACATTAAAATATCAAAATGTCAATAAAAGGTTACTAAACAAAGAAACAGGAAGTGATGGCCTATGCAAAGAAGATTAAAGCATTAGAAACCATCAACGGGGAAGCAGATATGGCTTAAGCGATTGGGCTCCCATCTACCATATAGGAAGTCCCGGGTTCGTTTCTCAGGGCCTCCTGGTGAAAGCGAGCTGGCCCGCATGGCGTGCTGGCCCATGCGGAGAGCTGGCACAACAAAAAAAGACAAAGAGGAGAGAATGAGAGATACAACAAACCAGGGAGCTGAGGTGGCTCAAGCAATTGAGTGCCTCTCTCCCCCATTGGAGGTCCCAGGATCAATTTCCAGTGCCTCCTAAAGAGAAGACAAGAAGAAGAGAAGACAAGCAGACACAGATAGCACACAGCAAATGGACATAGAGGTCAAGACAGCAAGCACTAAAACAGCAAAGCGGGGGAATAAATAAATAAAATAAATCTTTAAAAAAATAAATAAAAAAGAAGCCATCAACGAGGAGGATAAGACATAGAACATACCAAACAAAGACTTTTAAAACATGCTACTAAATATGGCCAAGGGACTAAAGGAAAACATAGACACAGAACTAAAGGACATTAGGAACACAATAGATCAACGCAAATAAAATATCAATAAAGAAAAAATGATTATGAAAAGGAACCAAACAGAGCAGAAGACAACAGTAACAAATATAAAAAATTCCATAGAGGGGTTTAACAGCAGATTAGAGTTGGCAGAAGAAATAATCAGTGAAATTGAACATAAGACAATTGAAATCATTCAGTCTGAGGAGCTGAAAGAAAAAAGAATGAAGAGAAGTGTACAGAGCCTGATAGACCTATGGGACACCATCAAGCTTAATAATATACACAATTTGGGAGTCCTACAAGAGAAGAAAGAAAGAAAGGGGCAGAGAAATAATGACTGCAAAGGAAATAATTTGAGGAAATAATGATTGCAAACTTCCTAAATTTCACAAAAGACTAAAAAAGAAAAAAGAAAGAAGATATAAATAAATAAATAAATAAATAAATAAATAAATAAATAAATAAACAAACAAACAAACAAATAAATAAATAAATAAATAAAACAAGAGGACTAATACCAATACCAATCCTGCTTAAACTCTTCAAAAAAAAAAAAAAAAAGAAGGAATGTAAGGAATATTACCTAACTCATTCTATGATGCCAACATCACCCTAATACTAAAGCCACATAAAGACACCACAAGAAAAGAAATCTACAGGCCAATCTCTCTAATGAACTTAGATGCTAAAATGTCAGTCTTGCTAATCATATTCAACAACACATTTAACAAATTACACACCATGAATAAGTGGGTTTTATTTTTATCCATCATATGCAAGGATGGTTCAACATAAGAAAATCAATCAATGTAATATACCACAAGAACAGATTGAAAGAAAAAAAAATACACGATCATCTCTATTGACACAGAAAAAGCATTTGACAAGATACTGCCTCCTTTCTTGATAAATAAATAAATTAAAAAAAAAAAACACTTCAAAAGCTAGAAATAGAAGGAAACTTCAACATGACAGAGGGTATATATGAAAAACCCACAGTTAACATCATCCTTAATGGTGAAATACTAAGGGCTTTCCCTTTAAGATCTGAAACAAGGCAAGGATTCCCACTGTCACAACTCTTATTGAATATTCTGTTAGAAGTACTAGCTTGAGGACTTAAGCAAGAAAAATAAAAGTCATCCAAATTGGAAAGAAAGAAGTAAAATTTTCACTATTTGCAAATGACATGATCCTATATGTAGAAAGAGCAAAAAAATCTACAACAAAGCTTCTAGAGCTCATGAACAAGTTCAGTAAAGTGGCAGCATATAACATCAACTTGCAAAAATCAATAGCATTTCTGTACACTAATAACAAGCAACCTGAGGAAGAAATCAAGAAAAAATTCCATTTACAATATAAACTAAAGGAATCAAATATCTAGGAACAAATTTACCTAAAAAGGTAAAAGACATCTACACAGAAAACTACACAACATTGTTAAAGGAAATCAAAGAAGATCTAAATAAATGGAAGAATAATCCATGTTCATGGATTGGAAGAATAAACATCATTAAGATGTCTGTCCTACCCAAATTGATTTACAGATTTAATGCAATCCCAATAAAAATTATAACAGCATTTTTTACTGAATTGGAAAAGCCAAATATGAAATTTATTTGGAAGGGCAAGGGGCCCCAAATAGCCAAAAACATATTGAAAAAGAAAAACAAAATTGGAGGAATCATGCTACCTGACCTTAAAGCATACTACAAAGCTACAGTGGTCAAAACCTCATATATTGTCACAAGGATAGACATACTGACCAATGGAACCAAACTGATAATTCTGATATAGATCTTTGCATATATGGTCTAATGATATTCAACAAGGCCACCAAGCCACTCAACTGGAGTCTGGAAGATAGATTATCAGGAGCCAGAAAGGGAGTAAAGTGCGATGAGCTGATGCTTAATATGAACAAAACCCATGATAAGGTGGAAAGGTGTGGTTTGGCAGTGTATGGGAAAGATTGTGGTGCAGTGATGTGAGTGGGGTTGACAGTGCTGGAATGTGAGTGTAAGCAGGGTGGGATAGTTGGGTTGGACTGTGCAAGGAACTGTGAGAAGGGCTGGAGGAAGAAACAGGTGATCTCTGGGGAGGTGGAGTTCTGTAGTTGAAACTACAATGTTAAGAATGTTCTTTTAGCAAATATGGCAGGAGAGGATTACTGGTATATGATGTCTGTGGTGGGGGAATATGTGGAAAAGAGTGCACCTGGGGCATGCTTCTACGTAATATGAATACGTTTATCTTGTCATAGGCTGTCCTTTCAGTGGGTGGAGACCCCCACAATAAACAAGAAAATATTAAACTCCCATCCTGGGGTGTCCTGATACATTCTCAAATAGAGAGGCAAGAATCTCTCAAGAACATAGGCAGTGCCTAATAAAAGAAAACAGACCAGTATGTCAAGCCCTCAATATTAATGCATGTAACTATGAACCTTATTCTTCAAAACTTGAAACTTAGTGTTGCCAATGGTTCCGAGGAGAGGAGCAATAGATGGAACATAGGGCATATTGGGAGTATTGGAATTGTTCTACATGATCTTGCATTGATGGATACAAGCCACTACACATTTTGTCAGAACCTATAAAAGTGTACGGTGCAAAATGTATACCATAATGTAAATGACTGACATTAATGTTAGTAGCAATGTTTCAATATTTGTTCATCAATTGAAACAAATGTACTATACTTATGTAGTAGGGGAGGATGGGGTGGAAGGGGGGTATATGGGAATCCCCTATATTTTCTACATGATTTTTCTGTAATCTAAAGCTTCTTGGAAAATAAACTGAAAAAAAAAAAAGACAATAAGGGAACATACAGAAGAAATTGTAAATATGGATAAAAGATAACAGATCTTATGGTGATGAAGGCACGATGCAAATTTATTTATTTATTTACTTCATTATTTTATTTTTGGCTTCTTAGGGGGAGGTTTTGGATTGCAGAAGGGTTGCAACTGTGGCAGCGGACCATTACTGGTGCAGGGTGTCAGTGATGGGGGGATGTGTGTGGAGGGGTGCACCTGGGACATACCTCAGTGGAATATGAATGTGTTCATGTGGTCATGGGGTGTTGTCTCGGTGGGTGGAGACCCACACAATAACCGATGGAATATTGAACTCCCATCATGGAGAGCCCTGTTACATTCTCTAATAGAGTGGCAAAAAATCTCTAAAATACATGGGTAGTGCCTAGTGAAGGAGGACAGACCAATATGCCAGGCCCTTGGTAATGATGCTTGTACCTATGAACCCTTGTTCTTGTGAAATTGAAACTTAGCCTAGGATTATATATTGCCTAAGAGTTACCTCCTGAAAGTCTCCTTGTTGCTTAAATGTGGCCTTTCTAAGCCAAACTCAGCACATAAACCTTCCCCACCAGCATGGGACATGACTCCCGGGGATGAGCCTCCATGGCACCAAGAGATTATTACCAAGCACCAGCTAGCAATACATTTAGCCAAAGACCTAGACTAAAAGGGGGAACTATTAAAAACAAATGAGTTTTTATGGCTAAGAGATTTCAAAGTGAATTGGGAGGCTATTTCAAAGGTTACACTTATGCATGTTTCAGGAGGATCCCACTGACTGACACAGTAAACAATGCCTCAAGCAGGGATGATCATGAGGGCTCTAGAGACAGCTAGACACTATAGGTAGGCAGACAATCCCAGGAAATTGGCACCCTGTTGGTAGGCCTTACCATGGAATATATGACAACCTATCTCCTCAATATATGAGTTAGACTCATTTATAATTATCCTATGCGTGATTCTTCTGCCCCTTTTATTTGAACCTATAATTAGCACTATAGCCATTAAATATATGTCCCAGACTTAAATCTCTGGTTGTTCATGTGCTGGTTTGCCCTGAATCTCAGCAGAGTTGCAGCCAATGCCTACTCTGCAGTTCATCAGACTTGCCCAGTACAACTAGCAAAAGGAAAATGATGGACAATGCCCATCCCAAAAAAACAGAGAGTATCTACAACTGCAAGACAGTTCCATCCATCCACTCCATGGGATCTAAGTCCCTTCTCAATCAGAAGCAGAGTGGGCATCACCATCCCAAAATCCTCAAGATTGAGGAAAGAACAAACACAAGGTGGGAATGCAACTATGGACTAAAGTAGACTTATTATTATTCTAGGAATGGAAGAATTTGTAACTTTGATATAAAGACAGTGGTTACCAGAGGTTCTGAGGGGAGGGAGAGGGAAGAACAGGTGTAACATGGGACATTTTTGTGACACTGGAATTGTTCTGCATAATATTGCAATGATGGATACAAGCCATTATACATGTTGTCAAAACCTATAAAATTGTGCAGTGCAGAGTGTAAACCATAAAGTAAACTATGGTTTACTTTAGTAGCAATGTTTAGTAGCAATGTTTCAATATCTGCTTATCAACTGTAATAAATGTACCAAACTAATGAAAGATGTTAATGGGTGAAAATGGGGGAGGGGGGTGGTGGGGTATATGGGAATCCCCTATATTTTTGATGTAACATTTATGTAATATAAAGCTTTTTTAAAAATAAAGAAAAAGATAAAAATGAAGTTTTGCATGTAAAATATTACCAACCAAGAATTTCATATTTGGCAATTTTTTTTCAAAAATGAGTGAGAGCTTAAGACATTCCCAGATAAACAAAAGCTGATGGAGTTTGTCACCATTACGCCTGTCCTACAAGAAATGCTAAAGGGAGTTTTGCAGGTTGAAAGGAAAGGACACTAGATAATAGATCAAAGTCACGTGAAGAAATAATGATCTCTGGTAAAGGTAATTACATGGGCAAAGATAAATGCCAGTACTATTGTACTTTGGAATTGTAACTCCATTTTTTACTTCCTACCATATCTGAAAAGACAATACATAAAAGTAGTGATAAATCAATAATTTTGGACACACCATATATAATATGTCCTTTGTGACAAGAACTATATAAAGGTGGGAGGGAAGGAAGGGTATAGGAACATAATATGTATATGCTATTAAAGTTAGGTCGGTATCAAACCAAAAGAAATTAGTAGATTTAGGATGTTAAATTATAAGTTCCATGGTAAAAACAAAGAAAATATCAGAGAATCTACAAACTCAGAAACAGAAAATAAAGTACAGGTTATCAAGGGAGCAAAGTCAAAGGGAATTGGGAGTTAATGCATAATGGGTACATGGTTTCTGTTTGGGGTGATGAAGGAGTTCTAGTAATGGATGGTGATAAGGGTGATACAACATTGTGAAAGCAATTATTCCCACTGAATGGTATGCTTGGGAGAGGTAGAGAGAGGAAAGTTTATGTTGTATATATGTTTCCACAACTTAGAAAAAAAAAAAAAAGAGTAGCTAAAGTGACAATGACAATCAAAAGCAATGCATGATGCTGTATAGGATCTAATGGAGGAGAAAAGTCTCAAAAGGACATTATTGGGACATATGAAAAAACTGGAATATAGGCTGTAAGCTTTATATCACTGTTAAATTTCTTGAACTTGATAACTGCACTCAAGGTGGTTATGTAAGTGAATATCTTTGTTCTTAGGAAATATACAAGAAGCTCAGAAAATAGAAGGATAAACAGGCATATAGATAGATAAATGGGTGGGTAGATAGAAGGATATGGCGAAAGTGGCAAATATTAAAACTGGTGGATCCACGTATCTAGGGGAGTGGAGGTATGCTGGAGTTCTCTGTATGGGTTTATATTATTTTTGCAACTGACCTGAGATTTGAAATTAATTCAAAATTAAAAGGGTAAAGGAGGGGGAAAAAAGTGGGTTACCTTTGATGAATGAGACTTGAGAGCAGGATCAGAAAGAAGTATTTGAATTTTTATTTCCAAGTATATGCACTACTTTTACAACAACCATCTATCCTTTTAAAAAGATATATGCCTGTAACTATTTATCACTAACCATTCCATTCTGGTAGGGAGAGCAGAAAAACAAAGGATCTAAACAGTAGCAAACTTTAGCATCAGATGTTGGATGTTATCCGGGAGATATACTAATGCACAACAAGACCCCTGCCATGGAATAGAGCCTTAATATTGTAAGGCAGTTCTTCTTAAAGTATAGTCTGTGGACCTCTAGTAGACCCAAGACTACTTTAGGGGGTCTGCAAGGTCAAACTATTTTCATAATAATTCAATTCATTACATGCCTTTTTCACTGTGTTGATATTTTCACTGGCAGTGCCCAAGAAACAGTGGGTAAAACGGCTGGTGCTTTAACACAAATCAAGGCAGTGGCACCAATCTGTACAAGTAGTCATTGTATTTGTCACCGTCATACACTCTCATTTTTTAAAAATGTCAGTTTCACTTAAGGATGTCCTTCATGAAGGAGTAAAAATTATTAATATTATTAAATTTCAACCCTTGAGAGCATGCCATTTTAATATTCTGTGTAACAAAATATGAAGTATGCATAAAGCACTTCTGCTGCATATTGAAGTATGATGATTTTCTCCAGGAAAAGCACCTGAGCATTTATTTGAACTGCAAGTTGAATCTGCCTCTTTTTTCATGGAGTATCATTTTTATTTGAAAGAATGACATATGGGAAACTATGGTTATTCAAACTTGAATAATTGGCAGATATTTTCCTGAAAAATGAACAAAGTAAGCCTATCACTTCAAGGAAAACACTTGACAGTATTTTTTGCCAATGATAAAATTTGAGTTTTCAAATGAAAATTAGAATTTTGTAAAATTTGAATGTGCTTTCCTGAGCCTGGCAGCTTCAGAATACTTAAAGTTCTCTCTGATGAGATTTATAGTGATATTAACAAACGTGATTTTTGATATTATATAATGAAGTGTGTCAGCATTTGGAAGCTCAGCATAATTCCAAATGACCAATGCCTGAGGTTACAAAATCATTATACATGGTAAAATCATAATGGTAAAAAATCTACTCTAAGGGCAAGATAAACCAATGGATTTTAATGTAGTAGAGTACGAAAAATTCATTGGTTTGGTTTCAGATTCCACCTTGCAAATATCCTTTTTTTTCTTTTTTTTTTTTTTTTTACCGGAAGGTCCTGGGGATCGAACCCGGATCCCTCCATATGGGAGACGGACGCCCAACCAGTTGAGCCACATCCGACCCTGAAAATATCCTTTAAGAAAATAGCACTTGTAGAGTTTTAGGGTATGCTATTTCCTACAATCAAAGAAAAATATACATAATTACCTGAAAAGGCTATTAATATGCACCTCCCTTCACCTAGGTTTTCTTTATATACCTCAATATAAACTGCAAATTAAAATAGATTGAATGCAGAAGTACATTTGAGAATCCATCTGTTTTCTGTTAAGCCAAATATTAAAGAGATTTACAAAAAAATATTAAAGAGATTTACAAAAAAATGCCACTATTCTCAACATTTTTTTTTTGTTTTGGAAAATATAGTTAAATTTCATTAAAGCTGTAACTTTATTATGGGTTTGTCATTGTTATTTTTAAATTAATGTGTTTTAATTTCTCAAATCTTAATTTCTAATACAGTGTGATGGCTGATTTCATGCATCAACTTGGCTAGGTTATAGTCTCCAATTGTTTGGTCAAACAAGGACTGGGGTGATCGTTACAGTGAGGGTATTTCATAGATTTATGTCATCAGGAATTTGATTCCATCCATGGCTGATTACATCTACCATCAACTAAGGAGATTGCATTTAATAATGAGAGAAGTCTCATCCAATCAGTTGAAGGCCTTAAAGGGAGAATTGATGATTTCAATCATCAGAAGGAAGAAATCCCACCTCTACTCAGCCAGCCAGCTGCTCCTGGGGAATTCATCAAAAACCTTTATGAGAGTTTCCAGTTTACAGCCTGCCCTACAGAATTCGGTCTTACCCATCCCTACAGTCACATGAGCCAGAGCCAATTCCTACTATAAATCTCATAATATTTACATTATAAATATATCCTGTTAGTTCTGTTTCCCTGGAAAACCTTAACACATATAATAAATATTGATAGATATAAGCCATATAAACAAAAGTCCTTTGGGGTCCTCAAAAATTTTAAGAATTTAAAGGAGTTCTGAGACAAAAAAGTTTGAGAATCACTGGCATAGGGGTTGCAAATAATTTAAGTACCAAAAACCAAGATTTAAACCATAGACAAGAGACTAAAAAGAAAAAAACAGCAACTTGCTCCATGTGTTCTGCCCATCAATGATGTTGGAGCAAAATCCTACAAATATCACATGGTGTTCCAGGTATAGATGACCTGAGATTACATGGGTTCCTCAGTTACACAGAAGAACACATAGAAGTTCATTCTCCAGTGAAGCTGAAGATATCACCAAGAACAGGGCTTTACATCCAAAAGGATCTGACAGCTGGGACCAGAGGATACCAAATCCAGAGGATAACAAATGACCTTCACCGACTGAGGACTAGAGGCCATGGAAGAAGCCCAGACCATGACAACTAGAGGCCACTTACCAAAGACCGAGCTTAATGAAGTCTATCCAAAGCCAGCATAGGACATGATGGCTGAGGCTCAGATGTCACCCTCATACCTCATGTCCATAATTCCACTGTTGTCATTACCACCTTGGGAAAAAAGGGGAAAGGAAAACCCTGAACTTGACTGAGTTTTCCTAAAAGAGACTTAGAAACCCCTAAAGTGACTAATTGAAAGGGACAGTTATTGACAAATAAGAAATCTACATTTCTGCACAGGTTCTAGCTTATAGAATTTATACGCTCTGGATAAACACTATATCCCAAGTCCAATCAGCAACAATGGAGACTCAGCGGGGAAAAAGCAAAACAGCCACTGTCAAAGATATTGATTCTCTGCCTTAGTTAAAATGAGCCAATGGTGGGTATAGTGATGTAGTTAGCGTTTTGAATCATGTCCCCCACAGAAGTCATGTTCAGATACCAGCCCCTGGTCCTGTGGGTGTGAACCCATTTGTAAATAGGATCTTTGAAGGTGTTATTTGTTAAGGTGTGCCAAAACTGAATGAGGGCGTGGGCCTTAATCCAGTACAGCTAAAGACCTTATAAGCAAAGGGAAATGGACCCGGAAGAGAAAGCCACAGGGAACAACCAGAAGCTGAAAATCAATGGAACTCAGAAGAGAAAGGAGAAGAAGTTGCCACGTGCCTTGGCATGTGACAGAAAAGGACCACGGATTAACAGCAGCCAGCCCCAGAATGACACATTCTTTTGGGAGAAAGCATTGCCTTAATGACGCCTTGATTTTGGACTTCTCCTAGCCTCAAAACCGTGAGCTAATAAATTACTATTGTTTAAGTTAACCCATAGTATGGTATGTGTTTAGAAGCCAGGAAATTAAAACATGGTTCAATGAGTAGCACCTTTGTATAATCCTTTCCCCTTGAGAATGGGCAGGTCCTGTAAATATGAAAGGATAGTCACTTCCTTAATGAGGTTACTTTATATGGCAAGGGTGACAAATGTCACTCATATGATTATATTATATAAAACTTTGTCATAGACTAGAGTTGAAGAAGTAAGCTATGATGTTTTGAGAGGGCCTGCAAGGAACTGCAGGGGGCCTCTTAAAGACTGTATATATTAAATTGTGGTATTTGCATATGCCATCCAAAGTCTTTTTTGAAGAAGAAGAAGAAGAAAAATGTTAAGATTTTTTTGATTCAGCTCAAACTAAATTTTTTCAGAAAGGACTCTAAAGGTTCTGTCAGTTCTTTCAGGGATCCATTCTAAAAGGAATCAATATAGTCCTTACTATTTCCTAAGAATCTAAACTGCTAATACTAAACCCCAAGGCCATGGCAATTTATGCCAATTATGAATACTGGCTAATAGGCATCAGTTTCAAACTCTGAAATAAATTTTTCTCTGTGAAATTATTTCCATTATAAAATTTGACATATATACCCCCCAGGGAGGAGAAAAGACCTCAATTTAAAACTTTTGGCAAAGATAGAGGCAAGATGTGCTTAAGGCCAAAAAAGTATTTGATACTTCTGTTTTAATATACTACCCTCCAATTCAATTAATCTTTTGAATATTAGGTATAAGTTCCCAGAATTTCTTTTTCACTTTTATCATCCCAGCAACCTCAGTCAATAAGCATGTACTGACCATGTGCCATATATCAAGTATTGCAGCAAGTAAGATGAATACAATGACATCCCTGTCCTCTAGTAGAATGGGCAGCAATATCATATTTCTCCAACAGAATCATTGTCTATTTTGATCTACTCCATATCAAAAATGTATTAACTTAAATACTTCAGATAAAATGAAATGAATTAATTCTCTACTTTAATAGTTTAGTGTGTTAAAACCTATACATCACGTTCATGTATAAAAGAGGTCTGTGGTATTTCAATTATATTCTTAAAATCAGTATCTGAGAAAGTTGCTTCTTTCTAATAGAATGTAAGGTTCTCAATATGCATGGTAGATAGTTATTATATAAAACTGGAGTACATATGATAGGTTGACAGACTTATTACAAATGCTGACATTAACATATTATTCTTCACACATCCATGTTTATACTCCTGCACAATAATAAATGAATGTACTTTAAATTCAAATCATACTGGTTTAAATCAGACCTCAATAAAATAGGACAACAGAGCCATCTAGTGGCCTCATAAAAATTGGATGTTCAATAGAATTTTGTTTCATACCATCAAGTTTTATAGAAACATAAGCTTTTCTTCTCATTATATTCAGATATTTATAATAAATAGAGAAAAAAAGCGAAGAAAAACAAGCAAAGAGAACTTTAGGGACTGATCAATAAATTTTCAAGTTATTCTAATATCTCTGGTATGGAAACATTAGATATTTTACAGATATTAATGTATAAATAGTCCAAAGCAGTAAGATCTTCCATTTTAATATGCCATATTAAATGCTTAAAAAAGATAAACCTTCTTTTGCATAAAGGCACATAAGCCAAAAAAAAAAAAAATTAGTGAAAAATTAAGGATCACACACCATCTGGGAAGGGAAAAAGGAACTTTTGAGATGTTAAATATCTAATGCCATATGAGTATTAACATCTCACCAACATGCTATTTCCTACAACCAAGTCAAGCAATCACTCCTGAAGGGATGGAGGCCAATTTGAGAGGCACAGAACACCAGAGCAACTCCACAGTTTTTCAGGCTAAATACACTAAATACAAATTTATATATATTATGTTTTATGATGTCAAACATTTACTATAACACCCAAGCTCAAAATTCTTTTGACCCATTATCACTCAAAATTCATTGATTCTTCTTGCCACACTCTTCTCATATATTCTCATCATCCCTCTTAACCATTTTAAATTCCACGGCAAATCAATATAATCACTCCCTTGCAAGCACTCCCTTTCCTTTCCCTCATTTTGCTTACTTTCTTGGCAAATCCCATCCTTAGTTAATGCCACCTCTCTGCCAACTTCACACCTGCATCTATGCAGCTAAACTTGGTGTGGAGAAAAAATGCATGAGCATGCACACTAAACTTTTAAGTTCTTTACAAGGACTCAAGGGGACCTCTAAGTGACCCAGGAATCCTACCCCATTTCCATAATCTCTATCCTCTAATTCTGACTTCTTCTCTTTCCCTAAATTTCCAACACGTCCTCCTCCATCCTCACTCTTAGTTTAAGACCTTGCTTCCTATTACCCTGAAAAGAAAAAAAAATAATGGGAGAGAACATTCACAAGTCTCCACCCCCACATTTGCTCACCTGCCAGCAACCGAAGCCATATACTCCAGTTCCTATAGATGAACTACCTGAACTCCTATCTTGGGCTTACCCCATCTTTGTACACCAGGTACCATCTCAACTTCCAAGCAATTCACCAAATGTTTCCTGCATTATCAATTTTTCCATTTCTACTGATACTTTGCCATCAAAATACAAATATGCTTAAATTCTCCCATGCTCTCTCAACCCCACATCCTCTCCAGATACTGCCTAATTTCTCTTACCCTTCACAGTTTAACTCTTCAAAAGAGATGTCCAAAGCCACCATTACCTCTCCTTCCATTACCTCTGAAGGTCCCAAATGGCCTCCTTATTGCTAAATCCATTAGCCAATTCTCAATTCCCATCTTACTTGTACCATAAACAGTTGATCACAGCCTCTTTTTTTTTTTCATTTAAAAAAATTATTGAAGTATATCATTCATACTTAAACATACATAAACAATAAGTGTATAGTAAAACTTGTGAACTTACAAAATGAACATGCATACCATCATATAGGATTCCCATATATTATCCCACCACCAACACTTTGCATTGTTGTGAAATATTTGTTACAAACTATGAAAGAGAATCATCAAAATATTACTACTAACTATAGCCCATATCTTAAATTTGGTGTATTTTTCCCCAACCCACCCAATTAACATCCTGTACTAGTATTATATATTTGTTATAGTTTGGGACGGTTAGGCTAATCTGTCAACTCAGCCAGGTAAGGCTAATCTGTCAACTCAGCCAGGTAATGAGGCCCAGTTGTTTGGTCAATTAAGCACTGTACTAATTGTAATACAAGAGCATTTCATGGACTTTAATCATCAGTGAGTTGATTGCATAGATAGTTATTTACATCTACAATCAACTAGGTGATTGCCTTCAACAATGAGTGACTTCTCATCCAATCAGTTGAAAGCCTTAAAAGGGGAAGTGATTTTAGCATTCAGAGAGAGAATTCCGATCTCTGCCTCAGATAGCCAGCATCTCTAGGGAAACCATCAAGGACTTTCATCAGAGCCCCTGGTTTGCAGCCTGCCCTGCGGAATTTAAACTTGTGCATCCCCATGGTTGCGTGAGACAATTTTATAACATCTCATTCTATTTACAGATATCTCCTGTCAGTTCTGTTTCCCTAGAGAACCCTAACTAACACAGCTTGGTACCGGGAGTGATTTTTGAGAAACAGAATCTTAAAAATTGAATTTCTGAATTGGTTCTGGGATTTTTGCAATTGACTTTCTACAATGATTATATTCAAGGACACTAATGACTCGGTTTCCAATAATCGAGAGGTCACCGACAGTCCATGGTGTGAGTTGGCAGTAGAGATACACAAAATATCACCACTGGATACGACTACTTTCGTGCTTTTAAGAGGCAAGGATCTGGATGAGAGTGTTTTCAACACCTTAACAGTTTTATGGAGTTAAAAGGCACAGTGATGTTGGCTGGCTGAAACATGGAGCAAAAGATGGCCTAGAATGTCTTAGGTCGAGATGGCCAATTTACTCTGGTATACTGTAGATGAGGGGATCAAAAGGCTTAGAGAGCTTGGAATACTAGAATGGATTCACCATTTAAAACCTGCCCACCAACCCCAGGAACGTCCAGAGGATTGCGGACATTTAATCAGGATTGTGAGGAATAAATTTGTGAGAGTAACTCTCTCTTCCCTGAAGAACTCTGTGGTTGCTCTTCTCTGTAGTTCAGATATTACAGTGAGAATTGCTGTCATGGTACTAGAATCCTTAAACACTATGGGGATGATTGGAAGCCAAGTAGCAGCACTTAATCACCAAAGACAGTGTGGGCGTGGCTACCACAATGAAAGATAGACTCAAAGCAGCAACCAAAAGAGTCTCAGTTACATAGACCTATGGTGTTGGCTAATAGATGATGGGGTACCTAGAAGTGAAATAGATGGGCAGTCTACTAACCTCCTACTTTTTTTTTTTTTCTTTTTTTAAGATTTATTTTTATTTATTTATCACCCCCTTGCTGCTTGTGCTCTCTGTGTCCATTTGCTGTGCATTTTTCTGTATCTGCTTGTCTCCCTTTGTTAGGTCATCTTGCTGTGTCAGCTCACCACGCCTTGCAGGTTGGCTTGCCTTCACCAGGAGGCCCTAGGAATTGAACCCAGGGCCTCCCATATGGTAAACGGGAGCCCAACCAATTGAGCCACAGCCGCTTCCCAAACCTCCTACTTAATCTATATAAGCAGAAGAGTTCTAGGTCAAGTGAACAAAACCGTAACTTGAATTACAGAAAGAGAGAGTCACGACCCCTCCTATGACCATAAAAGACGCACAACACTTAGTTGGTAACTTCAGATTTTGGAGAAATCACATTCATTTGGGTGTGTTACTCCACCCCATTTACTGAGTGACCAGCTTAGCTGCTAGTTTTGAGTGGGGACCAGAACAAGAGAAGGCTCTGTGACAGGTCTAGGCTGCTGTGCAAGCTGCACTACCACTTGAGCCATATGATACAGCAGATCCAATGGTGCTGGAAGTTTCAGTGGCAAATAGAGATGCCAGCTGGGGCCTTTGACAGGCCCCTATAGGATGATCACAATGCAGACCCTTAGGATTAGGGAGCAAAGCCCTGCCCTCCTCTGCAGATAACTACTCTCCTTTTGAGAAACAGCTTTTGGCCTACTACTTGATCTTTTTTTTTTTTTTTTTTTTTATTATTATTTATTCATTTATCCCCCTCTTGCTGCTTGTGCTCGCTGGGTCAGCTAACCACGCCGTGCAGGCGGGCTTGCCTTCACCAGGAGGCCCCGGGAACCGAACCCGGGGCCTCCCATATGGTAAACGGGAGCCCTACTGATTGAGCCACAGCTGCTTCCCACTACTTGGTCTTAACAGAGACTGAATGCATAACCATGGACCACCAAGTTACCATGAGAGCTGAGTCATCTATCATGAGCTGGGTATTGTCTGACCCATCAAACCATAAAGTTGGGCATGTACAGCAGCACTCCATCATAAAGTAGAAGTGGTATAAACAAGATAGGGCTCAAGCAGGTCCTGAAAGGACAAGCAAATTGCATGAGGAAGTGGCCCAAATGCCCATGATCACTATTCCTGCCATGTTACCTTCTCTTTCCCAGCCCACAGCTATGGCCTCTTGGAGAGTTCCTTACAATCTATTGACTGAGGAAGAGAAAACTCAGGCCTGGTTTACAGATAGCTCTGCATAATATGCAAGTATCACCCAAAAGTGGACAGCTGCAGCCCTGCAGCCCCTTTCTGGGACATCCCTAAAGGACAGTGGTGAAGGCAAATCTTCCCAGTGGGCAGAACTTCAAGCAGTGTACTTGTTTGTTCATTTTGCTTGGAAGGAGAAATGGCCAGAGGTGCACTTGTACACTGATTCATGGGCTGTTGCCAGTGGTTTCTCTGGATGGTCAGGGACTTGGGAGGAACATGATTGGAAAATTGGTGACAAAGAGGTCGGGGCAAGAGGTATGTGGGTAGACCCTTCTGAGTGCACAAAAAACATGGAAAATATTTGTGTCCCACATGAATGCTCACCAGAGGGTGACTTCGGCAGAGGAAGATTTTAATAATCAAGTGGATAAGATGACCTGCTCTGTGGCTAGCACTCAGTCTCTTTCCCCCAGCCACTCCTGTCATTGCCCAATGGGCTCATAAAAAAAGTGGCCATGGTGGTAGGGATAGAGGTTATGCATGGGCTCAACAACATAGACTTCCCTTACCAAGGCCTACTTGGTTACAGCCACTGCTGAGTGCCAAATCTGCCAGCAGCAGAAATCCATACTCAGCCCCTGATATGGCACCATTCCGAGGAGGTCAGTCTGCCACCTGGTGGCAGGTTGATTACATCGGACCACTTTCATCATGGAAGGGGCAGCGATTTGTTCTCATTGGAATAGACAGATACTCCAAATATGGGTTGCCTTTCCTGCACGCAATGCATGCAATGCTTCTTCCAAAAATACCATCCGTGATTTACCAAATGTCTTATCCACCAACATGGCATTCCATACAGCAATGCTTCTTCCAAAACTACCATCCGTGATTTACCAAATGTCTTATCCACCAACATGGCATTCCATACAGCATTGCTTCTGATCAAGGAACCCACTTCACAGCAAATGATGTGTGGGAATGGGTACAAGCTTATGGAATTCACTGTCTCCTGGGAACTCATCAAGGACCTTCATGGGAGCCCCTGGTTTGCAGCATGCCCTGCAGAATTTGGACTTGTGCATCCCCATGGTTGGGTGAGACAATTATATAAAATCTCATACTATTTACAGACATCTCCTGTCAGTTCTGTTTTCCTAAAGAACCCTGACTAAAACATAGTTCATGAAAGAGCATTCTCATATTTGTTCTGTTAACCACAGTCTATCTTCCATTCCAGGATTCACTGTTATACAGTCCCATGCTTTGTACAATCCATACAAAGTGTACAGTCAGTGGCTTTTATTTTCATCACAGAGTTATACTGTCATCACCTCAATTTTAGAACATTTTCATTACTCCAAAAAGAAAAATCCCATACTCCCTTATAGTCTCCAATTTTTGTCCCTTAGAATTGTAATAACATCTTTGCCATTGCTCCAAAAATATCACAATATTGCAGTTAACTATTGTCCATAAGTTACATTAGTTGTAATTTCCCTGTGTATCACCATATTCTTAACACTTGATCACAGCTTCTTTTTCAAAGTCTTTTTGACTTTTAGGATACCACATTCTGCTGACTTTTCTCCTACCTTATTTTTGAATTTCCTTTGCTGGTTTCTCCTCTTCTTCCTGGTGGATAAATGGTAACAAGGCCAAAGGCTCAGTCCTTGATCCAATTTTCTATCTATACTCCTTCCTAGTTTTAACAATTAATCTCCTGCTTTTAAGTATCACCTATAGTTTGACAATCCCCATATTATATCTCCAGCCCAAACCTTTCCCTAGAACTTTAAATTCATACTGAACTCCCTATTCAACATCTTGACTTAGATTTCTAAAAGACATGACAAACTTAACATGTTCAAAACTGTGCTCCTGATATTGCCTTCCCCAGCCCTGTTGCTCTTGCAGTCTTCCCCAACTCAGCAAATAAACAAAAAAAAAAACTTGGAGTCATTTTTCTCATACCCTGCTTCCCTTTTACTCCTATCCTATATCCAATCTGTCAGCAAATACTGTCAGTGCTACCATAAAAATATGTCCGACTTGAATCATTTTTTATCCCCTCCCTGCTACCATTCTCTCACCTGTATTATAGCATAACCCCATTTGGTTTCCCTGTTGCACTCTATCTCCACAACCACCCTGGAGTCCCTATCAACAGAATTTTGAGAGAAAACCTGTAATTCCTAAATTAGGTTGTGTCATTCCTCTACTCAAAACCCTCCAATGGCTCCCAGTGGAGGAAAAAACAAAAATGTACTGTGACAGTTTGAAATTATTTTGAGTCCCAAAAAGAGAAATCTTATGTTTATAAACTAAATATTATGTTGATACCCTTTGACTATATTAAATTCAGTTGAGGTGCCTTAGGTTAGATTATTTGATTGGATTTCTTTAGGGCTTTTGATTGTAATATGTCAGTGAGGTGTGGCTCGGGTTGAGTCCCCACCCCCTTGCTGGGTCTGGTAATAAATGGACTCACACAGACAGAGAGAGGATAAAGGGAGCTGGAATATTTGATTCTGCAATGTGAGAGAGAGGATTGCTTAAGCACAAAGCCCCTAAGAGGCTAGGCCTACAAAGTGCCTCAATAACAGCCCCACTATATGCCTAATAGCTTACAGCTGAACTTGGGAAGAAAGCAGACCAGCCAAGACTGTTATAGGAGGCCCAGAAAGAGACAAGCCCTATGTCTGGTTGCTCACAGCTGAGCTCTGCGAGATGGTAGATTCTGGAGGGGAAGACAGAGACTGCCACAGAGATTGGTGGCCATCTTGCTTCACCATGTGGCAACAACATCAGGATCAACAGTAGCTAACTTTGGTAAGAAAGCACCTCTTATGTGCCTTGAGTTGGACTTTTCACAGCCTTGGAATTGTAAACTTTTCCCTCAAATAAATACCCTTTATAAAAGTCAACACATTTCTGGTACTTTGCATCAACAGCCCTTCGGCAAACTAAAAGTTTCAACTACTAACAAGGCCCTAGGTAGCCTGCTAATACCTTTCTAACTGCATTCCTACTTGCTTACTCCACTTCAACCAAACTGGTCTCATTTTTGTGTCTTGAATATTCCAAGTATATGAGTTATCTATTGTATATAACAAATTACCCCCAAAATTTAGTGGCTTAAAACATTTACTATCCTACATACTTTCTGTAGGTTAGGAATCCGGGTATGGCTTGGCCAGATCCTCTGCTTCAGGGTCCTTCACAGACTGCAATCAACAGCCACAGCTCAAGTTATCTCTAGGCTTGACTGGTTAAGGATCTGCTTCCAAGCTCACTCATGTGGTGTTGGGCAGGATTCAGTTCCTCATAGGTTATTGGTGTAAAGGTCTCAGTTCCTTGCTGGCTGTTAGCCAGAGGCCATGTGGGCTCTTGGAATTGGAATAAACAATCCAAGAATGCAAGAGAGGGAGTGCTAACAAAACACAAGTCATAATCTTTTATAATCTAATCTCAGAAGTTGCATCCCATCGTTTTGCCACTCAGGGTGAAGGGATTACATAAGGACAGGAGGAACAGGACTGGGATAATGATAGAAGCTATGGTAGAAGGCAGCTGTCCTAGCTTTCAAGGGCTGCTGTAACAAAATACCACAAATTAGGTGACTTAAACCAACAAAAATTTATTGTCTCACAATTCTGGAGGCTGGATGTCTGAAATCAAGGTATCATTCAACAGGGCCATTATTTTCCTTTTCTAGGTGGCCAAAATGCAATATACCAGAAATGGGTTGACTTTTACAATGGGTATTTATTTGGTTGTAAGCTTACATTTCAAGGTCGAGAAAAATGTTCAAATCAAGGCATCATCAGGTGATGCTTTCTACCTGAAGACCAGCTGCTGGTGATCCTGGATCCCTCTCTCATATTGCAAGGCATATTGCGGCATCTGCTGATCTCTCTCTTCTCTTCCAGGTAATGTTTTCAGCTTCTGGCCTTCTCTGGCTTTCTCTCTGCCCTTCTGTGTCTGTCTCCATATGCATCCATTTATAAAGGGCTCCTGTAAGATAATTAAGACCAAACCTGGGCTATGCCCTACTGAAGTAATCTAATCAAAAGGCCCTTAACTGAAGTACCCTAATCAAAAGGCCCCACCTATAAAAGGCCCACACCCACAGGAATGGATTAGCTCTAAGGACATGATTTTTCTGGGGTCCATAAAAGCCTCAAACTACCACAGCCATGCTCCCTCTGAAGTCTCCAGGAAGGAATCTTCCACCTCATTCTTGGCTTCTGGTGGTAGCCAGCAATCCTTGGCATTTATTAGCTTGTGGCAGATAATTCCAATCTCTGTCTCCATCTTCACATACCATTTTCTTTCTGTCTGTCTGTGTCTCCTCTCTTGTTCTTATAACTACGCCAGTCATATTTAACTAGTTCCATCAGAAAGACCCTATGCCTAAGAGTTACCTACTAGGAGCCTATTTGTTGCTCAAATGTGGCTTCTCTCTAAGCCAAACTCAGCATATAAATGCAGTAACTTCTCCCCAGTGTAGGACATGACTCCCAAGGGTAAGCCTCCCTGGCACTGAGGAATTGCTACAAAGTACCATCAAATACTTACCTGGCAGGGGAGATACCATGATCAAGAAGGTGGTTTTTCCAGGGCAAGGCTTATCCATTGCACTCCTGATGTGCTGACCCCTGCGATTTCCCCAAATGTGGGAAACTCGATTGCATAATTTGTGGTAGTGGAGGACTGCATTCACACTCTTCCCCCACCCCCAAAAAAATAAAGTACCATCAAGCAATGCAACTGGGAAAAAAAAAAAAGGCCTTAACCAAAAGGGGGAAAGGTAAAGACAAATGAGTTTATATGGCTAAGAGACTTCAAAGTGAGTCAGGAGGTCATTCCAGAGGTAACACTTATGCACATCTCAGCAGGATTTCATTGACAGCCAAAGTAGATACTACCCCAAATAGTGGGGCTCCCTAAGGCTCTGGAGACATCCAGACACTATAGTCAGGGCAGACAGTTCAGGAATTGGGTCCTTGCCAGTGGACCCTACTTTGGAATTTATGCTCCCCAGCATGACAGAGTTGGCCTCAGTTGTGGGTTCCTTACACATGGCTCTTCTGTCCTTCTATTTGAACTTATAATTAGTACTAAAGTTGATAGGTGTATATCCAAGAGACTTAAATCTTTAGGCTGTCCATGTGCCAGCTGGGCCCAGAATCTCAATGGAGTTGCAACACCTACTCTCCAGTTCATTGGACTCATCCAGGACAACTAACAAGGAGCTGTTGGAGAAATAATATACCAAGGAACCAAGAGTGTCTACAACTGCAAGCAAGAGTCCCATCCATTGGCCATATGGGATCGAAGCCCTCCCCCCCTCAATTAAAGATGGAGTGGGCATCACCATCACAGAATCCTCAGGATTGGGGAATGAACTATGGACTAATGTAGATTTACTAGTATTCTACTGCAGACTTACTGTGATTCCAGCAATGGAAGAATTATCATTGATGTGGAGGCAGTGGCCACTGGGAGTTGACAGTAGGGAAAGGGGAAAACAGGTGTAATATGGGAGCATTTTCTGGACGTGGGAATCATCCTGAATGACATTGTAACAGATACAGGCCATTATATATCTTGCCATAACCTACAGAATTGAGTGGGACAGAGTGTGGACTACAATGTAAACTATAATTCATGCTTAGTAGCAATGCTCCAAAATGTGTTTATCAATTGCAATGAATGTACCACACTAATGGGATACATTAGGATGTTGCTAATGTGGGAAAATGTGGGAGATGTGGAGAGCAGAGGATATGGGAATCCCCTATACATTCTCTCTAACATTTATGTAATCTAAGTATCTTTTTAAAAATAAAAAATGAAAAGACAAAAAAAAAAAAAAAAAAAGACTCTATTTCCAAATGTGGTCACATTCTGAGATAATAGGGATTAGGACACCAAAATATCTTTTGGAGTACACACTTCAACCCATAACAGCTGCCTACCACCCCAGGTATGCTGATCACACTCAGGGAACATTAGTTGCTTATAACATTCTTCTTCCAAATATGTGTATGTTTCACTCCCTCGCCTCCTGTTGTGAATTGAATCATGTCCCCCACAAAGATTAACTCTGGCCTGTGGATATGAACTCTTTTGTAAATAGGATTTTTGAAGATGTTATTAGGTAAGGAGAGGTCAAACTGAATCAGGGTAGGTCTTAATCCAATATGACAAGAGTCCTTCTAAGGAAATATAGACACAGTAGAAGACAAGAGACAATGGCCATGTGACAGAGGTAGAGATTGAGTTATGGATTGCTGCCAAGCCATCACCAGAAACCTACAGACTTTAGAGAAAGCACGACCCAGTTTGATTTGGGATTTCTAGTCTCCAAAACTGAGACAAAAATACCTGTTGTTTAAGCCAACTAGTCTGTATTATTTGTTTTACTAGCCCGGGCAAACTAAGACACTTCCTTTAAGTCTTTAACCTAATGTCACCTTCTCCGTGAGACCATCCCTGAACACCCTTTTAAAAATGACAATTTCCATCCCCACACAGTTCTCATTCCCCTTCCTTGCTTTATTTTTCTCCACAGCACTTACCTTTAATGAACTACATAATTTACTGATTGTGGTTGATTTCTATTGTGTCAGCTTGGCTACGGGAAATGTTTTCTGTTTGTTCCCTGAGTAGTTCCAAGTTAACATGGGCCACAAAAGACATTTTGCATGAGATTTGGTAGGTGGAAGTGAAGCAGCTCTCACATACTTTTTTTTTTTTTTTAGATTTTATTTATTTATTCATTTATCCCCCCCTTGCTGCTTGTGCTCGCTGGGTCAGCTAACCACGCCGTGCGGGCGGGCTTGCCCTCACCAGGAGGCCCCGGGAACTGAACCCGGGGCCTCCCATATGGTAAACGGGAGCCCTACTGATTGAGCCACAGCCGCTTTCCATCTCATATACTTTTTACACCTGGAAGGTCAGTGCAGGGCATGAGGCAATGTCATAGATAATACAAGTTGTCACTTATCAAGCTCATCTTATAGATGTGGAGCAGCAGCCAAGTCCATAGCTTTTTCAGCTCCTGCCAGCTCTCCTTCAACTTCAGGAACTTCTGGGTCACGTATCTGTTTCAGTCTATGACAATAGGCATCAGCTTCTCCTGCAGAGCACTCCATTATTAAAATCAGAGCCTTGGAATCAGAGAGAGACCAATGCAGATTCCAGTCCATTTTCATGGATTCCAACTCATCCTTCATGTTCCAGTTTTCCTTGCTTCCTCCATTCAAAACCGTGTAAGATGATTTATATATTTATATCTATCTGTCTCCTAGTGATTCTATGATCCTGCTTCTCTGAAAGAACTTTTATTTGTCTCTTTTCTGTCACTAAATTATAAGCTCCATGAGAGTATAAAGTTTTGTCTGTTTTGTTTACTGATGTAAGCCGCAGCACCTAGAATAGTGCCTGACACATAGTAGGAACTCATTAAATATTTGCTGATAAACAGTTTAAAAAAATATAAAGCACAAGGAATAAGTACTGAGAATGGCAAGTAAAGGAAGAGACCAGTGTCCACTAATGTTCTAGAGGAAATCTTCCTGTAAAACAAACAAATCAGAACTGAGATGGATCTTAAAGGATGGGTAGTAAAAAGGGGAAATAAAAATCTATGCTGGGGAATAGTACAAATAAAAATAAGAATTAGCGTGCTGGGAAGCAGATGTGGCTCCAGCAGTTGAGCACCTGCTTGCCACATGGGAGGTCCTGGGCTTAGTTCCTGGTGCCTCCTAAAAAAACAACAACAAACAAACAAACAACAAGCAAAACAAACGAAAAAAACAACTAGGGGAGCCGATGTGGCTCAGTGTTTGAGTGCCGGCTTCCCACATACGACGTCTTGGGTTTAATCCCTGGACCCCAGTACCTCAAAAGTGAAAGAAAACTAAACAAAACATGTTCAAGTCCTAATCCCTATCCTATAGATATGAATTCATTTGTAAATAGGATCTTTGAAGATGTTATTAATTAAGGTGAGGCTAAACTTAATCATGGTGGGTCTATAGACAATATGTCTATAGTCTTAGAGGAAATTTGGACACGGGAGTAGGAGTCAAGAGGAGAAAAATGGTCACATGACTGAAGTAGAGAATGAATTATGGATTGTCAGCAAGCTACCTCCAGAACACTACAGACTTCAGAGAAAGTATAGCCCTGACAACATTTTGATTTTGGAGGTCCAAAACTGATATAATGAAGTCCAGTCTTTTAAGCCAACCAGCCTGTGGTATTTGTTATAGCAGCCCTGGCAAACCAAGACAACTGGAGTTATGGGTTTGGGGAGATAATAAAGAGAGGAAGTATCTGGCACATCATATCAGGTACATGCTATCATCATATCACTGATGACATTAATCTCAGTCTTCTGGCATAGGTAGTGTTTGCCAGATTCCTCCACTGTAAAGTTAGGTTTCTTCCCCCTTTCTTTACTCTACTCTTTGAAAGCAAGTCACTAAGCACAGCCCATATTTGTTGGCTTTTTAAAATGAATATAAACCTTTTCAATTCCAGAAATATATATTGAACATCTCAAGAGATCTGATAATGAGATTGAGTACTCATTTAATGCAAGACCTTCTGATGGGCACTTCAGATAAGACAATGAATTAGACACAGTCCCTGTCAACAAGGAAGTTATAATATAATAAAGATGATAAATACACAAATTCTTATGATTAAAAATACAATACCAGAAGAAAAATATGAGTTAAGTACTATAGCATGTCAAAGGAGGGGAAAAATAAATCCAGTTGGAGTAATAAAAAGTGTAATAAAACAAGTTATATGAACAAAACCTAGGAAGCTGGATAGAATTTTGACAGATGAAAATAGTTGGAAAGACATTCAAGATATAAAAAAGAACATAAGAAACCTGGAGGCAGAAAGGGGCAGATTTTTATGAGTGTATTCCAGTTTGGCCAAAGCACAAAGTTCTAGCACAGAAGCCAATACACACACACACACACACACACACTCATACGTTCATCATTGGTCTAGCCCCTTAACCCTGAGAACTTCATTAAAATCTTCCTGGATATCTCCTCATAGTTTAGCATACGTGTATGATTATTTGGAGATCTTATCTAGTAAAACTCCCTACTGTGATTCAGTATTAAGTTATTGAACAGTTCTTTCAGTTTATTAGTGCAATGAAGTGTGGTTAAGTGTGTGAATTAAGGTAAGATTAAGAGGACATAAGACAGGAAGAGGTAAGGTGAACTTTAGAAACAGCTCTAACTCTTTCAAATTAAAATTTATCTCCTATAAGTTTGTCCATTCCTACTTTTACCACAGCAGCAATTTTTCCTCTACTTAAATTTTCCTCAAAAAAAAGTATGTAGCGATTGCATCAAGCGTCTGTGGATCTCCACCGTCACATTATTCACACTTCTTGATACCATTTGCTGCAATTTGTTGTCACAAATGGCCCATGACTAAGTAAAGTTTCACCTGAATCCTTCTTGTTTTATACAGAAGGAAAATAAAAAATAAGGCTAGTTGCATTTAATTAGCATGAGTCTAAGACTAAAAGTATTCCTAAACGTTTGTAATTATACTTTACAATGGCGGTAGCCCTGTAATTTCTTCCAAGAAACGTACAGCAGAGGGGTTAAGACCCATGAGTTCCGTTTTCAAGAGTTACGGGAGTCCAGGGGCTGCCAGACCTGGGAGAACACAACCAACAGGTGGTGAGACAGCAGGACCGGAAGTGCACAGACGACCTTAAATGTCCGTCTCCCGTACGGACATCGGGTCCAACATATTTCCTTTTTCTGATCTTAGGTTTAGAGAACCTTTTGGTGAGGGTGTCAGCGTTGACTGGCAACCAGATTTTGCAAATCGCTAAAAGACTGCACCCCAAAAAACGGAGAAAGGAAGGAAAACAAAATCGAGAGGTGACCTTTGTCACAGGCGCTAGAAGAACAGCAATTCCAAAAAGAGGCGAAGTTCACTGGCGGAGACACAAAAAATCAGTGAGTTACAAATGAATTAACCAACTAGGATTAAGAAATGTGGCGCCGCCGAACCTAGTGCTTCGGAAATAACCGTGATTTCTAAAATAACTACCCTAAGTGCGCCAAGAAATAATACAACCGTTCTACCCTGTTCAGTCAGTCGGCGTCCGCCAGCGTCAAAATCCCGATGCCTCGCGTGAGTGGCTTGGCGCTCCTCTATACGCATGCGTCGGGACTGGGGCCCAGGCAACGAACCCAGACCTCGATGACAGACAGGGGAGAGGGTAAAAAGGCGTAGAAAAAGGTGTAGAGGAGGGTGGGGCCATCTGGGAGTAGGTGGCCAGCGGAAACTGTAGAACCTTGGTGGGACCCGAGAAGAGGGAGAAATCGTGGAGGCCCCGCCCCTCGCGGCTCTTTCCCCGGAAAAACGTCATCAGCACTATAAGAAAGCGTGCGCGGAAGCATTCAGTCTTTTACAGCCAGTAGCGGTCGAGGTTAGGTGTGTATACTGTGTGGCGTTTTGCTTGCCTTAGTGATTATTGAGCGGAAACTTTTTGGCGTAACGAAAATGCAGAACGTTCAACATTTGTGTTATAGTGGGAGACCGGGGTCAGTTTGGAAGACCTTTAGTGTTGGAAGTCGGGACGCACTTAAGTGTGTGTTGGGTCGCGCGGCGGCCACGTGCGACCCTGGGTCCTGAGTTCGAGCATGAGCCCTCCTGGGCTCACGGGCCACGTGGAAGAGTGTGCCCAGTGGACTCGGGTGAAGGTCGTTCGTTAGCTGTCGGTGACAAATGTGGCCATTTTGAGTCTACTCTCCGTCACGGCACCCTGAGACTTGCCACAGTTAGTTCGGGAGGGTGAGTAATATCGTAAGTTGTGCTTAGTGGTCCGTTTTAGGATTGTGAGTCTCCATGTATCTTTGGGACCTGTCATCTGTGGCAGTCTCCCTTCCTAGCCATGGAAGAGCATTTTCTTGTTTATTGGCAAAGCTGTCACCATTTAATTGGTATCAGATTCTGACTTGCACAAGTAACATTCGTCACTGTTAAAAACCTGCAGTGTTTTCGAGGTACCGGGCCAGGTTTTCTAACTAATTTTCAAATGTTTCTAGGAAACTGGACTGTTTCAGACAGATGGGGAATATAACAAGGTACATTTACGTCTTATTTTTTATTGGTGTTTTCGAGTTAACCTATAATTCTTAGCAGTAAGGAATTGCAAAGCTAATACGGCTCGTTCTGACCTTTTGTAACTTAAAAGTGAATAGCCAATCAAATACAAATACAAAGTTACTGAGTAAACTTAAAATTTCGGCCGTGTGCCCTAAATTCAAAGATCTGAGTTTTATAATCCTGGTTTTCTTCTCGTAGATGTCAAGAAATCCACAATGATAAAGATGAAGCTTTATTCAGCTCCGTGGCAGTGGATCGTCAAACTTGAATTTGTATTGTGTTGGGAATAATTTTCTGGGAACTATATAGGCCTAAATGTTGATTGTAAATAGATCATAGTGTTTATGCAAAGAATGATATGTGTGCTTTGTTGTAATTGGATAATATGCTTGATTCATCTGGGTGATGGTTTAGGATGATAAGTGAAGGTGGGAAGGTAAAAAATGAACAGACCGCTTGTTCTTGGCATGGTGGAAATTATGACTTTATTTACAAAACACTTAAAAGTTATGACAAAATTAGCTATAATAAAGGCGTATTTCATGAACCATGTGTTATAGTTAGGGTTCAGCCAAGTTCAGGCCACCCGTTTTCAAAAGTTATCTTGGAACAACCATGCCCATTCGTTTACATATTAAGGTTTGTTTTCTGAAATACTGATTATCTTTCACAAGTTTGTGTGTTGCTTGCATCAGCGCTGTAACTTAGTGAAGGCAATCTCAATAAAGAATGCATTTTCTCACTCGCATCGTTTTTTTCGTCAAAATCATGTACATTTAGAAGATTATGCTACTGTACCTGACATATTTCATTGCGATGTCATGTACCTTTAGGTTAGCATTAGTTTTCTATTAAGGGGCAACACTGTAGTACAAAAGGAAACTTGTATTTTGGACATAAAAAACGGTAAAACCCTTGTATGGTGACTTTTCCAGGATTACCTGAGATTTGGGGAAGGCCCTACAACATTCCGGAAGGATTGGCAGGTGTCACCTTTTATATTTGCAAATCTTGCAGTAAAGACTTCATTACTGCTAGGAGCATCTGGGTAAGGGTGCATGATACTCTGTGTCTCCTCCCCCTCCTGTGTCAGCATTGAGACTCAAGCAAGAGCATGGTATGGTTAAAAGTTTTGGAGTTTAGATTCACGCTTTTACCTAGCTGTCCCCTTGTGTATAATGGGGGGAAATGTTTTTAATAGTATTAGGTTGAATTTTAACAAGTGTTAATACAGGTAAAGTCAATTACCAGAAAATTGCAGTAGATGGCACTCTTATGACATGGTTCAGAAAACGATTATTTGCTAAGTTATAAATTTGAGGTGATTGATAAAAGTCATCTGGGAATTTACATATATAATTAGTACCCTCCCTATGAATTCATCTGGACCTTTTTTTTTGATTAGATGCTTGTGAGTGCATGGACAAAGAAAAACAGTATTGTGTATGATTGTGATAAAGGTGTAGTGGAGTAAGAAAAGCAGAGGAGGGGTGTTATGGAGAGGCTAGAGTGCCTCTGAGAAGGACACGGAAATGATTCATTGGGAGACACTGCTAATTTCCCTTGTGCTGGGCTAATTATATATTAGGGTAGATAGAAGGCAAACCTGTTGCAAATTGGATTTTTAAGAAACTGGAAAAAAAGATGACTAAAGGGATAAGAATATTTTAAAGATGTACTGAAAATGTAAAATCAGTACTGAGATTGGCTTTTAAGTCAAGTAACTGAATTGCAAATACAATAGATAGAAAAAGTACATCTAACAACTCCTTGAGCATTCTTTATTAGGCTATAAGAAATTGATCCCTTAGAAATTTTGCTTGTAGCTTATAAAATTGCTACATGTATTTTCTCTTAAGGTTTCCATAGTGGTTTGGTGTTTGGATACTTGTGGTGGGCACATGTCCTTGTGGCTTGATCCTATTCTAGTCTGAGTTTATAATGGAATTCTGCTACCTTTTGGACTATTGTCAATTGAGAAAGACTGCAGAGATTTAATGTGTGGTTTCACATCAGCCTTTTACATAAGTAGAAAATAATGCCACTTGTATTTTAAGTAGTAGAGGTTACATTTTTAATCCTGTCAAATGTGGGCAATGAAGAATATGAGTCCATATATCAAAGAGCCTTATAAGCAAAATCAATATACAAAATTTAGAAATGGGACTCAAATGAAAGGAATATTTAGTCTAGCCAGCAAAACTAATTTGGGTAGGCAAAAATGCTAAATACGGATAATCAGAATTCCACTGAGGTATCTGTAATCAGAACTGTGCACATCAAAAGTTCAAAAGCAGCAGAGGGGTATATAGCCTGAATTCTTTGCCAGTAATGTTAAACAAATTTTACTACAAGTACAACACAAAGCAGAAACGTGGATCTTAGACTCCATTAGTTGTCATCTCTGGCTGAGCACCATAGTGGAGGTTGAACATTTTTCCACCAGATTCTTACATACTTTTTTCTCCTGAGGTTTCCATGAAGAATTACAGTTTGATGACACTTTTTATCCAAGGTACAAAGGCTGAGACTTTGGTATAGACACCAGGAGAATCCTTGACTCCACAGCCATAACCCCAGGAGGTTACCCCATACACTACCCAACTCTCTCCAGGCCGTTCACACATCAGTGGTCCTCCACTATCTCCTTGGCAGCTGTCCACAGGTTTGTGTTCATGGACATTTCCAGCGCAGAGCATCCTCCCTGTAAACCGACCTTTATAACGTTCTTCACAGAATCTCTTGGGAAGCAAGGGGATGGCTGCTTGTTGTAGAGTTCTTGAATAGGCTCGTCCTACTCAGATCAAATATGTGAATTAGTGAGATTCCAGCTAACAATCTTAACAAAATGAGCTACATTTAGCAGTTTAATGCATATTTAATGTTCTTGGAAAAAATCCCTGTTGTGGCATTAGTTTAAAATGAGTGATAATTATAAATGGCATATAATGTCATTAATTGCCTTTTTGAATGTTAGCACTTAACATACTCTTACCCTTCATTAATCTATCAGTACCACATTTTTTGAGGAATAATGAGTAACATGGACTTGCCTATAGAAGAATGTTAAGCCTAAATCAGGCATTGTTAATATTTAAATTCTATATATTGAAAAGCTATTTTTCATTAGCACATCTATTCCCCTGAGATTCATCTACTTTATTAAATTATGAGGATTAATTATAAACAAGTGGGAAGCGGCTGTGGCTCAATCAGTAGGGCTCCCGTTTACCATATGGGAGGCCCCGGGTTCGGTTCCCGGGACCTCCTGGTGAAGGCAAGCCTGCCCGCATGGCGTGGTTGGCTGACCCAGAGAACACGAGCAGCAAGGGGGGGATAAATGAATAAATAAATAAAATCTTAAAAAAAAAAAAAAAATTATAAACAAGTACATGAAGTGGCAGTAATTTCTGAATAGAAATATATTTCTTGAAGATTAAGAAACAAAACATTGCACATGCTTTCCCATATACAAACACTACCTGATGTGAGCTTACTCTTTGCTGGTAAGTCATTTGTTCCTTGATCATGCCTTGTTCAGTGGTTAAAATGTATATGTCTTCCATGATTTCCTTTTCTTGGATATAGATTCCACCATTCTCTGATCCTATTTACTCAACTGGAATAACTCATCACAGTGACTCATTCTGTAAAATTTATTTCCTTGATTATATGTATCAATTCAGATGTGTCCAAAGGTGACTGAACCTTCTCTTATGAAGTGATCATAATTCTTCCAGATATACTTTAGCCATTTCAGAGACCTGATTTGCCTCATGAATCAGCACAGTATACTGAGGATGCGTTTACTTTGACCTGATTTAATCATTGGGATAGAAACTTTCCTTTTGGAATTTTGTTATCTCAGGGTTGGAACAATGCATTTTCAATATTATGAATCTACAGATGCTCTGAATGTTGCTGCTATGAAGTAGTGTAAATCTAAAGTCCAGATTTAGTGTAACATGGATTTAGGGTTTACTAAATTAAATCCTATTTTTTTTTTTTTTTTTTCAAAGATTCTACCCATCCATTCATTTATTCCCCCCTTGCTGCTCACGCTCGCTGGGTCAGCCAACCACGCCGTGCAGGCGGGCTTTGCCTTCACCAGGAGGCCCCGGGAACCGAACCCGGGGCCCCCCATATGGTAAACGGGAGCCCCACTGACCGAGCCACAGCCGCTTCCCAGTTAAATCCTATTGAGATTATCACCTGTGCAAATACACTTGTAAAAAATTCTCAGTAATTATTTTTAATGAAGAACAATTAACCTATCAATTTTCCTTATTCAATAGTCATTTGTGAATGAAGTACCTTATCCAGGTGAAACCACAGGTCTATACAAAGCCCATCCTGAGCAAGCACTTAGCTAATATACATGGCCCCAATAATACAGAAAACCATATTTGTCAGAGAAGAGTATATGCTAAACACTATGCTCTTGCTGGGGAGAGGGGTGGGATAAAGAAGAAACTTTAGTGATTGGGATCCCCACTTCAACCTCAGGGGCTCTGTTTTTGTCTATTTTATATTTAGGATTCTCCATACGATTTAGTTTCCGAAACTAACAATAATAAACCAACTAACAGTAGTTGTTGCCACCTACTGGTCTGGCTACATCAAAAGTCATCTGGAAGAGCGTTTTAAAATATGACTGCCAGGCTCAAGTCTTGGAATAGTTTCTTAAAATTTTTCCCTTGTCCCCTTGCTAGTCTGGGGAACTAAAAGTTGGTGGAAGATTCGTTTACCCCTAGCTCCACCAGGAAAAATAGTCAAGTATACCACCTTTGCATTAAAGGCAATTGAGCTCTCTCAGTTTGTGCTAAAAGTCTAACTGGAACCAGCAGTACCCTCTCAGGATATAAATCCAAATTACATGCATGCATTTCAATACATGGCAGAATTTCCAAATACCACTAAACCTGAATGCATTTAAGATTTTATTACCAAAATAAGTGGATAATACCAGGCACAAGAAGGTGCTCGGACTTTCTCGTTTGTTCCTTTGTACTTATTATTTATATTACCTGTGTCTCCCCATCCTGTTATGTAACAATTGGGGGCTGTTTTCTGTGGCCTCTCTCTCCAGAGTGGTAAACAGGCTGGCAAAACATGGCTGCTGAGTCTTGCACATTGCTGTTCGTGTCCTTGTAATCTAACCAGGGCAATGTCATAGTCGCTGCTGTCCGGTCGATACTCCCGGTGAATCACAATCTGTTGGACTCCAATTTCTTCTTCAAACTCCTCGGGCACCAGAGTATGATAATCCCCAACTCGAACAGCGTAGTTCCTAGTGCTATTACCATACCTGAGAGGCAGAGAGCTAATGAGGGATTTATTTCAAATACTGAAGATTGGGGAACGTCAGTAAGGAAGGTTAATAAAGAGACGTTGTTAGTCTTTGCGCAAATCAGTCATTATTAGCCTTTGTGTAAATTTAACATTTCTTTCCATTTCTCTGACCGATTGCTCCTGTTCTTCAATCTGAAAGCCCACTGTCATCACTTCAAATTTTCTCTGCACTCATTTCACCATTTAATCCATGTTACCTTCGAGTCTTTTCTGAGAAAGAGCAAATGTGGAGGATGAGTAGAAAATAAGGGCTAATCATTAGCCTATCATTTCCCCCACTAAAAGGAAAAGGATCAAAAGATGGACAAATCATATAGGGTGAGATTACTGTCCTATAATGGCTGTCTTCATTTTTCTATCATACGCAAGATTGTTAGTCATCGTGAAGATCCATGATCTAGCTTTGCACCCTTCAAAGTGCTTAGCACTTACCTACCTCCTAGTAGGTAGACTCAACTATAGCCCTGTCCTGTGAACTGAATACAAACCGAAACTATATTTTCAGGTCAATGTAATATATTCATTATATGCTCTCATCTCTTAAATCTTGCTCAAATGTCACCTCAATGAGGTATACTGTGACACACCCATTTTAAAAATTGCAACACACCCTTCTTTGCCCCTTTTATCCCCCAAGCACACCCAGTACCCCTTATGCTGCTCTACTTTTCCTTTTTTTTTTTTTCTTAAGCACTTACACTTTCTAAGAACCTAATTTACTACTACTTATGTTTAGTATTCTCCATCTCCTACTTGAATGAAAGGTGTTCAGGAGAGGGGATCTTTGTTTTGCTCACTGATGGATCTTAAGCACCTAGAATAGTGACTGCCCCACATGTAGGAATGCAATATATATTTGTTGCACTAGTGAATGAATGAACGAATGTATATTTTTAATGTTAATGCTTTTTTCCATAAGAAGCTAGTCAATTAAAATTGAAATACAGTATTTTCTAGATTGATAGTTTTCAGCCTATTTTTTAGCCACCATACTTTGCTACCAATATATTCACCTAGAGCAGGGTTTCTTAACCTCAGCACTATTGAGATTTTGGACTTGATAACTCTTTGTGTGAGGGGCTGTCCTGTGTATTGTAGGATGTTTAGAAGCACCTCTGGCCTATATACATTAGATGGCAATAGCACCCCCTCAATTGTGACAAACATAAATATCTCCAGACATGGCCAAATGTCCCATGGGGGACAAAATCGTCCCCAGTTGAGATTGAGCTATAACACATGACCCAACACACCTCCTGATTACTTCCTCTTTTTCACTGAAAATCGTAGCACCTTGCTCATTGTCTTCCCCTCTACCACTATTTAATGACCACATTCTTAATGACTTAATTTCCAATACTTTTCCCTTTTAGTTCCCTGATTTTCTCATCTGCAATGAGCATTTTCTCTACTTCATCTTAGCCATCCACTGCCAAGATGAGACCTAGACCCATCTTTTACCAAATAGTACACACTTCTAAAATATTGATTTCAAGCATCTCACACTTTGTATATTGTCTCCTATCTTTACAATTCTTCCACACCATTGGACTTCAGTCCTTTGACCCCACTAGTTTTTCATTTCACTCTCACTCTATTCATGACTTCCCTTCTTACGCAACTTGGATTCCGTCTTCCATTATTACAATCACTGTTTTGTAAAACTCTCAATCTCTTTCCTTTTACCTGCCAAAACTCCAACTCTGGTTTCATCAACTCTCTACCTACTTGACAGATCTATTATGGGGAAAGAACACACATGTTAGTGACTTATCTCACCTTGACTTTTTGACCAACACTTGAGAATCTTCTACTAGATAAAAGATCTGTACTTGAATGTGAACTTAGAGAAGTCCATGCTCCAAAGCTTGTAATTTGCTAGTGACTGCCTACTTAAAATATAGCCTTTCATTTACTCTTATAAAACCCCTGGAGATTATGAAATGCCTAAATATTCTAATAGCCTTAAGTAGGACTCTCACCACCTTCCATATATAAAGGAATTTTCTTAACTAATACAGATCAAAAAACTAAACAGTGTAACAAAGATGATTTGGCTTGTACAGTTATCTATTATGAATCTATAGTATTAATCATTTCCTGTGATTCAATGAGACTTTCCATTTTCAAACTTTAATCATAATATATCTTTAAAATTCAAAAAGCTTTTTATATATTGTGCCTAGAGACCATCCTGTGGGTTCCACTTCAAAATTGAAGGAAAGTTTAGGATTATTTCACATCCTGAAAATGTAAAAAATAATTGAGAATAATGGAGAATTATTGGGTGTCTTAGTTTGCCAAGGTTGCTATTACAAAGACCACACAATGGGTTGGCTTAAACAACAAGAATTTTTTGGCTCACCATTTTAGAGCCAGAAGTCCCAAATCTAGCCATCAGCAAGGCCATGCTTTTTTTTCCCCAGAGCCAGTAGCATTCTGGTGATGGCAGTCCTCCACCGTATGTCCATCTGCCTCATTCTCTCCTCCTGTGGCTTTCTCTGACTTCCGGCTTCTACGTTTCCAGCTTCTCCCTGTTTCTGGTTTCCACTGACTGCTTCGAATTTCCTCTGTTTATTAGACCTCCAGTAATGTGGACTAAGACCCACCCTGATTCAATTTGGTCACACCTTAGCTAATAACTTCTTCAAAAGGTCCTATTTACAAATGTGTTCACACCCACAGAAATGCAGATTACATTTAAGAACATGTATTCTGTTAGGGTACATAATCCAATCTACCACAATTGGTTGGGAATTTCTGTGTACTAATATTACTAGGATACTATAAAAATGTAATATGCCTTATTAATAATATATACAGGCATTTAAAGTAAACTCCAAGTGATTTAACACCTTTCTAACAAGAATAATGTCAATGCACTCTTGAACATTGAAATGATTTATATATCTTTGAGGTGGAATTTCTAAAACTGGTGTCCATTATGTTAGTCACTAGCCACATGTGGCTACTGAGCACTTGAAATGGGTTAGTCTGAATTGAAATGCTCTGAAAGTATAAAATACACAAAGGAATTTCAATACTCAGCATAGAAAAAATTTTTATATTCTCAATAGATAATGAGAATACTAAATATCTCAATAATTTTTATATTGATTACATTCTGAAATGATAGTATTTTGGATATATACTAGGTTAAATAAAATATATTATTAAAGTTAGTTTCACCTGTAGATTTTTTAATGCTTTTCTTAATGAGGCTACAAGAAAATTTAAAGTTACATAAAGGGCTTCTTTTTATGGCTTGCATTATATTTCTATAAGCACTGGTCTAGAGAGATAATTTTGCATAAACTAAGCATCATACTTTATTTTATATCTTTCATGCAGTCTCTTACATTGCTTATGAACAAATTTTATGCTTGAATACTGATACATTCCCTTCAAATGGCAACTGTTTATACGTTTAAGATGATCACATTATTGTTCAACCTAAAAATTAAAGTCTTATTGCAGCATTATTTTCCATTCTGTGGGAAAAGTGCTAAAATGGTCCTTTCATCTAAACTGGCTGTATACATCTCTACAATATCTCTACAAATTGGATCTTTTAAACAGTAAATAAATAAAGAGGCTATTACCACACCAAAGACATTTATTTATTTTTATTTTTTTTTAAAGATTTTATTTATTTATTCATTTATCCCCCCCTTGCTGCTTGTGCTCGCTGGGTCAGCTAACCACGCCGTGCGGGCAGGCTTGCCTTCACCAGGAAGGCCCCAGGAACTGAACCCGGGGCCTCCCATATGGTAAACGGCAGCCCTACTGATTGAGCCACAGCCGCTTCCCAAAGACATTTATTTTTAAAGTAATCACAGTGATAAAGTCTTGGACAATCTTGCCTTAATGTGCCAATGAGCTGAATGCCTGGACATTGCAACAGTCCCCTAAATGGGCTTGCTACTTCAAGTTTTAACTTCTTTCAACTATTCTTCACACTGTTGGCAGTGTGATGTTTCTATCTGGTAATATAACCACTTTTCTGAATACCCTTCAAGGCCCCATGGTCTACATAATAAAGTTCAAGTTCCTTAAATGATATCCAAACCCTTCCATGAACTGGCCCTCATCTACCTCTCTGATGCCAGTCTGGTCCCTATGCCTCTGTCATTTAAACTACTTGAGATGTCTCACACACCTCTGTCTCTACTGAAACTGTCTTCAATATCATTCCTCTCCATCCTAGTATGGTAAAAACTGATTTTACTTTTCAAGTCCCAAGTCAAGGATCTGGTAGGAGCCCTTTCTGATCCCCTGACCTGCCCCCAAATTGGCCAGTCCTTCTCTTGAGCATTTCCAATAGCTCTAGCATAGCACTTAAAACAATGTTTAGGACTTAACTTGTTAAGATGCCAGGTCTCCCCAATTATAGGCTCCTCAAGGGCAAACACCATGTTATTCTCACTTTCGTATCCTCAGCACCAAGCAAAGTGCCTGATACAGAGAAAGCTCTTACTAAATGTATGTTCAGTGACTTCTTTTGAAAGATCCATGTACACATACTTAAAAATCCCTAACTTACTGAAACCAAAGGAACATCTTCTAAACCATTCCCATATTGTAATAAAACTATCACAAAAGTTGCCATTTCATTAAAAAAAAAAATTCCCAACAGAGATCTAATGCTCTTGTAACCCTAGCTGTATATCAGAATGATTGTATCGCACTGAAACTATACAAATAACCAGGACCCATAAGCTCAGAGTATAAGTTAACAGGGCTGGAGTAGGAACACACGTGGTTCAAATTCACAGGCTGAGAACCAATTAACCAAAGACTCTTAAAAGTATGTATTACGGGAAGCGGCTGTGGCTCAATCAGTAGGGCTCCCGTTTACCATATGGGAGGCCCCGGGCCCGGTTCCCGGGGCCTCCTGGTGAAGGCAAGCCCGCCCGCACGGCATGGTTAGCTGACCCAGCGAGCACAAGCAGCAAGGGGGGATAAATGAATGAATAAATAAAATCTTTAAAAAAAAAAAAAAAAAGTATGTATCAGCACAACTCCTGCCCCTGCATGTCCGGAATTTCACCAGGTGAAGTAACATCCTAAGAGATTACTAACAGATATCATTAAAAATGCAAAAAACATACACATTCTATAAATATAATGTTTTCTGATCAAGTATTTTTTAGTATACCCCAGAATTAATATGCTCACAATCAGGAGTTAATAACTATTAAATAAAATATTTACCTGACAAGAAGGAAAAATCACCATTCTTGTCAAAACTAAGGTCTTTATTAGTACTTATATTTTAAAGTTGTCCTGATTTAAGGAAATGGGGCTCACTGAACCTATACAGTGATTCCCAAACTCCTCTTAGATTATTTTTATAACAGATTTAATGCTTAGAATTTAAAGAGCATGAGACATGCGAATGGATTAGTTTGCCAACCAAATATTTGTCTTCTAGTGTCACCTCTCCCAGTGGGTGTGATTATATACTTCAGGATAGCACTTTGGCTGAGGTCCCCAATATGTTGGCAGATTTCAAAAGATTTATTATTGTTCTAGACCTCTCAAGGAAGCACATAAAATGGTCCTCTTTTTCAAAACATATTTTAAGGATATGTTACTTTGATAAATATTTTATTGTGATATTCAAAAATGCTTTTAAAACAAACATTTCAGGTTTTGGCTGACATATCATTTAGTTGTTTCCTTTCTGAAATGCCTTCAACTCCCCCTGAAATAAAAATTGGCTAAAATTCCCAGACAAGCTTGAGCAAAAGAGGATCTGAGACACAGCAGTTTAGTAAAATACAATATCTCAGTTTCTCTGTCGTTAAAATAACAACAAAAAATTACCAGAATAAGAAATGGAAGAGTTGCCAATTAGATTAGGATCATATTCTTTATGTGTATTCTCTACATGGATTTATCACTACAAGAAAACATTTCACACCAGCCTATGCACATCTGCTATTACTACAATCTTTTTCTCTGCTGTCTGGATGGAACTCACAAAAGTGGTTGACTGAAGTTCAGTTTGTGTGAATGGTTCCAGGTGCTTAGGGAGAAGTGCCCTATGCTGCAGAGTCTTGCACTGTGCCTTACATATATATTTACGGGTGCTCAGGAAATGATTTGGGCATGATAATAAGACCATATTCTTAAGAAATCTGTTCTAGGTCATGATGGAACATATTTTAAATTTATATATTATGTTATTAAAAGGTCTCAATACATCTGAGTCTCATCTTTCTAATTACAAAGATCTAGAAATTTCTGATTTTCAGATCAACAGTCTCATAATTTCTAGCTGCTATCATGTTTACAGGAAAAAAGTCAAAAAGATAAAATCAGTTGAAGTTATATTCTTAGGACAAATGAAATTTGAAGTAAAATTCCAGAAATGAGAGGCCTTTTTTTCAGGTACATTCTCTCCTCCAGAATTGCCTTTGTTATCAAAATAAGAAATTAAAAGGAATTAGCTTAATATTCAAGCATTTTTCTCTCAATCATATTGCTGTACCACTATAGAAGGAAGGTAAGTTCATGGTATTTGTAGTTGTGATTTAGAATAAAAAAATAAAACAAGCAATTTATGTTGTGTAAAATTCACAGAACAACCACCAAAAATTTAAATTATCCAAGTTTCCACTTCAAATTGCCAACAGAATATTGCATTCTAAAATCTGTATTCCATTAACACTAGGAAAGATGTGAAAAATGAAAGATAGAAGTCTTTTAAATAGTGATTGGCCAACTATCTCAGTTAACCCTTGTTACATTGACATGTCTCCAATCCCTAACAATATATGAAAGTTGCGGGGTACACTTGAGCAAATAAGAGTTGGAATTACTAGAACTCTGCCAGCCTTCTAAGAAAGTACCCTCATCATGTAAAGAGACTATTTTAAATAAAAGGAGTATAACTGAGGCTTTTGAAGCTGAGCTCATTGCATTCTGATCTCATCCTCCTCAGGCCGTCTTTCCTAGATTTTTGTGATATGAGGATAACATAAAATAGTGACTGCTCTATGAAGGTAAGACAAGCAAATAAAAAGCTCTCATCCCATATAATAAAATAACCTTGATCAAGTTAATCTGTGCAGTATTGTTCAGAAATGGCGAGGCCCAATAAAAAAAAAGCCTTTATGTATGCAGAGGTCCAGGAGTCAACAAAGCCAGGGAAGGACAAATAGAAAGAAAAAGGAGGTGGGAGAGCTAATTTCAAAATATAATACCCAGGTTCCCTACTAGTAGGCAGGAGACCTTAATTTAGATTAAAATATCTTTTCACCTCCCAAGAAATCTACACTGCTTCCTGTATTACAGTCTCTACAATTCAACGGGAAATCTATTGTATAAATTTCAGTGTTTTTGGTGCTTACAGAAGGGTTATTTTAACCCGAAGCCCCTAAAACAAGAAAACAAAATGTGGGGCTTGTTCTAATCACTGGTAACTGGCTCTCAGCCTTTTAATAAACGTACTGCAATAAACATGTGAGTGTAACCTCCTTAGGCATTTCAAAACAGGAAATCTATGAAATCTGATAAAGGTTACAGACCAAGTCAGATGGATATGTAACACATGTGCAAAGCAGTTTTCCTCTACTCACATTAAAGGCATCTTGCATTATATCTAAAGCATATCAAAATGCTACAAATCTGCTCCTCTGCTCTTTAATTAACTGACTTTATCTTATACTATACAGATAATGGCAAGAAATTCAGAATGACATATGGAAAGAATTATCTGTTGATCTAGGTTTAAAATACTACCATTCTCTAAAGAGGCCAACATTCTTAAATATATCCACTATCTGGAGCTGAGCCCTACTTTCATCAGGCAACAATCGCTTAGTAGCATCTACTATGTGCCAAGCAATATACTGGATGCTTGGCTTATAAACACAGTTGAGATAATTACTGACTTTAAGCAATAATCTAGAAGGAGCATATTATAGGAGGAAATAATTACATGTAAACAAATCCAAGCAAGTACCTAAAAAGTAAAAAAGACCTTCAGAGGAACCCAAAAGTTAGATCAAAGTTTTCAACCTCAAGTGCAATTTTGGGGGAAATTTCTTCACTTTAATACTTTAAGCCTTGAACTCCTAAGACATAAACTTTTAGAAGAGACTTGAGATACAAGGAGTTGAACTAGAGGAGGATAATCTAAACTTTACCAAAGAATCATTTTGCCTAAACTCTAAACCCCAAAACAGGTTTCTCCAAGGTTCTTTCCAGTTTCCTACCATACTCTTCTTTGATTCCTCTCTGTCTTTGAACCAACATAATAATAACCAACATTTGTTTTGAATTTTACAATTTGTAAAATACTTTTACATGCACTGGAGATCATTTGTTCCTCATAGCTATACCATGAAATATTATTACCCTTATTTTACAGATGAGGGAACAAAGGATCACAGAAGTTAAAGGATTTTTTGCAGCTTAAACAATTAACAATTGGAGGAACTAGAATAGTAACCCTGGTCTTGATGGACAGATGTCTCCTTCTGCTATACTGTACCAAGTTCTATTGATTTCTGTCATGGGGTCTCAACTTTTTCTTTCCTTTTCTACAATCTATCTCTATTATTAGTCTCCTTCCAGTTTCTACTCTGGTTGTTTTTAAGCAGTTGGTGACATGGACCAATTTGAGTCATTCCAGAAAAAGGGCACATAAGCATATTTGCACAGATTTTTCATATAATTTCAAGCTCATTCACAGATCTCTAGATTAAAAACTTTGCTTTACTGCCTCAGATCTAGCTTGTACAGCTCCAAATGATTCATTCCCTAAAACTCCTCTTTGATCATATTTCAAGGCTCAAAAATCTTCAGTGGTTTCCCACTGCCCTGAGATGAAAAAGAAATTCATTACCCCGGCATTCCTGGCCTTTCCAGCTCCTCTCTAATGCAACTACACAAATCCAAGATGTGCTATTCAGCTAATACTTGCCATCCCTCAATAGTCCTTATGCTTTCTCACTGCTATGTCTAAACATCAGACATTATTTACACCCAACCTCTACATGAATCCAGACTCTCTCTGCTTGAACAGTCCCCATAACAGAACTCACTTTTCCTACCACATATGGCCCATTCCATCTTTGAACTGTCCTAGTGCTCAAGAAATAAAAAATAAAAAATGATTAAAAAATATATATATTCTTGTTAAAAATAATCTTATCTCCCTCTAATAGATCTCAAGTCTATTCTGATTCCATATAATCAGGGATCAACTATTTTAAAAGAGATAACCATGTGATCCTCTAAATATTCTCTTTTCAAGCTTAAGCATCCCCAATTCCTACAAAATGATTGGGAAACATCTCCTCTTTCTATTAGCCCTCCTTGGTACACCATGATTCTTTCTCACAGGTGTGGCACCCAGAACTGAGGACAGTGCTTTGATCTCCCAAAGTAGCTTTAGCACAGTAAACAAGAATGGCAAGGCTCCTTGCTGCTTTGTCTGGACACTACTCTTCTCTCGGTGCAGCCTAAGAGTGAATTAACTTCATGGGCAACCACATTACATTGCTGACTCAGATTGCAGAACACTAAAACCCATGAGTCTTTTTTACTTATGCTGTATTTAAAACCTGTTTCCTGGGCCAGCCTGGTCCAAGATCTTCTCTACCATGTTCCTATCTTCCAACATATTAGTGGTCCCTCCCAGTTTCCTGGCATCCAAAAATATAATCAACTCACCTGTGTCCTTTTTCAGTTTAGTGATTAATATGTTGAATAGGACAAGGATAAGGATACTGTCATCTCCATAATATTCTTCCCCATAAACATTTATCAAAGGTCCAGATCATATTCTATTCTCCCCTCTAAATAAGTGAGTTTTGGACGTTAGGTATACCTAAGAATCACCTGTGATGCTTAATAAAATTGCAAACTCCTGGGTCCCAACTCCAAAGCTTCAGTAGAATGTTTCTCACACTGTACACACACACAAAAAAGTAGGTAGATTAAAAACCTAAATATGAAAGAAAAACTGTAAAACTTTAAGAAAAAAATAATAATGTCTTCATTGTATGGGCTAGGGAAAGATTTTTAAAATAAAAAATCAAAGTCTTTCGTAAAGCTTTAAAGGAAAAGATTGAGACATTTAAATATATTAAAACTTAATATGGGAAGCGGATGTGGCTCAATCAGTGGGACTCCCGTTTACCATATGGGAGGCCCCGGGTTCGGTTCCCGGGGCCTCCTGGTGAAGGCAAGCCAGCCCACACGGGCGCGGTTAGCTGACCCAGCAAGCACAAGCAGCAAGGGGGGGGGTAAATGAATAAATAAATAAAATCTTAAAAAAAAAAAAAAAACAATATATTTTTGTAAGTAAAAAGACCATAAACAAAAGTAAAAGAACTTGGCCCAGACTGGGAAAAGGTATGTGTAACTCTAAAAACAAAGGCTTTGAACACAGACCATAAGCAAAAACTCTCACAAATCAATTATAGAAAGACAAATAATCCAATAGAAAAATTGGCATAGGATACAAACAGAATTCACAAAAGAGAAAAAATATTAATCGAGAAAATACAATTAAAAAGAAATGCAAAAACACTAAGATTTGCAAAATTTAAAAATTTAGATAGCCTCAAGTTTAGGTGAAGATGTGGGAAACAGAAACTTACACAATCCTGTAATGTAAACTGGTACAATTACTTAAGATGGTAAATTGATAGTGCCTAGTAAAATTGCTGGTAGTGCCCAGCAAAATGTCCCCATATGGTACATAGATGTTTACTACAGCATTTTTTTAGGAGGTACTGGGGATTGTACCCAGAACTTTGTATATGATAAGCAGGCTACATCTCAACCACTGAGCTACATCTGCTCTCAGTGAGAGTTGGTGTTTTTTGTTTGTTTGCTTTTAGGAGGTATTGGATATCGAACCCGGGACCTCTACATGGAAAGCAGGCACCCAATCACTTGAGTGACATCCGCTTTCCAGCATTGTTTTTCATTCGTGAAAAAAATGGAAACCACTAACTATCCATCGGTAGGAGAATAAACAAATTGTGGTTTAATCTTACAGTAGGAGTTAAAACTCATATGTCAGTTAAAGTGAATAAACAACATCTACATGAATGGATTTCAAACACATAATGAGGCAAAGCTATGTCCCATTTGATATTATATATGAAAAACAAAAATTTTCATCTGAAAGAACATTTCAAAAATATGCTACATGGTTTTTTAAAACTTTTTATTATGACAACTTTTAAACACAAAAAATGAGAGGGTATAGTACAATGAAGCTCCAGGTACTTATCTCCTTACTACAATAATTATCAATGTTTTGCCAAATGTTGGCATATATTTTTAAATACCAAAATTGAGGAAATGACCATTAACCAGGGCCCAAGAAAGAGCACTGAACAAGGAGAAAAATGAGTTGAGTTTTATTGAGGACTCTGCCACCATGACATATTGGGACTCAGACATATTGATTTTCTCTACGTGGTCTCTCCTCTGAACTATAAATACTTCAGACTGATAAAATGTTTAGGACAAGAGAAAATTACCAGAAATATAAAAGCCAAGAATGAAACTGATACCACCTGATTTTCTAGGAAGTAAATAAATAGGGAAATCTAAAAGACAAAAGCCCAAGAAGAATCAAAGGACCCAAACACTAAAACTATACTACCTATTCCTTAGGATTCATAACCACATAGTCTGAGGTCTCTTCTAGCTCTAATAGGATATGATTTTATCCTCAGATATGTTCTTGGGGGAAACCCTAACATAGCTGCCATAACCCTTCTTTCTTCTCCCTAAACCCACAGTTTGCTTTACCACCAAGGGCAGTGGCTTCCTGAATGTTCTCTTTGCTCCTTATGTCAGTGTTATGGATTAAATTGTCTCCCCAAAAAAGGTATGTTCAAGTCCTAGCCCCAGTCCTATGAATGTGATCCTATTTGGAAATAGGATCTTTTATGATGTTATGAGTTAAGCTGAGGCCAAACTGAATTAATGTGGGTCTACTTCAATTAGGAAAGGAAATTTGCACACAGTAAGAGAGAGGCAGAGAGGCAGCCATGTGACAGAGGCAGAGGTTGAGTTATGCCATAAAACAAGGAACACCATGGATTGCTGGCCATCACCTGAACCCTACAGACTTCAGAGGAAGCCTGGCCCTGCCAACACCTTGATTAAGACTTCTAGCCTCCAGAACTGTCAAACAATATAATTCTGCTGTTTTAAGCCAACTATTCTGTGGTACGTTGTTATGTCAGCCCTGGCAAACTAAGACAGTCATCTCCCTCACTTCTACGATGCCACTGGTACAGAGAGGGAAGTCCTAAGGGCTGGCTCTGACACCTCAAGTCTCTAATATGCTAAAGAGATTGGGAGAACTGGCAAATAAGAGCCAAAATGAGTTGACTGGAAAGATGAACACTTACCTCTTGAAACAATGTGCTGCTGTAAGGACCCAGCAGCTACTCAGGAGCGTGGCCCCACAAAGAAGCCTGCCATTTCCTTGGAACGATTTAAGCCGGAGGGAAACTTGCCAAGGCCAACCACCCCTAAGAAGAAAACGATATACCATAAGAGACAGAAAAGCAGTAAGGCAATGACTTAGAAGGCTTGGAGGTTGGGGAACAGAAGAATAAAAGAGACTGTACAATGTAAGGTCCCTTCCTACTTTGAAAATGATGCCCCTTCAACTCTGAGTAGATGCATACCAGCAACCCGGAAGATTTGCTTACAGGTATCTTTATGCATCCCACCTAGCTGACACTCTTGGAAACAGTTTTGTCTTCTGTATATTTCATGATCTGAAATATGATGTCTCTCCTCACTCCTCCTCACCTAAGCAGTCCGAAAAAGTATTTAATAAATAAAATGCTGATTTTTCCTCAAGAAATAGCAAATGCAACAAACAAAAATGTTAAATTAAAATGAAACAAGTCTGAAACAAAAGTGTTCTAAATTAAGTGAAACTTTGTCATCCATACATTTTTTCAAGTCCCCTATTAAATTAGTTTGTTTCTGTCACACAATTTATCAGCAACACATCTATTTGATAAATTGGGGCGGGGGGAGTGGTATAAGAACTTGACCTATAAAAGGTAAATGTAGGTCAAAGGGCAGTGAAATTATCCATGTTATCTATATTCAATTTAGAAAATAAAATGGTTAAAATAAATCCCTTATGAATAGTAGAAAAGTCCCCAATTTGCAACCATAAATGTATATACATAATTCTGTAAAATGAAAATCTCTTTTGAAAAACCTTTTACCTTAAAGAATTTTTCCCACCAACAATCCGCTTCTGCCGACGATGCAGTAATCTCAAACCACAAACAGATGAAAGGGACCCTGAAGTAGGAATAGGTGAGTAATTATACTATGATATTCCTGATAGAAGGGTCAAAAATGTAAGTTGCACATTTTCCTGCTTCTTCCTCCTCTATTCTAACATGCCATTTCTATGCAAACTATAGGATACTTTTTATTATAATAAAAATAAAAAGCTGTTTCCTTAATTTAACCAAGGTGGCAATAATTTGCAAGCAGATGAGAAACTTTATAAGGCTTCCCGCCTTATAAAGCTCTGAGAAGGTTTCACAGGCTGCTGAGTGGTTGGCCCCGTCCAGCACATCATCCCTGTGGGTACCTAGTTCTCCTTTTCTGCTGATTATAGAAGCTACTTAGGAGTTCAGAGACAGTAAACAAAACAAGAGAACTGCAAAGACAGTACTTGTCCCAGTTACTCACTTTTCACATACAACAATGTTCCAAGAGACATATAAAAATGTAAGTCAAAGGTGCAAAGCACATTCCAAAGAGAGAAGTCTGACCTGAATTTGCATTTACTTGTATAGTGCGTTAATATAAGGGAAGGGTTTGCTAAGAAAATTTTAAGTGGCAAATTATATTTAAGGGAACATAGTCAAACTTCCCAAGGTAAACAGATTTCTGTGAAGTACATATGAAATACTATTTTTTAATGTTTAAATATTCAGATAATAATCTCTCATTATCATATACTTGCCTAAGGACTTCTGCTAGGAAATACAGTGAAACTCCATGAAATCCTGCAACACGTATATAATAGAAAATCTTGGTGATTCCAAAAAATTCCTAACTTAAGAAAATTAGGGTATGTAAATTAGATACATTGGTGAGAGCTCATGGTCTTAAAAATATATGTATTTTTCTAGTTCTATCATTAAAAGTGGCCTAACAGCAAAACAGTTTTACCCATTGTGTACCACTTAGTTTCTCACTTTGCTCTGTACTAAAATAAATCTATTTTCTTTTCGGTAAATAATTCCATGCACCAGAGCAGGGTAAAATTTGAGTGGGCCTGGAGTGTCCTATTGCTGGGGGGAAAGGTTGCTTTCAAAGATCTCAGAGATATTGGAATACAGGAGACAGCTTGAATAAGTTGATTTTGTGAGTGGTCATGACTTTGGAAAGACAATACAAAAGAGAAGAATTAAATTAAAAAGATATGAAGGGGGGTGGATGTGGCTCAAATGGCTGGGCGTCCGTCTGCCATATGGAGGGACCTGGGTTCGATCCCCGGGACCTCCTGGTAAAAAAAAAAAAAAAAAAAAAAGATATGAAAATAGGGTATACAAAAGAAGGGTGAATATAATGAGATATGACTAGTTTTAAAAATAATTTTAGTAAGAGATTTCATATGGGACATTTTATTTCTTTGGTGTAAATATATGTATATAAAGTATAGATATATTTACATTTTTTTCAATTTGTGTAAGAAGAAAGGGTGGGAAATATACCATCAAAACATGATGACCTTATCAGCACAAATGGTCTCCCATGACAGCCAGGTAGGAAGGAGTCCAATAGGGAATCAGCACTAGTTCTTGCTTAAAGGGAAAAGAGGTTCAACAATGTGTAACAAGATGAATTTGCCAAATGATCTCAGAAACATGCTGTCAAATTTTAACCCTCATCTCTTAGGAGATGAGACCTCTAGATGGCACTGCAAATTATAAGTTATGAGAAAGAGGTATGTTTCCAATAATGCTTCAAACCAATGCCAGGACAAGAAGTGATGTAACATGGAGCAAGCAAAATTTAAAGTTTACATCATTCTGGGGCAAAGCCCCAGATTACAAGAAACTAAAACCACTATTTGAAGCCCTAAAACTCACTGTTACAAAAATAAAAACGAAGTTCATTTATAAAAGTATTCCATCAGATGACCAATGGCTTGAGTTTGAATCACCTTAAAGAAGTCACCAGGTCCTGATACTCAACACAAAATCAAGAGGTTAATCAGCCAGATTCTGTAACCTAACTGATGTAAGCCTGCAATCTTTTTGCAGTATGGTAACATTGCTATAACCTTGGAAAGATATCAGAATAAGTATAGCTAGCTCCAACTTTAGAAAGGCATTAAAAAAGTGAAATAATGAAGAAACATCCATGTTATTTCATCATTTGAAACAGGTTTACATATAAGTGTAGTTAAATTTGTACAATTTTTAAATTCTTATGTATTTTCTACCACTTAAGGCATTTGATATAATCCAAAGAAGTTATATATTCAATTTGTAACTGTATTCAATTTGTAACTGTAGTTTAAATTATTGAAGAGAATTTAATAAATTCAATTCAATATTTAGGAAAAATTGGCTTATTGCGTTTTAAGTATATACATTGATTATATATTTATAATATTTATAATTTATAAAATAGAATGTAAAACAAAGCACAAAGGGTTATATATGTTCCTCTCCACACTCAAAAACCCCTCAGAGAATGAAGAATCATATTAGGAACATGCAACCCATTTATTGTGCAGCATACTTCAGAGACATTGCGGGTCCAGTTCCAGACCACTGTAATAGAGTGAAAAACAACAAAGCAAGCTCTGTGAATTTTTTGGTTTCCCAGTGCATATACAAGGTATGTTTACTCTATATTGTAGTCTATTAAGTGTGCAATAGCATTAGGTCTAAAAGAACAATGTATATACCTTAAAAAATACTTTATTGGTAAAAAATGCTAACCATCATCTGAGCCCAGAATCAACTTTTTCCAAACTCCTGTTAATGTTGATTTTTTTTTACCTTCTCCCATGCATCAGTCATGAATTGTTCTTAATGGCATCTAGAATGGTGAGTCCTTTCTAGAAGGTTTTTTTTTTTTCTTTTAAAGGGGGGGAAACTTTTTTTTTTTTTTTTTGTAATAATAAACTTTATTTTTAGAGATGTTTTAGAATTACCAAAAAAATTACCCTGAAAGTTTGCCCAGATCTTTCAGAGCCACCTTTATCAATCGTCTTAACTAGATCTTCTGGATAACTTGTTGCAGCTTCTACATCAGCACTTGCTTCTTCACCTTGATCTTTTATGTTATGGAGACTCTTCTTTCCTTAAACATCATGAACCAACTTCAACTAGCTTCAAACTTTTCTTCTGCAGCTTCCTCACCTCTCTCAGCCTTCAGAGAATTGAAGAGACTTAGAGCCTTGCTCTGCGTTAGGCTTTGGCTTAAGGAAATGTGGCTGGTTTGATCTTCTATCCTGACCACTAAGATTTTCTCCATATCAACAATAAGGCGGTTTCACTTTCTTATTCACATGTTCACTGAAGCAGCACTTGTAATTTCCTTCAAGAACTTTTCCTTTGCACTCACAGCTTGGCTGTTTGGCACAGGGGCCTAGCTTTCAGCCTGTCTCAGCTTTCAACATGCCTTCCACACTTAGCTTAATCATTTCTAGCTTTTGATTTAAAGTGAGAGACTGCAACTGTTTATTTCACTTGAACAGTTAGAGGCCATTGTAGGGTTAATAATTGGCCTAATTTCAATATTGTTGTGTCTCATCTCAGGGAATAGGGAGGCCCGAGGAGAGGGAGAGAGACAGGGCCAGGGCAGTCAGAACACACCCAACATTTATCATTAAGTTCTCCCTCTTAAACAGGCATGATACATGGGGCCCCCAAACGATTACAATAGTAATATAAAAAATCACAGATCACGCATCACCATAATAGATATAATAATAATGAAAAAGTTTGAAATGTTGTGAAAATTACCAAAATGGGACACAGAGACATGAAGTGGGCACATCTGTTGGAAAAATGGCACCAATAGACTTGCTCAATGCATGGCTGCCATAAATCTTCAATTTGTAAAAGATGCAATTACTTGCAAAGTGCAATAAAGAAAAGCACAATAAATCAAAATTTCCTGTATTGTCTTTGGCCATCATTAAAAGCTGTTAGAAAAAGAAGATACTCAAATATAGATGCACCTGATTTTAAGAAAAATCAAATGTATCAAAACCATGACCTTTCAATCCAGATAAGTAAAGAAATGATAGTTCTTTTAATAAAATATGACCACAAAATAGCTAGTTCTACCCCTAATTCCTTCAAGGAATTATTTATTTCATAAAAATTAACTTTACCCAGAACTTTCAAGAACTCTTCTGCTTTTTAAAGTATGAAACATCTATTTATTACTGTATTCTACCAAAAGACCACTTCTCATTTTCTTTAGATTTCAAAGAATAAAACCTACAAAAGATCATTTTCTTTTTGCAATCCATTTTTGAAATAATCCCTGTTGCTTAAAAATATGAGTAGAGGGAAGCGGCTGTGGCTCAATCAGTAGGGCTCCCGTTTACCATATGGGAAGCCCGGGGTTAGGTTCCCGGGGCCTCCTGGTGAAGGCAAGCCCGCCCGCACGGCATGGTTAGCTGACCCAGCGAGCACAAGCAGCAAGGGGGGCATAAATGAATAAAATAAAATAAAAATCTTTAAAAAAAAAAGATTTATTTATTAAAAAAATATATATATATATATGAGTAGAAGTGGAAGAAGTGCCTTCCTATAATTCATCTTTTTATTTTCATTTATTTCCTTCCTTTTATGAAGTAAATCTCATTTTTGATTCTTCAAGGATATCAACTAGTCTGGCAGTTTTTATTATATTCAGAGAAGGAATGGTATGGAAATAGTTAAGAATATAAAAAGGGGATGATCCCAAGGATTACAAGGGCCTATCAATCCACTCCTGCCCCGGAAGCTTGCTCTCACTGGAAGCTCTACCTAGGCCAGTTTGTCAAGAACCACTGTTTTTCAATACTAGCCTTTCAAGGTACTAGGGAGTATATAAATTCTTGTTTGTGGAATTTTTGTTATCAAAGTACTGCTTTTAATAGTGAACTGGAGATTAGTATTCTTTGACTTGTTTAAGACCCCAGAAGGTAACCTTACCTTTACTGTTACCTGATGCTTTCTTGCCAAAATAATCACAAATAACTCCTGCATCTTCACTGTGGTGGCAATTGTGCTTTCCAATATCTTGTTTAATACAGTCGGCCAGGGACCTCTCATTTCCAGTGCACTTCACATTATCCACATGGATGGGTCCTTTTCCTTCCCCAAAATAAGCCATGGTTCTTGCTATAGCAGGACCCCTGGAAACAGAGCATTCTTGAGGATGTGGTGAATCAGGCAATCATACCTCTGAATAAATCACAACACATGCTCTCATTCTGTTATGTTGCTTAACTTTCATTTTAGCATCTATATGTGGCCAAAAAAAACAAAAACATTTATTTCATGACTGTCAAAAAAAACTTAAGATAACTAAGAGAGGTAATTCCATATCCCCTTTGTTTTCACACCCCACAGCTAATTTAGCTTGTGCTAAGAAAGTTATATTGAATGACATGTTGAAAAATCATGATAGTCTTAAACTCTAGTTTATGCAGGAAAATAAGTCACCTCAGGATTTTATACCCTCTTAAAGGTATGGTATAATATTGCCAAGAAAATTTTGAGATTAAATCATTACCTTTCAACAATGATATCTGGCCTCAGGTGCTTCTATTTGGCAGCACATTAATTTCATAAATAAATCTATTCATTACTTCTACATTGGTAACTACTGCTCTGACATAAATTGCAAATAAAAATGATATTTAACTCATTAGAAATGTTTACAATCATAGATCACTGTACCCAAGCTGGTAACTCTAAAGGTACTCTTAGAAGTAAGTCTTTTTTGTATAAAACTCATTTAATTACTGTATAAATAATAAATGCTCATTGTATCAAATTTATGAAATAAAAAAAGGAAGTATAAAAACAATACTGCACTGCTGGCATTTAGGTATAATTCCTTTCTGTGCATATTTATGGGGAAAATGTTAACCATGATTTTTTTAAAATGTTATTGTGGTAACATGTATACAACACAAACAATTCAGTGATATTAATTACATTTACAATATTGTTCTACTTTTCCATCACTCCAAACTCTGCACCCATTAAGCAATAACTCCCCATTCCTTCCCTCCACACACACCCCAAACCCTACTAACTTGCTATCTACCTTCTGCCTGTATGTATGTGCTTATTTTAAGTATTTCCTATAAGTGAAATCATATAATATTTGTGTCTGGCTTATTTCACTTAACATGACATCATTGAGGTTCATCCATGTTGTCATATGTTGTCATAGTCCTTTTTATGACTGAAAAAATTCCATTGTATATATATATATACCACATTTTGTTTATCCATTCATTGGTTGATGGACACTTGGGTTGCTTCCATCTTTTGGTAATTGTGAGTAATGCCACTATAAGCATCAGTTTGCAAATATCTGTCCAAGTCCTTGCTTTTCATTCTTTTGATATATACCTAGAAATGGGATTGTCAGGTCATACAGATATTCTATCTTAACCTTCTGAGGAACTGTCAAACTGTTCTCACGTGGCCGTTGCACAATTCTACATTCCCACCAGCAATGTAAGAGGGTTCCTATTTTTCCACGTCCTCCCCTACACTTGTTATTTTCCATTTTTTAAATAATACACATGCTAGTGGGTTTGAAGTGGTTAACCAAGATTATTCATGGTTAAAAAAATAATTCACTGAACAGATTAGTGGATCTCAAACTTCAGTGTGCTTAAAAGCCACCTGGATTGGTTTTGAGTGAGTGGATCAGAGAGGGAATTTAGAACTTTAATTTTTTTAACAAGGCCCAGGTGATTCTGATCAGGTAGGTCTGCATTCAATTTTAATGTAGAAAAATAATAATTTTTCTTCCTAGTATTGCGTATTTGGGTTGTTTTGAAGTTTTCATACTTTTTACAATTACATATATCTTTATACATAAATCTTTGTGGGCAGCTTGATTTCTTCCCAGAAATAGAATTTTTGGCCAAAAGGTATAAAGATTTTTTTAAAATTCTTAGTATATATTGCTAAATACAGGCACATTTTTGAGAAGCAAGTTTGTGCATTTGAAATTTCTATAATTAAAATGTAACCATTTAAAGAAACATTTATTTTATTTTTCTGTTTTATTTCATATAACAGTCTTCTGATCCATATGAAATTTATTTCAGTTTAGTGTTAATAATTTTTTTTTTGTCCCTGAGGTGAGATCCAATTGTCCCAATAACTTTTCCCACTGCTTTGAAAGGCTTTTTAAATTTACTTGTTTATCATGCTATATGTACACTGGCCATTTCTTGATCTCCATAGTTCAGTAATTTCCATTCTTGCCTACACATTAGCATTATCTCTGGACTTTTAAATATATAGCAAAGCCTGAAACCCACTTCAGATCCATGGGAGTGGGGCTGGGCATGGGTAAATTTTTTTTAATGATTTATTTTTATTTGAAGAAAATAAAATGATTAATAGCATTCTGAAACTAAAACCCCAGATGATTCCCAATAGTCCTAGGCATGAGGTGGGTGAAGGTAGTTAGTAAATAGTAGTATGCTTCTAAATAGCATAGTCTTCAGAAAGGGTAAGTAACAGATAATAATTTTTGAAATGGTAAGAAAATATTTCAATGTGTGCTTAAAATATAAAGAAAGCTACTAGTAAAAAAATAATAGGATCCTGAACTTCCTATTTTCAGAGAAAGGAAAGAAAATAGAAAATTGGATTGATCTTGCAACTCAGAAAAACAAAAGATAACACAGACAAAGCATGTTTGGCAGCATAATTTAGACAAATAAAGGTAAGCATACAAAATATAAAATTAAATTTATTAAATAAAACAAAGGGATAATTTCTAAGCAATTTATCAATTTACAAACTAAAAAGAATGCACCATTTTAGATATATCAATAAATAGAGAACATTTTAACTAATAAAAGTGCATGATTAAATAAAGATAAGTAAAAGGAAGTGATTTCCCACTGGTCTACAGGTATCCAGTAATTGGTAGCTGAGATTTCAATGAGACAATAAGCTCTAATACATTAGTCTTAAAACTGGTTGTACTTCTGGGAAGAGATGAAACTTTCCAAGGAGTATATGAACTTTAAAGGAATCAATTTTCAGATCCTCAGATTCCTTCTGTATTCTTCCCTAAAACTGATCTCGTTGAAACCATGATCACATTCCTTTTTTTTTTTTTTTTTTTCTTCGATGTATCAAGGCCAGGGATTGAATCCCAACCTCGTATGTGGGAAGCAGGCACTCAACCACTGAGCTACATTGGCTCCCCGAGTTGGTTTTTTCCTTTGTTTGTTGTTTGTTTTGCTCTTAGGTGATAGCGGGGATGGAACCAGACACCAAGCATGCGGGGGGGGGGGGGGGGGAAGGCACTAAATCGCTTGAGTTACATCCGCTCCCCTACATTCCCTTTTAAAATGTCCATTCTCCCACTTCACAAAAGAAAGGTTTATTTTATGCTCAAATCAAATCCTACCACAGTACATTGTTCCAAGGCTTAAAAGCCTCTAAAATGGCCAAAAGAATAATTTAAAATAGATATCTGTGAAATCTCCTTTAGTACAAATACCTTAAATCCAACTCTTCTGTCTAAGAAGTGGGAGTTTGGGTAAACTGTTATTTTCTATTTTTAACAATTATTTTTCAAATGTTGGGTTTTTTGTTGTTGTTGTTGTTTTTTAATCAGTTGTGCACTAAAAATGTAAAATCCAGAAAGGAACTTGATAAAAGAATTTAATTTCTCTCTTTTTATACACACACACACACACACATACACATTTTAAGGCAAAATAGTATATTATGTTAGGATTCTATGGTGGAATAAAATTTAAAATACAATTTCAAGGAGAAAAATGAACTATGTAAAATTTCTGAACGTCTAAGAAGAACTTGTACATGTATTTTTAAAGTGAATAATGGAAAGTACCAAATCTCTATGATATTTATATTCCATTGGATATAATTAAAAGTGATATAACTGCTTTATGTTGAAATTATATTTATATGAAACATATAAATATGCCATAAATTAAATCTTTTACAGCTATTTAAATATATGACACATATTAAATATGCTTAATTTTAGATATCTACTAAAACAGTGGGAGTAGACCATTTTTTAATTGCTTTCAAGGAATTCTGCTATATGCAGTTCAAGAACAACATCATACTGAAACATATGCTAATGGATTCACACAAAATTCAAATAGTATAAAATTTCCATCATGGCTATCTAATCTATCACAGGGAATTTTAACTGATCTCCATATCTTTTCTCTCAACTCTCTAAAAACAATACACTCATATGCTAGACTTTGTCAGATATTACATAATATGTCACTGAATAATGCCTTTTTCTTTTCTGTGCACTTTAAGAATTGCTACATTATTTACCACTCACATTTCCTGGTTTTAATTCATTTCTGTTTTTCCCATTATGAAAATGCTGTTTTGATTCTTAATGTTTCCAAAGACTAAACCTTAAGCATTACATATAGCTGGCTGGGGGACAGCTCTCCAGAACACCTATTAAATAAGACTGAGGCCTTTTGACAGCTTAGAAGTTTTCTGGATAGCTTTCTACAAATAAATGCTTCATTAAAGATTTTTAACTATTCAAAGTAGTCGTGAGGGAAAAGATCCCCTACTCTAGTCACATACCTGTTTATAATTATATATGTGTTTAACATGAAATCTCATTTTCCCTCAATGGGAAATGATAAAAAGATTCAAGTGTTATTTGAATCAATCAAATATCTAAGTGTGTCTCATTTAAATAATATTTGTTGGCAAATTGCAAATTGTGTAGGTATTGACTAGGAGATGGAATATATGATTTGTTATAGTAGTATTAAATTACTGAACTAGATAAAAGAGATTTTATTTAAAATACAATTATGAAGATCTTTCAATGCTTTTAATAATTGCTATAGAAATGTTATTGAAAATTGTTATCAACTTTGGTCATAGTATCTAGATTATTTTTCTCACCTAAGTTCACTTTTGAGTTGTAATGAACTAAATGTAGAGAAATAAAAAAGTAATCAAATATGTTGAAAGAAATCAAACTGAAAATGCATTGATGAATATGCTTAGGAACATTTTCCCTCCTTAAACTTGGTTGAGACACAATTCCAGGATCAAATGTGATGCCATCTTTCCTTTGCTATTTTCAAAAGTAGGATCACTCCTCCCCCAAAAAACTAAAATAAAAGTATGGCTAAGAAGCCAGTCTCAAACAGCAACATCTTTTAATGACTTATTTGGGTAAGGAAAATCACTCAGAAAGTAATGTAAGAAGAAGAATCTTTTTAAAAATCTTTCAAATAGAGGAAGAAGTGATAGAAACATAGTGAGCAAAGGAAATTTAAAATAAATCACCTAGGCATCTAAATGTAGATGCTTCTTACCTTCCTTTACTACCACGTATTTTGAAAACTGAAAATCTATATTAGAAGTAATGGGCCCATTGCCCATAAGCCCACTGGAATTTCAACTAAGTCCAAAACTAAGCAGTGGATTAAAGTAGACTCTGAGTGACCAAAAAAAAAAAAAAAAAAAAACTCTGAATAAAAGTTAGAAAAATTATTTGAAGTTTTATTAAAATAGCAATATTTTAAAAATAAAAACATATTCTACATAGAAATAACCAATTAAGTTTATCAATATTTAAAATATACATAGATGTATAAACAAGGATATATTTTTAAATCTAAACCACTATTAGAAATCTACTATGAGCTAGGCAATTTATGCATATTAGCTTAAATTTTATAGCCCTATAAGTTGTAACATTTTCCATATTATTACAGAAAAGGAAATTAAAGCTCAGAAAGATTGGGTAACACACCAATGCCACTCAGTAAGAGGTAAAATTAGCTCCAGAGCCCATACTCCTCGAATACATCATGGGCTATCATTGCACATCACACCAAGAAATGCTGCTACTCCTCACCGGCATCTCAGCTACATGGCCAGAGAATATGCTAAGAAATGGGGCAAGATGGCCATCCATCTATACATGTTGGGCTCAGAAGCTGAATTAAAAAATGCACTTAGTTAAAAAGGTTTAATTTTATAACTGTGATGTTTACCAATTATGGGTGACTATTAAATTCAATCTAATTGGCAAGAAAATTAATTAGAAAATTGAAAATGACTAATACTGCTAATTTACAATAGTAGGAAAACTAATTCTTACAAGTCATAATGTAAACAATTTTCTTCCATTTGGCTGATGTTTATTTTCTTTGAGATAATACCAAAATTCTTCCTCAAGTTGTTCATTTCAAGTACTATTTAGTTTAGAAAATGAGTTATTAGGTTTAAAGGTTTTCTTTACTACTGCCAGCCACTGCAATTCCATGGTTTGCATACGAACTATTTTCTTTAAAATATGATTTGGAGGACTCCTGATGTCACTCCCTCTTGCCTCAGACTAGGCAGCAGCAGCCACAGAAGCTAAGGTCTGGCCTGGACCACAGATGAGGGCTCAAGGCTATTTTCAGGGCTCTGAGTAGAGTGAACTTCACATCCATCTCCACCCACTGTCCAGTGTCAGTGTTCAGGAGGTGTGGGACACAGAACCTCAGTGTCTTCAAACTGAGCCCCAGAGGACCACTAGAATTGTGATCATTTATGTAACATAAGCAATAAACCAGAGGTGGGGGGATCTACCTGCTGATGAAAGTGGTTCTAGGTTGAAGCACACCCAAATGAGGAGGTCAAAATCCAGGCCAGAAAACAGAAAGGATAGAAGCCCAAAATATATTATTTGCGAATTTCTTCACTCCCTTCAAAGCCTTCTCAAATTTATAAATCAGTCATAAAAGTCTTTTCAGGGGAAAAAATAATTGAGAAGAGAAAAAAATATTTTAAACTCATTCTTTTTGATCTAGTTGAAAGAAAAAAGAAAAAAAAAACAAAGAAAAAGAAAGGAAGGGAGGGAGAAAAGTATTGATATGCTACTGAGGCTGATTATTCACTATCAATAGATTTTTTTAATTCCTCAATTCTTTAATATTTTTTATTCCATCCCAGAGTCTGACCTTTCAAATATGGACTGAGGTGGGGAAAGAATTGGGAATGCTTATGGACAACTTAACAATTCACTATTGCTGGAGTTAAAAGACAACTAGTCTGACAATATGTTGTAAGGGAATCAAATGAAGACTCATGGAAGCCCAGTGGCTTTCTTGGTATCTAGGCATATCAGACTCATAAGGAATGAAGAAATTCCTGGAACACATGGTATATGAGCAGTGCCTTTTAAATTCCTTAATAATAGATAGTACTTCAGTTCTAAAATCTTATTCCCATCTAAATTTCTTCACTCAATTTCTTACATATGCTCAGAAAGTAAGTAAAGGCATAGATAAAATTTCAATGACTGGGAGGCAGATGTGGCTCAGGCAGTTGGACTCCCATCTGCCATGTGGGAGGTCCAGGGTTCGGTTCCCAGGGCTCCTCGGTGACGGCGAGCTGGCCTGAGCAAAGTGCTGGCTCAGCAGGATGATGCAACGGAAGGAGACACACAGAGGAGAGACAGTGGGCCACACCACAGACCAGGGAGCTGAGGTGGCGCAGGAGACATAAATTAATTAAAATATATCTTTAAAAAATTTTTTTTCAATGACTGCAGTGGCATAACATGAATCACAGGAAAAAAGCTAACACTTTTGGCTAAGGGAAGCAGCAGTATATACAGTCAGTTATTAGACCATTTTGTTATTAGATTTCTAATGTAACATAATGTATATTTCTTTTGAGAAGATAGAAAAATTTAAATAGACTCTACTTAGTACTTCTTTATAATTCAGAATCAAATCAGAATGCTGCTAATATTTTTAATTGAAGAATAGAAATTAATCATAGGAGAAGCCTGAAAAAATCAGAATTGTTCATTAAGAAACCATCCCAAAATGATTAGGTTCTCCTTACTTGTAGCCAAGCTGTCGACAGATCACAGCTGCATCCGTATCAGTCCATCCATCATCACAAATTGTTCCCCACTGGCCATTGATAAAAACTTCCACTCGTCCTTCTTTCTTATTTTCTCCATCCATCAGTCTGATAGGAAAATCTAAGTCACAATTCAAAGTATTACAAAAGCTAAACGATCAAAATGATGCTAATGCATACGAGACTTTACAAAATGCAATTACTTTTATAAAACAGCTATAAAATAAGCTTGGAAGTACTGCTTTTGAGAGAGGAGATATCAATAAAGAATTATATCCACTTTTATGCTATCTTTTGAAGCCTTCAGGTCAAAGTTCTCATGAACAAAACAACATTTGATACATGTTTAAGTCAATCAGATTGACTTAAATTGAAATTACTAGGTTGACATTTGTTAAATGAAAGAAAATATTGTTGGCCACATGGACACATCCTACTTTTATTCCTCTGATCCATTTTTACATCTCCATCCCTATTCATCAGCCTCCAGAGTTTTTGGCTCCCTGGTTTCTATCCCTGCTGATGCTCATCTCATGGGAGAGGCAGTATAGTAGATTCACTAAAACAAATTAGTTAAAAGAGTGGATGTTCAATAATTGGACTGCCTGGGTTCAAATCCCAGATCCACTACTCACCGGCTCTGACTTTGTGCAAGTGACTTAAACTCAACATGCCTCAACTCCTTCACATGGAAAATGGGTATAATAATTGTAGGTATCTAACAGTGTTGTATTTGTAATTTTTTTAAAAGAATTGCATGGCACAGGATAAGCAGTCAATAAACATTAGCTATTTTTAAAGCCAGACATCACTCAACTAAAAGTTAGGTATTTTGAATAATAATCTGCCAAATAACTTCTTTGTGACCTTGATCAAGTTACCTAACCTCACTCATTTCCAACAAAATGAGTAAAGAAGTCTGTGTAACAATAGTAAACACATATCCCATGCTTTTCAGGTGTTCTTCTACATGTGTACTAATTGCTTCTAAGGTACTTCCAACCCTTACGTTCAGTGACTTTAAAACAAAATGTCACAAATACTGTTTTCATTTATTCATCTATGGTTGGCTGAGTATTTTGCAGTCTAGTTCTAGAGGAGACACCATTTAAGGTATCTAGCCAGCTCTGATGACCCCCTCATTCACAGACATGTCCACAAACTCCCAATGTGACTTCACTCCACTGTTCACACTATCAGACCAGAATGGATTCCTAAACAATGCTAGGCCAATGTAATTTTCTCTTTTGGCTATTACCCAAACTGAGATGATATAAATGGGAACTGAAAGGTATCAATCTCCCATCAGTGCATTGGAAAACCAAGAAAGTCAGCTTGCCAAGAAATATATGAATGAAGCTGATGTAGAGAGCAAAGAGATCATTCAGCTGGGATTCTTGGTGACTTCCCTGATCCTAGCTCTATGACCTCATAAAACTTAGCTATACTTAGGTTCCACAAGCTACTTCAATGTCCTTTTTTCCCTTAAATTAGCTCTAATGGTTTCTATTACTTGCCACCAAAAGGCCCTTGGTTCAAGCCAGTTTTCTAAAGGTGTATCCAAATTAAATTTTTTGCTTATTTATTTATTTTTGAGGTACCAGGGCCAGGGATTGAACCCAGGACCTCGTATATGGGAAGCTGGTGCTCAACTACGGTCACAACTTTAAATCTAGAAAACTAGAACATATAAATGTTCAGAATTTTTTAAATAATACTTACCTCACTGGGGTAAAGATTGCTGAGACTCAGTAACAGAAAAAAAATGCAGTTAATAAACATTAGCTATTTCCTAAAACAGTTGGGTGATCAATAAAAATGTAAAAGGTTATTTCTCTCCCATTCTTGTGAGTTTTAAGAGAAACAATTAATGTAAATTGTCTCTAGCATTGTGCTTGGCAATAACAGTTGCTCAACATTTCCTTCTTGAGCAACTTACTATTGGCATTTGCAGTGTTCATTCAATTAACAAATATTTATTGAATGCCTATTTTGTGCACTGCTTAGTATTAGCTAAAACCTAAGATGTTAGCTATGTCATAACACAGTATATTTGAAATTTTACCTTTCTTATTTCTGTCTCCTGAAATTTGGGGGTTCTTTGAAAGATGAAAAACACTAAAAAGTGATCCCAAAGACCAAATTAAAACAGATGAAACTATTTTCTTAACGTTTTCTTCTTTTACATTTTTGGCTCTTTGGTCCAAAATTAAGAAAACATATACAGATGGAATTAGACCTCTATGTTCTACTCTAGTAGTTTTATGTTAGTTTTTCATGAATCTTAAAATAAGAAGGATTTTATTAAAAAATAAAATGATTTCTAAATAAAAATTATCTTATTAAAAATAAAATGAGGGAGTGGATGTAGCTCAAGTGGTTGAGTGCCTAATTCCCATGTATGAGGTCCTGGGTTCAATCCCAGGTGCCCCCTGAAAACAAACAAGTGGAAAAAAATTTTTTTTTTTTTTAGAAAATAAAGTGTTTGTAAAACAAGTGTATGCTTTTAAAATACAATTCATAAAATAATTCTGAGCCAAATTTTAGCCACCCATTTTACAAAATCATTGGATTTTCTATGCTTAAAAGAGAGTTGGATGACAAAAGTCATTCTATCTATACCATCCCACCGGGTTTTTTTTGTTATGGCAGTAATGATATAAAATAAATTTTATTTCTAAGATCTTAAATACAGGTAAAGTATTTGGGAAAACTAAACAGTCCTATAGGTATATAGCATTTTTATTCATATATCCCAAACTTCAATTTCTAGCAGAATTTTCTTTATTTTAGTTTTTTCTTTTACTTAATATATTACCTTTAGAAAATAATAGTTTCCTAGAAAAAATGTTAAAATCTAGCATAAATAAGAATTAAAAGTCTAAGTTTATACTGTAAAATTGAGTATGAGATAAACTCACTGTAAAAGAAATCTTGGCTAGGTCTTAATTCTTTGAACTTTAGAATTAAAATATTAAAAAGAGAAATCAGCATAATTACCATCCCAGAAATTTCTACCAATTTATATAGGCATTAGCTTCATTCTTACTAGCATTACTTTTACTGATGTAGAATTTTTGTTTTGAGTATCCAAATTCAGTAGCTGCAGCTCCTTCTACCACCACCAGTCCAGAAAGTGAAGTAGGTCTCATCTTTGGCTTTTTAAAAGCCAAAGTGTCTATCGAGCTATAACAAACTTTTTTAGAGCAGTTTCAATCACAGTTAAAGTTAAGGTCCAGAAATTACACTTCAAATAGTTGAAAATAATCATATAGTCCAATAGCTCATTATCATACTGCCAAAGAAGTAAGACATCTCCATCGTTTCTTAAATGCTGTTGGTTTTTTTTTTTTGGTCTTTATAAAGGGTATTTATTTGGGGTAGAAGTCCACAGATACCAGGCCATAAACCGTTAAGTTTCTTCTCTCACCAATGTTCATTGCCACGTGTTGGGGCAAGACAGCTGCCGGCGTTTGCCAGGGTTCAGGCTTCTGGGTTCCTCTCTTCCTGGGGCTGCATTTCTCTCCGGGCTTAGCTCCTGTTTCCTCCACAAGGTCAGCTGTAGACGATCAGGCGAAAGGCTTGCTTCTCTTCTCCTGGGGCCTTCTTTCCAACATCAAAACTGCTTCTCAAAAGACTGCTTCAACTGTCCTTTGCCTTGCCTTTTATATTCAATTCCCCACCCACCAAGGGGTGGGGCTCAATCCTAACCTAATCATGCCCAGATTAACAGATAAGTTTACAAGCATTATTCAATTATATTTTTGGAATTCATAATTACATCAAACTGCCACATTCCACCCTCTGAATTCCAAAAATACATTACAATATTTTAAAAAACTTAAATCAGTAACAATCCAAGTACAAAATCATATCAAAATTATTTTAAAGAATTACAGTTTGTCTTCAGGCAAAGTCCCGTCTGCTATAGACCTTTGAAACTTACAAAACCATTTAACTGCTTCCAATACACAAATGGAAAGACAAAGGATAAACATTTTCAGTATCATAAGAAGAAATTGGGATGTTAAACATGAGTCATGGATCCTTTACAGTTCAGTAAAACTGCAGGGCATCCTCCATTTGATTTCAAAGTCTGAGAGTTGTTCTTAAGACAATGATTTCTTCTACTTGGGGCCACATGGGAACCCACCCTTTCCACAGGCTTGCCCAACAGCCATTTTCTTGGTTCCACCTTCATCAAGCATCTGGGTGTCGACCAAGCTCCAGACCTCACCCTCCAAGAGTGTTGGGGTGATTGCCACACCTTACCCAATCTTTGGGTTAGAGTCTTAGCCTCCTTAGTACACTGAGGTGAAGACAACATTCCCCCTAACCTTTGGCATACAGGTTCAACCCTTTCAGAGCAACAAGTTGACCACCTGGCTTTCCCTAACCTTTGGCATACAGGCTCAACCCTCTCAGAGCAATGGGTTGACCACCTGGCCTTCTCTAATCCATGGGGGACAGGTACACCCCTCTCAGACCAATGGGGTGTTGACCTTAACTGCCCTAATCTTTGAGGAATGTGCTCCAACCTCCCTGCACCCTGGGGTGGCAAAACTCTTCCTGAACATTGGGTGGGGACATCCACCCTCTTCAACTGCTGTTGAAAACTCACCCTCTCTGTATATATGGGTGGGGCTCCTCTCTTGGCCCAAGGAGATGTCTTAATCCCAGATCTTTGCTTCCACAGTTTTCTTCTTAAAGCCTTTTCTCCTTCAGTCTCTCCTTTCCATGTCCTCTTTTGTCCAAGCTAACAGTGGTTTTGTTCATACAGCACTCTCAAAAAAGTTGTTGGTTTAGCATGCAAGAAGCAGGGGTCTGAGACTTCCGGGAAGATGGCGGACTAGTAAGACATGGGAATCTCTTCTCCAGAAAAATAGCTAGAGGACAAGCTGAAACAGCCCCGAAAAAGATCTTCAGGGTTTAGGTCAGCAGGTGAAGGCTGCACACCACCCAGAGGAGAGAGGGACAGAAGAGGGAAATCATGACTACAGAACTGTGAGTTGCAAGTAGCAGCTTCTGCTGCGGCCGGCACCCTCCCCCACACTCTTCAGAATTCTCGGGCCCCTGGGCCTGCGACCACAGACAAAGGGGGCTTCAGGGATCTGCCACTCCCGGAAAGGGGAGAGAGAGGGACACAGCCTTAGGCTGACTCAGGTTCGGACCTGAAATTTGGGCTGCAGAGCCCCACGACCCTTCCACACGGCGGGTTTGCCCTGTGAGCCTGGAAAGTACCCTTCCACACGGTGGTTTGCCCTGGGAGCCCGGAAAGGTCTGGAGAAATCCGATCCTCGCAACTTCCCTCTCTTCTAGCCTGGACTAATTGTTGAGGACACCACGGGAGAGGGGAGAGAGAGCCTGGGGCTGACCCTGCTTTGGACTCCCAGGCTTGGTCTGCCCTGTCCCGAGAGCCCTTCCAGGCTGGGTGGGGCTGCGCCATTGTTTGCCTTGGAGCCTGCAAGGGGCTAAAGATATACAAACCTCCCAATCTCATCCTCTACTAACAGGGACTGATTGTTGAGGATTCAGAAGGGAGTGGAAATATTTCCTAACTGGGAAAAGGGGGGTGCTACGAGAGAAGTCTGGAGAACTGTCTCAGAAAGTTTGAATCACAGGGCTCCTAGCCCCCAGACAGGAAGCTCTATCACATTGATCTGGTCTGTGTCACAACAAATACGCTCAGATCAGGCATTGAAGTGAGAACAGCCAACAAGCGCCATCTCCTGGCAGACCAAGGAAGTACACATAAGAAAATTAATAAGTAAGAGAGTCTTTTCCTGGCCTCTATAGCCTCCCTGCCCAAGGCCCTAGGAAACGACTCTACAACCAATTACTGGGTCCAGTGCCCAGTTTTGAGCAACCAGCAGAACAATCCTAACAATCAAGGCTGAGCCAAAAATCAAAGAGCGGTGGTAACTCACAGCCTCCTGCCACTAAAACCCCATAAAAGAGAAAGAGATAGAGCATCTAAGTAAAATACAAACTAACCAGATGCCTAAGCACCAACAAAAAATTACGGGCCATACTAAGAAAACAGAAGACATGGCCCAAGGAAAGGAATACAGCAAAGTCCCAGAAGAGATGCAGAATTTGAGAGAACTAATCAGTGAGATGAGCACAAATTTCCAAAATCAAATTAATGAGATGAAAGAGAATATAGTTAAAGAGATCAATGACATCAAGAAGTCATTGCACGAACGTAAAGAAGAATTTGAAATCATGAACAGAAAAGTAACGGATTCATGGGAATGAAAGATACAATAGGTGAAGTAAAAAATACATTTGAAGCATACAACAGCAGACTCGAAATGATAGAAGAAAGAATAAGTGATTCTGAAGACAGAGCAGCTAAAATTGAAGAGAGAAAAGAACAGAGAGAGAAAAGAATGGAAAAAATTGAGCAGGGGCTCAGAGAGTTGAATGACAACACTAAACGCAAGAACATACGTGTCATTGGAGTTCCAGAAGGAGAAGAGAAAGGAAAAGGGGCAGAAAGAGTATTTGAGGAAATAATAGCTGAAAATTTCCCAACTCTCACGAAAGAAATGAACTTACATGTACAAGAAGCACACCGTACCCCAATAAGAATAAATCCAAATAGACCTATGCCAAGACACATATTATTCAGAATATCAAATGTAAAAAATAAAGAGAAAATTCTCAGAGCAGCAAGAGAGAAGCAAATGATCACGTACAAAGGATGTCCAGTAAGACTTTGTGCAGATTTCTCTTCAGAAACCATGGAGGCAAGAAGACAGTGGTATGATACAATTAGGAAACTGAAAGAGAAAAACTGCCAGCCAAGAATTCTTTACCCAGCAAAACTGTCCTTCAAATATGAAGGTGAATATAAAGTATTCACAAACAAACAGAAACTAAGAGAGTTTGCAAAAAAGAATCCACCTTTGCAGGAAATATTAAAGGAAGCCTTAGAACCTGAAAGAAAAAGACAGGAGAGAGAGGCTTGTAGGAGAGTATAGAAGAAAGAAAAGCAGAAAGGATAACCAAAAAGAGTAAAAAGAAAGACAAAAATAAGATGACATATGAAAACTAAAGAATAAAATGGAGGAAATAAATAGTGCATTTTCAGTAATATTATTGAATGTGAATGGATTAAATTCCCCAATCAAAAGATACAGGCTGACAGAATGGATAAAAAAACATGAGCCATCCATATGCTGCTTACAAGAAACTCATCTCAGACACAAGGATACAAGCCGGCTGAAAGTAAAAGGTTGGAAAAAGATAACTCCATGTGAATAGTAAACAGAAAAGAGCAGGGGTAGCTATACTAATATCAGACAAAACAGACTTCAAATGCAAAAAAGTGATAAGACATGTGGAAGGCCATTATATATTAATAAAAGGGACGATCCTCCAGGAAGATATAACAATCATAAATATCTACGCACCTAACCAGGGTGCCCCAAAATATATGAGACAAACTCTGGCAAAACTGAAGGGAGAAATAGACATTTCTACAATAATTGTCGGGGACTTCAACATCCCTCTCACATCATTAGATAGAACAACTAGACAGAAGATCAACAAAGAAACAGAGAACTTGAACAATATGATAAACAAGTTAGACCTAACAGACATATACAGAACAATGCATCCAAACTCAGCGGATTATACATTCTTCTCAAGTGCCCATGGATCTTTCTCCAGGATAGACCACATGTTAGGTCACAATACAGCTCTCAATAAATATAAAAAGATTGAAATTATACAAAGCACCTTCTCAGATCATTATGGAATGAAACTAGAAATCAATAACAGACAGGAAAAAAGTAAATTTGCAAATGTGTGGAGACTGAACAACACACTCCTGAATACTCGGTGGGTCAAAGAAGAAATTGCAAGTGAAATCAGTAAATATATTGAGACAAATGAAAATGAGAACACAACATATCAAAACTTTTGGGATACAGCAAAGGCAGTCTTGAGAGGGAATGCCTATATGCCTATATTAAGAAACAAGAAAGAGCTAAACTCAAAGATTTAACTGAACAACTTGAGAAACTAGAGAAAGAACAGCAAACCAATCCCAAAGCAAAAAGAAGGAAAGCAATAATAAAGATTAGAGCAGAAATAAATGAAAATGAGAACAAAAAAGCAATAGAGAAAATCAACAAAACCAAAAGCTGGTTCTTTGAGAAGATCAATAAAATTGACAAACCCATCGCTAGACTAACAAAGAAAAAAAGGGAGAAGATGCAAATAAATACAATCAGAAATGAAAGGGGGGAAATTACAAATGACCTCACAGAAATAAAAAGAATCATAAGAGGATATTATGAGAAACTATATGCCAACAAACTAGACAACCTAGATGAAATGGACAAATTTCTAGAAACTCATAACCAACCTACACTGGCACAACAAGAAATACAAGAACTTAACAAACCAATCACAATTAAGGAGATTGAATCCGTCATCAAAAATCTCCCAGCAAAGAAAAGTCCAGGACCAGATGGCTTCACAGGTGAATTCTACCAAGCATTTCTAAAAGAATTAACACCAATCCTGTTTAAACTCTTCCAAAAAACTGAAGAGGAGGGAAAATTTCCCAACACATTTTATGAAGCCAACATCACCCTAATACCAAAGCCAGATAAAGATTCCACAAGAAAAGAATATTACAGATCAATCTCTCTCATGAACATAGATGCAAAAATTCTCAACAAAATCCTTGCAAATCGAATCCAACAGCATATCAAAAGACTTATACATCACGACCAAGTGGGATTTATTCCTGGTATGCAAGGCTGGTTCAACATAAGAAAATCAATCAATGTAATACACCACATTAACAAGTTGAAGGATAAAAACCACATGATCATCTCAATAGATGCAGAAAAGGCATTTGACAAAATCCAACATCCTTTTTTGATAAAAATACTTCAAAAGATAGGAATAAAAGGAAAATTCCTCAATATGATAAAAGGCATATATGAAAAACCCACAGCCAACATCCTACTCAATGGGGAAAGGTTGAAAGCTTTCCCCCTAAGATCAGGAACAAGACAAGGATGCCCACTGTCACCATTGTTATTCAACATTGTACTAGAAGTTCTAGCTAGGGCAATTAGACAAGACAAAAAAATTAAAGGCGTCCAAATAGGAAAAGAGGAAGTAAAACTCTCACTGTTTGCGGATGACATGATCCTGTATTTAGAAAATCCTCAAGTATCCACAACAAAGCTACATGAACTAATAAATGAGTTCAGCAAAGTGGCAGGATATAAGATCAACATGCAAAAATCAGTAATGTTTTGTACACTAGTACTGAACAATCTGAGGAGGAAATCAGGAAGAAAATTCCATTTTCAATAGCAACAAAAAGACTCAAATACCTAGGAGTTAACTTAACCAAGGAAGTACAGGACCTATATGCAGAAAACTACAAAACAATGCTAGAAGAAATTAAAAAAGACCTAAACAAATGGAAAGACATTCCGTGTTCATGGATTGGAAGAATAAATATCGTGAAGATGTCAATCTTGCCCAAACTGATTTAAAGATTCAATGCAATACCAATCAAGATCCCAACAGCTTACTTTACAGAATTAGAGAAGGCAATTACCAAATTCATCTGGAAGGGTAAGTGCACCCGAATAGCCAAAAGTATTCTAAAAAAGAAGAGCAATGTGGGAGGAATTTCACTGCCTGACCTTGAAACATATTACAAAGCTACAGTGGTCAAAACAGCATGGTACTGGCATAAAGATAGACATATCAATCAGTGGAATAGAATTGAGAATCCAGAAATAAACCCTCACCTATACAGTCAACTGGTTTTTGACATACCTACCAAGCCCACGCTGATGGGAAAAAACAGTCTCTTCAACAAATGGTGTTGGGAGAACTGGATATCTATAACCAAAAGAATGAAAGAGGACCCCTATCTCACCCCCTATACACGAATCAACTCAAAATGGATCAAAGATCTAAATATAAAAGCCAGGACCATAAAACTACTAGAAGAAAATGTAGGGAAACATCTTCAAGACCTTGTGGTAGGTAGTGGTTTCTTGGACTTCACACCCAAAGCACGTGCAACAAAAGAAAAAGTAGATAAATGGGACCTCCTCAAAATTAAACACTTTTGCACCTCACAGGACTTTGTCAGAAGGGTGAAAAGGCAGCCGACTCAATGGGAAAAAATATTTGGAAATCACATATCTGATAAGGGTTTAATATCCAGGATATATAAAGAGATGTTACAGCTCAACAATAAAAAGACAAATGACCCAATTACAAAACGGGCCAAAGACTTGAATAGACATTTCTCCGAAGAAGAAATACAAAAGGCAAAAAAACACATGAAGAAATGATCAACATCACTCATAATTAGGGAAATGCAAATCAAAACTACAATGAGATATCATTTCACACCTATCAGAATGGCCACTATGAAAAAGACAGAGAACTACAAGTGTTGGAGAGGATGTGGAGAGATAGGAACACTTATTCACTGTTGGCGGGAATGCAGGATGGTACAACCACTATGGAGGACTGTTTGGCAGTTCCTAAAGAAGTTGAATATAGACTTACCACATGACCCTGCAATACCACTACTGGTTATATACCCAGAAGAACTGAGAGCAGTGACACGAACAGACATCTGCACACCGATGTTCATAGCCACATTATTCATCATTGCCAAAAGTTGGAAACAACCCAGGTGTCCATCAACAGATGAATGGATAAACAAACTGTGGTCTATTCACACGATGGAATATTATGCAGCTGTAAGAAGAAATGAAGTCATAAAGCATATGGCAACATGGATGAATCTGGAGGACATTATGTTGAGTGAAGCAAGCCAGACACAAAAGGACGAATACTGTATGAATGCATTCCTATGAACCAAATATATTGTGTAATATATTGTTTGATTCACACACACAAAAAAAACAAAAAAACAAACGAAAAACAAAACAACAAAAAAATTTACATGTATCCATTACATTTAATTGAGAAATGTATATATTTATTCATCTGTGTTTACTTTTTAGTTTTTTATTGCTTATGTTTTCAATTATTAAATGTACAAAATAAAGTTTAAAAAAAAAAAAAAGAAGCAGGGGTCCAAACCATCAGACAGTAAGACTTTCCACAAGTCTTTCTGAGATAAATGCATCTTCAATTCTGAGTTATAAGTTCCAAGTTTAGTAAAGTCTTCAAATAGGGCATTTTCATCTGGAAATTTTATTTCCAGACACTTGGGATTTCCAGAATCAGTTTCTGTTTTCTTTGTGCCCAAAAGTTCAGTCGTTAGTGTATTTCGCTCATCTAGTATTTTGTTATAAGCTGCAAGGAGAAGCCAAGCCACATTCTCCGAGTTTACCTTGGAAAGTTCTTCAGCTAAATGCTCCGGTTCGCCGTTTTCAAATTCTGTCTTCCATATAACACCAGGAGTTAATCTTGTTAAGTTCTCTGCAACTTTAAAACATGGATCGCGCTTCCTCCAGTTTCCAATAAAAGATTCATCATTTACTTCTAAGGCATCATAGAAAGTCTCTTTAGCGTCCATATTGCTATCAACAGTTTCTTCAAAGCAATCTAGGCCTTTTCCATCAAGCATTTCACAGTTCTTCCAAAAAATACCCCTTGCCCATTTAAAAAACTGTTCCAACATTTTGATAATTACAAAAGCAGTACCCCACTTCTCGGTACCAAATTCTGTATTAGTCAGCCAAAGGGGTGCTAATGTGAAATACCAAAACTGGGTTGGTCTTTATAAAGGGTATTTATTTGGGGTAGTAGTCCACAGATACCAGGCCATAAAGCGTTAAGTTTCTTCTCTCACCAATGTTCATTGCCACGTGTTGGAGCAAGACAGCTGCCGGCGTTTGCCAGGGTTCAGGCTTCTGGGTTCCTCTCTTCCTGGAGCTGCATTTCTCTCCGGGCTTAGCTCCTGTTTCCTCCACAAGGTCAGCTGTAGACGATCAGGTGAACGGCTTGCTTCTCTTCTCCTGGGACCTTCTTTCCAACATCAAAACTGCTTCTCAAAAGACTCAAATGCTGTTGTTTATATCACTATTCCATGATCTCCTCTTAAACACACAGCACTTTTTGATCAGTAAGAAAGTAATGATCTCTTTAAATGAATAAATGTTAATATGATTGTATCCCAAAAGGATATTTGGCTCAGACATAATGTTCTTTGGACAAATGACTTTAGTTAATAGACACATTATCAAGATGAAAACTAAAGAGAGTCATAATAATGACCACACATTTTATTAATAATTATCACTCTTGGCTCTTTTAATTAAAAAATACAACCAGGACCCTAGAATGAAAAACACTTTCAGGAGAACAGAAAAGATTAGCTGTCCTAACCATATGGATATATTTAACCACATAAGCCTTCAGGGAACTCAGATCACTGTATTTTGTCACCTGGAGCACACCTGAATAGACCACCTGTTACCCAAATACCTGCTATCTGGGGCGGAAAGGATCCATTTCTAGCAAACCACATGCAGTCATTCACCACATAATCCTGGGAGGATCGTAAATCCTCCCTAAGAAGGGGAACAAAGGAGAAGGAGAACAAATGAAAAGAAAGAAAATTGGAAATGAGACCTGTAAGAGATGGAGTAAAAAGGTTGTGTTTCTACTTTATGTCATCCTAGAGAGTGAGTCACCATGATCTCACAGTTTACAGTACAATGCTTTGGCAACCACATGCTTTGACAAATATATGTATGCAATATGGTTAGTACTCAACAGTGAGATTCAACAAGTGTTCTTATATTAAAACTTGAGGATTTAAGCTTCACTGCCTTAAAAGAGGAGGATGAAAAAGGGGTTGATTCAACCTTGAGGTACAAAATAAAGAGCACTTGTGATTATTTCAGCAAATCAGTACCCATTCACACATAAAAATGTGTGATACATATACACTAGACAGATATACACTAGAGCTGTGGTAGCATCCTCGCAAGTCTTCTGAATATTTCTACCTATTATTTTTCATTCATATTTATTCTACCCTCCTCTTCAGATGTTAAGTTTATCAAGGATGTTCAGTTGCCCTCTGCTCACAAGGAGATCTTAATTTATAAATATTTCAAGACTGTGGAGGTGGTGGTTCTCTTATAGCAGACTACAATCTGAAGAAATTTGGAATTGAGGAGTTGCAAAGATCGCTGATGGGTTTCTAGAATAACAAGGTGTCTTATAAAGATGGGTGGGCTATTATTAACAGCAATGAAGCTCCATTTAGGAGCCCAGTGAAAAATGTGAAAGATCTCAGGACAGGAAAGGGATGGCTGGGGACATTTAGTTTCAGGACTAAAGAAGAAATGAATCACGGGGAAGGAGGTGTGGCTTATGTGTAATTCTGTTCCTAATAGCTTATTAGAATCCAAGGTAAATAAGAATCAGAATAGGTGACCAAGGAATAGGGGATGAACACTATAGCTTCTTTATTCCACATTTCAGGTACATATGACTGTAAACTTTGTAAGTGAGAAACTTAGGCTTCTGAGTGAGGAAATAAGACTTTAGGGATAGAAATTTCCCTAAAATCTACTGGTGGAGAGACATAAAAGACTATTTTTCTGTGCATAAAATTACTGAATATTAGAGTTACAGGACATGTACTTTTAAAAAGCCAAAGATGAGAACTACTTCACTTTCCAGGCCAGTGGTGGTGGAAAGAGCTGTGGCTACTGAATTATGGATACTCAAGATCTGGGATAGGTTCTCACCCACAGAGAGTCTGTGTCCACTGCCGCCAGGGTAGCAGGAGATACCGACATCTTCCCGATGGCTGCAGTCGTGCCTTCCCCACTGTCTCCTGGAACACTGAAGGAAACGAGTTTCATTTCCTGAGCAGCTGATGTCATCCAACCAAATGGGCCCTGTGCTTTCTTCAAAATGGATTGCAGAGACTTGTTTGCCATATCTGTGGCAATAAAATTAACATTTTGCATAGAATTACTGTCTCATTTCAACAAACCACAAAAAATAAAATAATCTAATTACGTGTGATGACATCAGAGGATAAGTATTCTTTCTCCTACGTTGGGGACTAAGTTCTAAAAGCAGTGTTCAGTGTTCACTGTGTCTCAGATTTTGATCATCTTAACAATTTTTGATTGATTCAGAGGGTAGCCAATGGACACTTAATGCTTTTAACTCACTTACTCTTGTGTTTTGTCTACAGTTCAACCCACCTACCAAAGAGAATGCAGAAAAAGAGATAAATCTCAAATTCTTGAAATCAGTACAGTGCCATGGAAGTAACACTGTGAAACAGAAAGTGAGAAAACTTATTTTTGGTTCTGCCTCTGATAAGCTAACTGAGTGCTTTTGATGTCATTTGTTTCTCTAAGCCTCATCAATATCCTCTTCTCCAAAATGAAAAATGTGTCTTCGTTCAGTGATTCCTCAAGCACTGTACCCACCCCACCATAAAATTTGGATTTTGGCCTATCAAAATGAGAATAAGGACAATTTCTTAGCTTTTTGTAAGATTATATACATTCAATTTTTAAACTTTTATGAATTATATCTATGTTCAGATTGACTTTATTTGCAAACTGCACTACAAAATCTAAATGTAAATATAATAAATATACATGGCATAAAAATAGAAAAGATATGCAAAATAAAAAACTGATAACTAATTTGGTCTGTACCTTCTTTTATCTTCCAGGCAATTTTGTTTTCTTTTTTTTTTCTAAAACTCCAGAAATCACTGAGCTAAAAAAAATGTCCCTTTTAAAGTATACTTCTAAAACAAAAAACTAAAAATTAAAAGAGTAAAAAAATAAAAAATAAAGTGCATTTCTGTTTTAAAAGTCTATGAAATTCAATTCTTACTCATAAACTTTTGGTCAGTCATTTCCCTCTAAGGATGTTTTTATTATTGCTGTAGAATATAAAGCATATAAGACTATAAAGAGCTATTTCTATCTGCTATGAATTTTCCTAATTGTTTTCTATGCACTTATTTATTCAGTTTATTTAACAAGATGAACTTTTTTATTTTAGGTGGTACTGGGGATTGAACACAGGACCTTGTACATGGGATTCAGGCATTCAACCACTGAGTTACATCCACTCCCCAAGACAAACATTTAAATAAATTAAAACAATGCCATTTTAAATTAATGTTTCTAATTAATTTTTTTTCTAGAAAAGTAATTAACCTACATCCTTTATTGCTTTTGTTTCAACTTACACCATTTTCCCACAAAATCATCAAACTGATCATCAGTGTGTCCATATCAACTATATAACAGATAAACAGGAAGTTTTCTTACTTTGGGATTTCATTTGTACAAAGAAACTAAGTGTTTACCTTCTTTCTCAATCTTAAAGAATAGTCTCTTTCAGAAATTCATATGTAAACCAATAGTAAAAGTAGCACATAATTATACTACCTTCTAAAACAATTAGAACTTTTAGCACATATTATTGAGGACAGTTTTAGAACACTAAGTTCTAAAACTCTGTATACAAGAAAAACTGAATGAACTTGTGAAACAAAATAAATAATATATGCATAAAAAGCCAGTGTCACTCACTTGTTTTCAATAATAAGGAAGAAAATATAGGCACAAATAATAAATAATAGAAGTTATGAATCTCTAAATCTGTGAAAACAGGGTACAATTCTCACTCAGAGATTTACTTGAAAGTGAAATGGCATTTCTTAAGTAATTCTTATTAACAGACTATCTTTATTTGGCTGTTAGGTCATATAGTTTGACCGAATAATTACAATAACTGCATTTCCCAAGAAAATTCAAAATAATAGGAAATTATGTGAAAAAGAAAAGAAATTATGTGCCATATAAACCATACTATAAATATTATGATTTATAACAGGAAAAATTAAACAATTCTTAGTATTAAGTAAATTATAGTATGAATATTAGATGAATATAATGTTATTAAAAATTATGACTACATGGCACTATAAAGGTGAAAATGCAGGATAAAAAAATTACACATCCACCACTAGAGTTGATATTAAGTTATACACACAAGTTATAACAGTGATGGTATAAGAATAGAAAAATTGTGGGTAATTTTTTTCTTTTTTCTCTTTTCTAAACTTTTTATTACATTATAGTATAGTATAGTATAGTATAGTATAGTATAGTATAGTATAGTATAGTATAGTATAGTATTATATTACTTTTATAAATTTAAATATATATATTTAAACAAGGCCTTGCCTAGCATGAATATGTACACGTTTAAGATTTAGTGAATGCTTGCAGTTAGCTCTATCTCAAGATGTAATGAAATAATTTTGCCAATTGTTTTAAAGCATGAGACATTTCTCTCACGCATGATGTAGAAATAAGGAAGGCAAAAAGGAATAGGCATTCATGGGCCTCATTTAAATATTAGCTCAAAGACACCATTTGCAGTTACATCCAACCAACATAAGTCTTTACGCTGGAATGCATTATGTGTGTGACATGAAATATATTTCCCAAAGTATAATACTCATCTTTTAAGAGAGTGAGGTCAAGGGTGAGTTCTGAAGGTCATCTCATGACAAGAGGGCTATTTTTCTCAAATAAAAGTGATAATTATAACCACATGCTGAGAAATGCAACGATGTAACACCAAAGCATTTGACACTGGACCTCTTTGCAATTTCAGACACAATGATGTCAGAACTGACAACATCCAATAGTAATGATGTATCAGAAAAAAAAATCCAGCATTCAAAGTATACAGTCTTACTTGAAAAGACACAAAAGGGCCTAGAAGCTACCCACAGTTTCAATCAATTATTCAAGAAGGGTGGTGGAGGCAGGAAAGGTAAATGAGAAAAACAGCAAGACATGTTTATTCATCATCTTAGAGTATATAATTGTTTTTAATTGTTGTACTTCCAGAGATGGATAGATAGATATCTAGATGGCTGGATGGATGGATGATGGATGGATGGATGGAGGGATGGATGGATGAATAGTCAGACAGACAGACAGATAGCTAGATAGATGATAGCTAGATAGTAGATAGATGAGAGATAGAGTTCTACTATTACAGAAATTAGAAAACTTGCAAATAGGGATTACAGAATGAGACTTTTAAAAATGTAAATTTAGCATTTAACCGCATCATATAATGTCTTACTTAAATCCCAGCTGTCGGCACACAATGTATGTATTCAGTTCAGTCCAGCCGTCATCACAGACGGTGCCCCAGCGTCCCTTGTAATACACTTCCAGATGACCCTCATGGCTGCCTTTTCCACCTGCAAGTCTGATTACCCCATCTGTGATGAAAAGAAACAGAGAGACTAAGTAAACCAGTTCTCACAAAAAAGGCGGAACCGAATTTTCATTTCACTGAAATAATACCATATTCAGGGCCCTCTCTAGGTCTTTTGCTAACCTTCTATTAGGACTTTGCCTATGAAGACCTGAGGTCACTGAATTGTTTCTGAAGTTTGACATAATGTATATTTGTCCTAGTAACATATTCTTTCTGTTTTATTTGTACTCCTTTTCTCTGAGTAGAAAAATATATTGTAATATAGTTTCAAAGTAGCTATTTCCATTTCTCTGGATTTAATATTCCATAAACTTCCTATAACTTCAATCTCTTTAAGTCTGAACAATATTGGTCATTTAAATTTTAAAAGTAAGAAAAATATAACTTAGAAATAGTTCAAAATATTAACTGCAAATTAAAATATTGAAATAGGAAGACAGAAAAAGCTCTTCTGACTAAAGACTAATTTTTCATGTCAATTCATTTATTATTCCTTAGGCGTTCATAAACTATACAAACAGGCACATTTCTTGCTTTTGTTCTTTCACTGATAATATAGATCTGAATCTGAATCTTAAGAACTCAAAGAATAATTAATTCCCAGGTAATTCTGTGAAGAATTTCCAAGCAGATATATAACACAATAAATTCATTCCCTCCAAAAAAGCAGATTTAAAAGTCACTTCCATACAAAATAATCCAAATATTCCTCCAATGAGACTTGAGTAAAGGACATACTTTTCATGAATCTCTGGGAACTTTTAAAGCTCTTGAAGTTCTCTTATCAACAAGAGACCAATTATTAATATCATACTTTATGGTTTGCAAAGCACTGTTACACATATTACCTTATTTGACCATCACAGTAACATTACAAGGCTGATAGAACAAGTATTATTATCCTCATTTGAAAGAGGAGGAAACAGAGGCTCAAGAAGATGAACTGCTCCAGCTAAATCCTAAAAAATGACTGAGGACCAGGAAGCCATGTCTTCTTTCCTGGACCAAAGCTCTTTTCACTACTAAAAAATTGTCCCACATTTATTGCTATTAACAGTAAATATAAATGATATATTTTTCTTGTACATGAATGCATTATTCTGCTAATAAAAACAACAGCATATGTTGAACTAAGTTAATAGGACATAAATTCAGTACGTGGCAGGCCCTAGGAAGTCTTTTCTTTGATTTTTTTATTTTAAAGAAATAATTAAATCAACTTTTTTCCCCCAAGTTTTTCTTACTATGGAAGCAATTGATTTGTGATCTGCAACTTCCTTTGCCCACCCATTTCCCTCTTTTTCTCCCCAAATATGTAAATACATACACACACACACCCATTTGCACTCACACATACCTCATTTATATAATACAGGACATTTTGACAGGCATGCTCTGATTTGGGATAACAGCAAAACTAACTTGGTCTTTAATTGTATGCTTTAATCAATGATCCCATCAATACAGTTTTACCAGCTATAAGCACATTCTGAGAGCCAAGACAGATTAACAGATAAATCAACTAAAAATAAAATTATAACACTTAGCATCTGAAATTTACCATCACATATTGATTTTGATTATTGAGTACTTCATATTGTGACAAAATCATATGAACTGAACTAACTTTACAGGACTATATAGCCTTAAAATTAAAAGTTCAGAAATATATATGAATAAGGACATAGCATTTTAATTTCCAATTTGGCTTAGAATTTTTGTTTGTTTTATTTGGAGACTTATTTATTTGTTCATTTGGTAATATCACTTAAACTGAGAAGGGCAGTTGTGGCAAGCCCAAATGGTGCTGGAGGTAAGGGTTGGCATATTAATGGGGTGAAATCTTTACCTGTTAGAGGGGTGCAGGACACTCCAGCATCCTCCATATGACCACAATTATGTTCTCCCCAGGGACTCTTTGGACACTGCTCAATAGATAGTTCATTCCCAGTGCAGCGTACTTCATCCAACATTATTGGGCCAGATCCTTCTCCAAAATATGCTTGGTTCCATGCTTTGGCAATGCCACTGAACAAAACATAAGAACATAAGACTTCTGGATTAAGTATCAAAGGTTTGGTCTGGCTAGCTTCCTTTGCCTCTGATAAAGATATAGTTATGATTAATCCACACTTTCCTTTATCAACTCATTCCATAAATCATGCATATATTCTGTATTTTGTTGTTTTAGTTTCTTTTTATATTTTCAGCTATTAACTATGTTTCAGAGACTGCAACCTATCCGTCAATATGTACTCTCCCTGTTTTTGTTAGTAATGGGGCCCCAGATTTTTAGAAGGGCAATGACTACCCACAACAAAGGTTATATTTCCCAGCTTCCCCTCCTTCTAGGTGACTGAGTTTTGACCAGTGAGATGTAGGCGGAAGTGTCATGTATCATGTAAAAGAAGTGTCCTTGTTCCACATCCTCCTTCCTGCTGACTGGCTGGAGCTTGAGAAGCTACCTTGGGTCATAAGGGTCCATGCTAAGGACGGTAGAACCGCAAACAAGAAAGAGTCTAGTACCCTGGTGATTGTAAAACTGCCATACCAACCTCAGGCTGGCTACCTCTGATCCCTTTTCTTGAGAAATAAATAAACTCTTGTCTTGTTTAAGCTGCTGTTATTTTTGAGTTCTCTGTTACGCATAACAGAATCTATTTCCAAATAAAACATCTCTTCATTGAGCTCTTTTATTAGTCCTAAATTTATTTTTTCCCATAATTCAAAGTGATACTATATTCTAGAAACTCAGATTTTGTAGAAAATCATGATCACCTGTCAAAATTATTAATGACCTCAGAAATTACATTTTCAGTCTCTTATCTTTTCAGTTTTTAGACTGAGCATATTTATTTAGTTTGTTTTTCAATGATATTATATCTATTCCCTGTTGATTATTTCAGTTGCTCTTTTCTTATAACACTATAACTTTTTACAACCAATATATACTAGTGAAAAATAGTTTGCTAACCAGTTATAATACCCCATTAGTGACAGTTTGGGAAGTCAACTTTTTTAAAAAAGAACTAGTTTGACTAATTTTACTGGATAATATGGAAGTTTCTTCTAAGAGAACATATACCTAAAAAAGCCAAAACAACTGAAATATAAACACCTCTTTAAATACCATTAAAGCAAAACTTAGGGAATGTTCCATTATCACCTGACTCACTTTCTGTTTAAGATTCAGAGAGTGTGCCAAGGGGAAGGATAAGGAATATGGTAGGAGGAGGTGTGAAGGAGATGAGAGGAAAGGAAAAGCAGATTGCTCAAGCATGGGATTTTGGTGGAAATAAAATTTTTAAAACCTAGAATCCTGACACTTGACTGTTATTTGTGATATAGTGGCCACTGAGCATTCTGCCCTGACAAATATTAAAGGCAAAATATCCAGAACTAACAGGTCAAATGTGAAGGAAAAAACAAAGGAATCCTAACACAAGTGATGTTGTCAAAATTGTGAATGAATCTTTTGCTGAGGGAAATGTAATGGCAGAACAGAAAGCCAGTTTCTAGTCCTCTGTAGAGAAGTAATAAATGACCAGTTAATAGGATTTTTAAAAATAAAATTATCAGTTGTTTCAAAGTGTGTCTCTATATGCCTACAGAAGAGTACAACAGACATATAAAATGGTTCATATATTACTGATAATGTCAAAAAGTTTATTCTTTCCAAGCTGAATCCTTGGAGAGATAGGCATGGAAACAGGTCCTTGGGTTCAAATCTGGACTCTGCCTTTAACAAGGTGTGTTGTGGTGGGGAATTACTAAAACCTCCCAGGCAGAGGTGATAAACTAAGCTAGGATAATAGCTACCTTGTAGGGCTGTAAGAATTAAAACCTCTGATGCAAAGTAGGAGCTCAACAAATGTTAGTTCTCTTTCCCTCTTTTGGCACTATTAAGAAGATTCCTATATCCTCCAATACACCCTCAATCCTCCCAACACCCCCAACCAAATCCAGACAGTCAATGAATGAAACATATTTCACTACTAAGCAATTTATCTAAAGACCACTTGATGTTTAGTTTAAACCAAGACCATAGTTTTCTGCTTTCCCCATTTCCCAAGAGGTAGACTTGGGGGAGAAGTTAAAAAGGACTCATTTAAAATCTTAGTAGTTTCTTGTTTTTTTGTGGGGTTTTTTTTTTTGTAAATTTGTTTTATTTATTTATTGAAATAAATTTTATAAGAATAGTATGGAAGTAATGTGTAACCTATAAGACACTAGGCAAATGTATGTCATTTTTAATTTATTTAAGGATTATAAGATGATGGCCCCAAAGAGTATTAGTTACGACTTACACCACTCAAATTCTGATTCCTGTGGCAGGGGCATAATCAGATAATCAGAGGTAAATATTTTCAAGTGTTTTAATGCATATGTAGCATTTAAAAAAAAAAAAGCAGGGGTGAAAACAAAATTTTCTATAGCGATGGAAGCATTTATATTCCTAGAAAAATAATTTTTAAGCTAAAATGATCTTGCAATAGTAGTCTACCAACTGTGAAGAAATTTAAATGCTTTAAAGATTACTTATAATGGAATAGATGCCCCTTCCTTTCCATACAACATTTACACTAAATTGAACAAGAGAACAGTTTAAACTCCACAGAGAATAAAACTCGAAAGATATGTATTGGTTGCAAGTACTTCCCAGAATCTGGGGGGCTTGAGTAAGTGAAACATATCGTTTCAAATATGTTCATCTTTATACAAATATTGATTTAAAGAAGATGGGTTTCCTCCTGAAAGCCTCCTTGTTGTTCAAATGAGGCCTCTCTCTGAGCCAAACTTGGCATATAAACATACTACCTCCCCACCCACTCCCAGCATGGGACATGATTCCCAGGGATGAGCATCTCTGGCACCGAGGAACGATTACCAAGTAGTGATGCATTTGGTAAAAAGACCTTGACTAAAAGGGAGAATATTAAATACAAATGAGTTTTTATGGCTAAGAGATTTCAAAGTAAGTTGGAAGGTCATTTCAGAGGTTACACTTATGCACATCTCATTGACTGTCACAGTAAACAGAGCCTCAAACAGGGGGGCTCCTGAGGACTCTAGAGACATCTAGATACTATAGGCAGGAATTTGGCACCCTGCCAGGGGGCCTTACTTTGGAATATACACTCCCCAATGTAATAGAGTTAGTCTCATTTATAATTTCCCTACATATGACTCTTCTGCCCCTTTTATTTGAACCTATAATTAGTACTATACTCATTAAATACATATCCCAGAGACTTAAATCTTCAGTCTGTTCATATGCTGGTTGAGCCCTGAATCTCAGCAGAGTTGCAACACCTACTCTTCAGTTCACTGGACCCATCCAGAACAACTAACAAAAGGATGATGAGCGACAACGCCCATTCTAAAAAACAGAGATTATCTACAACTGCAAGCAAGACAGATCCATCCATCTGGCCCATGGGATCTAAGTCCCCTCACAATCAGAAACAGTGGGCATCACCATCCCCAAATTCTCAGGGTTGAGGAATGAAAAAATATAAAGGGGGAATGCAACTATGGACTACAGTAGACTTATTATTATTCTAGCAATGGGAAAAATTATAACATTGATATAAAGGCAGTGGCCATCAGAGGTTCTGAGGGGAGAGAGAAAGAACAGGTCTAACATGGGCATTTTTGGGGACATTGGAATTGTCCTACATGACATTGTAATGATGGATAAAGGCCATTATACAATTTGTCAAAACCTATATGTGTGATGCAAAGTATAAACTATAACATAAGCTACAGACTATGGTTAGCAGCAGTGCTTCAATATGTGTTCATCAATTGTAACAAATGTACCACGTTAATGAAAGATGTTGTTAATGTGTGGGAGCGGGAAGGAGTTGGGTATATGGGAATCCCCCTATATTTTTGTTTGTTTGTTTGTTTGCTTGTTTGTTCCCCGCCCCCCCCCCCATATTTTTGATGTAACATTTATGTAATCTAAAGCTTCTTTCAAAAAAAATTATTATCTTCATAAAATAAAAAAAAAAGAGAGAGAGAAAAGAAGGGAAATGCTTGGAGCTGTGTGCCTGAGACCAGTGACTCCTTTTAAAATGGAGGATCCAGGATGAGAGAAGAGGAACCCTAGAAGGTGACTCTAGAGCAGAGTGCAACAAACCATGACCTGTAGGCCAAATCTAGCCTACCACCTCTTTTTCTATCGCCTCTGAGTTGAGTGGTTTTTACATTTTTAAATAGTTGAAAAATTTTAAAAAAAGAATACATTTTGTAATGTGAAAATCATGAAATTTAAATACCACTCCTTAGAAATAAAGTTTTATTGGAAAAAAGCCACATTCATTCCTTACTACAATGTCAGAGTTGAAAAGTTGCAAAATCTAAAATATTTATTATTTGCTCCTTTATAGAAAAATTTGCTCAATCCTGCTCTACAGGAAAGAGATTAATGAAAGCAAACATGGAAACTGATTAAGACAACACAGACAGTTTGAGGACAGAGGAGGAGGGCTGGAGGAGACAGGATGACGTATACAGGTCATGAAGCAGCGGGTTAGGAAAGCTTTGGAGAAAGACAAGGTAATGGCCTCTTTGGATCTTTGCTCTGGGATAAATGCCAGGAAAGAGAAAGATCTACTGAAGAAAATTTCAATGGGCTCAAATTCATTGAGCTAGGATTGGGTGCTATGAGGAAACAGGGACTAATATGGGAATATAAAATTTGATCCTAAACTCATAACAAAAAGAAAAATAAATTCCAGATGGTTAAGACCTAAATATGGAAGGAAGGAAGGAAGGAAGGAAGGAAGGAAGGAAGGAAGGAAGGAAGGAAGGAAGGAAGGAAGGAAGGAAGGACGGACAGAGGGAGGGATGGAGGGAGGAGAAAGAAAGAAAATACTAAAAAGTTATTGGGATAAAATAATAGGAACATAGTTCCTATAATCTTGGCTATAGGGAGGATTTCCTGATTAAGACAGGAAATCCAGAAGTCAAAAAACAGAAAAGTTACATTTAATCACATACAAATTTAAAACTACTGGAAAGCAAATACACCATAATCAGAGTCAAAAGATAAAACAACAAACTAGAAGAAATATCTGTGATACATAATAGCAACTTAAAATTTCCTTGAAATTAATAATAACAATTTTTAATTAATATTACAATGAAAGACAAATCAACCAATCTAAAAATATAGAGCAATAGATAGGTCAAGCTATTCAGAATAAGAATTATCCATGGCCACTGAACACATGCTAAACCTCACTAGTAGTCAAATTCAAACGGTAAGTATGCATTTTTACTTATATTTTCAGAGATTTAAAAGATTAATATCATTTCCTTAGACCATGTAGCCTAAGATGTTACAAATTAAGGCTTTTTTTTCCCCTATGTGTTCTTTAGGATCCAACTTGTTCTAGAAGCTTGAACTTGGTCAGAGCTTGAATAATGGGACCAGAGCCAATCTGGCACTCCCTATGCACGGTCTCCCAGGAGCAGGGCTCAGCTGGGGAGGAGGGAGGAGGAGGAGCAGGAGAAAGAGGTAGCCGATTTCAGTTACATGAGGAAAATCCTAAAGCAAATGCACACAGACATCAGCGGGTGCTCTTAGGTCTGGGATGCACTGGGCTCTCTGGGTGATGGGCAACTGGAACGGGTTAGCCTGGAGGCAGTTAGACTGTACTTCTGTAGCCACGGAAGAGCTGCCACCAGCAGAGAGATCCTTGAAGCAGTCAAGCAGAGATGGTCTTGGAAGAGCTTTTGAACAAATGAAGTGTTTCTGAATCGTCCTATTGAAAGGAGTGCACTTAACAAAAAATTTGGATATGCCAGAGGGCTGGCTGGAAGTCAAGTTATCTGAGAAGCACCTGCTACATCAGGAATCTTGATGCTACACACCTGGTGTATGGGTCCCTTGTTTTTAGCCTCCTACTTACTTGGTAAGACAAAATAAAAGGCATTTTGTCCCCCACCCCATACTACCTCTCAGTTAGAGCCTCAGGGATTCTGGGCTAGGGTGGGAGATAGGATAGGGGTGGTGGGGAGCTGTTAATTTATCCTAGGAGCTCTAGCCCTGAGGGTTCTCTCAGTTCCACCCCTTTCTCTTGCTTTATAACCACTTGCTCTCAAACCATTTACTACAGGCAAAGGACCACACCCTCCCCCTCTCTCCATATCACGCAGGCAGGGGCCTTGGGCTAGTGGCTTGCTAAAGCCCCCTCCTTGCCAATACTACAGGAGTTACGACTGTGGTTCATGATAACCAGGGAAAAGGAGTGGGGAGCCCGTCTTGAGCTTTCTGAGTGGGAGAAGCGCATAAACACCACTAGGAATTCTAGAGTTGACTCTTCCCTCCCTAATGGCCTGGGCACAGTGTAATAGGGGATGGGGATGGGAGAAGTGTGAATACTTGATCTCTACCCATCCCCACCCTGCATGCCTCACCTGCCGAGACCATTCCATGGGTGAGGGTAGTAGTGCTTAGTCTATCTTGCACAGCCCAGGGATTTGAGGATAAGGAGAGAAAAGTTCTGGATTAAGCCAAATACAGGGGAGGAGGGGAACACAGAACAGATGGAGTCCCTGGCCACTCCCCACCATCTGGGTGTGTTTGAAAATAAACTATACAATCCTTCCCCCCACTCCCAAAGAAAAAACCCTAAAGTCATCCATTTTATTTACTGAAATATATTGTGTTATAAATATGTCAAAGATTAGATGGCATGATGTATTAGTCAGCCAAAGGGGTGCTAATGCAAAATACCAGAAATCTGTTGGCTTTTATAAAGGGTATTTATTTGGGGTAGAAGCTTACAGTTACTAGGCCGTAAAGATAAGTTACTTCCCTCATTAAAGTCTGTTGCCACGTGTTGGAGCAACATGGCTGCCTATGTCTGCCAAGAGTTCAGGCTTCTTGGATTCCTCTCTTCCCAGGGCTCGTTTCTCTTCAGGCTCAGCTGCTCTGCTTTCTCCACAAGGCCAGCTGTAGACAATCAGGCAAATGGCTCATCTCTCTTCCTGAGGCCTCTGCCTGTGTTTAATGGAGACTTTTCTCCTTCCTCAGGTATATCTGCTTCTATGTGTGTTCACTTCCCAGGCTCCAGGATCAAAACTGCAAACTCCCCTCTCTGCAGTGCTGTTTCTCTGTGAGTCCCCACCCACCAAGGGGGTGGGGATGCAACGTCCTACTGACGTGGCCCAATCAAAGCCTTAATCATTATTTAATCAAGTAAAAGTGAAACCTCTGAATCCAATTTAATCTAATATGTTTACAAACGTAATCCAATATCTAGTTTTGGAATTCATAAGCAATACCAAAAACATGGGTTCTAGGAAAAAGCAAAAGACCTAATTAATTGCCTCTGAACAGTGGCCCTTCCTTGAGGAAGAACACAGGATGGGAAAGTAGAAGCCATTGAAATGCACTCTTAAAACACCACCGGATTTTTAATATTCTTCCTTATACATTTTTGTATTTTTCCATTGTTTCATAAATATTATTTTAATGAAACACAAAATGTTTCATTAAAATAAATTTATCAGGAAAAAAAGACGAGTAAAATAAACCTGAGAATAAAAACATTACCCAGCTCACTCTGATGTAAGACAAACTAGGTTTTCTAAGCTAATCTTTGAGTTTATTAAAATTAAGAAGGTAATAGTTACATAAACACCATTCTTGCAGCCAGTTATCAGTATTCCCTGGGTCCCTGGCCCAATACCCAAGAAACTAATGACTCTGCTTTTAAAGAGATTTTACAGTCCTGGGGAAAGCAACATTAAAAAAAAAAGTCAAAGTAAATGCTATCTGAATTCAGACTCAGATGAAACTATGGGTTCTTCTTCCTTCCTTTATGGAAATTATTCCCACCCACCCCAGCCCTGGAAGTGCAGCTGGTCTAATCGTCCCACTTTCCTACTTTCTTACCCTTCTGATCACAGACTTAAATCTTTAGAGTGAGAATGCTCTGATACAAAACATCGAGTTACCATTTTCTGTGTAATGCTATTTGAACTACATAACAACAATCCTCAATACTTACTAAACTGATTCTGTGTTTGATCCATACTCAAAATATTCTTAAACCAGTTTAGATAATCAGATTGTACTGCTATAAAGTTGTTGTTTTTGTTAATTTTCCTAGAGAAAGGCCAAATAGATAGCGCCATCTGACTACCAGTCCCCAAGCTTAGCTATGACTTTGAGGTAGACACACAAAACAGTTAGGCAGCTGTATTGGGCAAAGAAACCATTTCTTAGGTTTGAAAAGAATGGTCTTTTAACTACAAATATCAGTTTGTGGCATTGTAACATATACATGAAAAAATCATTTTTAATTATCAATATCCTAGTTTTTTCTCCAGAAAGCAATCTCTTCCATCTCCGACAGTGACATTTAATGTATATCGTACATTTACTATATGCAAAGCACTAGCCTAATTCTCCCTATAGGTCCATAATGCTATTATCTCCACTTTCCAGATGATGAAATTGAGGTCCAGAAGTTACATAATTTACCCAAGGTAACAATACTGCTAGGTGGTAAAGCTTGTCTGGCTACACAACAAGGTCTGAAATACTTCACTATCCTACAGCCTCCTGGGGCATTTTTCTATTGATGGTCCATGGCTCCTCAAATACAGTCTACCTAAATCATGTTCTTTATCATTTTCTCCCTAAAGTTAACTTCCTTTCTTGATTTCCCTAATTTTTTCAATCCTAAATTTATATTTTTTCTAATTAACACCTGCCTATTTTGCAATAGTGTAACATAAAAGAAAAAATCCTAATTTAGAGACCACGAACCTCAAGACCCTGCCGCTCCTAATTGTGTGACTTCTGGGGCATCAGGTACTTTCACTGAGCCTGACTTCCTCATCTGTTAAAGAAAGTCCCTTTCCAGCTCAACAATCCCATGTACCAGGTTGTCTTTATGATAAAGCTAATGAAATATTTTTTAAAAATTGAAATGAACAATAAAATAAGAGCAAGGAAACATTTTTAAGAATTTTTATTCTGATCACCCATTAATATGGTTCTATATGATAATTTTACATTTAAAAAAACTAAGGGGGAAAAAGTGTCCAGAATTGTAAAATTCCTATGCAAATCATGGCACAGCTACACAATAAACTGTGATGTCATAGTTTTGAGAGTTGTGAAGGACATGGGAAAATACTTTTAATGTTAAGCACACAAAAAGAAAGTCTAATTACAATGACTCCATCTGAAATTTCACTATGTACATATGCATTCTCAAGTTATCTAATTTATGTAATATCTGGCTGTCTCCTTTCCTACTCCTCATCTTTCTCCACATTCTGGAATAATCAGATTTAAGTCCCTTAAGTACACTAATTCCTTTTGTATTGAGGAAGCCTGCCAGCTACCAAAATCTAGATACCATTAAAAGATGAGGGTCAAAAAAGACAGCATTTCATAAAGGAATTGTAAGTACTGTCCAGGGAAGCATGATGTAATGTCCCTCTGGGAATTGAACAAAGCATATATGACTGAGACGAAATTTACTTAGGAGCAAATCAGAAATTGAGACGAACATTTATGCTGCCTGCTATCAACCACAGCCGTTAAAAAAAAACTATTTAATCTGAAAATACTTAGCCTTTAAGTGAGCAAAACAAATGATAGAGGAAGAGGAGTTGCAGAATACCTTCTTTTTTTTTTTTTTTTTACTACTCAATCAGAATACCTTCTAACACACTTATAGCAGAACTATAAAATCAAGTGAAAGAAAGCCAAATGAACAATGTCAGCTCAAAGAATCAGAGCGCTTAAAATAAAAACAAATCTCTACAAAGTTAAAATGTTAGTTGTTGCATAGGCTTGTGGGGGAACTTTGTTGTCGGTGTAGAAATATTTTTCCTTTAATCTTTTCTAAACCTGAATTCTCTCATACAAAAGATCCCAAAGAGCTAAATCTTGAGAAAGATGCAACACTTTTACATAACCTATGCATATGTTCACTCTTAATATGGTCTTTCTTATAATTCTATTTCTATTTTCTTTCTATGTAATAGACAATTGTTTGCCAACCTGGCCTTTGGTTTAATAACTTTCTATATGTGAAAGGAAAAAAAAGCTTTGGCTTCCAAGAAAGAACTTTACATGACAACATGAATTTTTAAAATCACTTCTATAACTGAAAATGTAAGTAATATTTACAGTGTGCCATTCAGATTTTCTATCTTTTTCTAAGCAGCAAAAACTTTCCTTTTCCTGTAGAAATATATTAAAAGATTTAGCCCAAATTTAAATTTATCGTAATCTGTACTTCAAGTGTTAATATTAAATATGATGCCAGTATATCCTTAATGTTGTTCTTATTTTTGGCAAAGGCATAGGTTCCTTAATAATTAACATGGAAATCATTAAGCACAACACTGAACATATAGTTGCTAACCCAGTGAACATACATATACACATCCTAGAGTGTTTTAAAAATATGAAATTCATAGATACAGCTAACTTAATGGAAGTTCTCAGGGGAGGAATAGTGTTGGATGATCTTACTAGCTAATGTGCATTTTACTTTGAATGTTTAGTAACATCTTTCAAAAATAGCAGTACCTAATTAGGCTGGACTTGATAACTAATACTTATTGTATACTTAATTATGTGTGCTGCTTTATAGTACTAGACCCTATAAATTAGAAAATATTCTATAGAGGAGGAGATGATGACTAAGAAATGCTCTGTAACTTTTCTCAAGTCCAGTCATTCTGAACCAGAACCCACGCCCACAAGGCTTCTGCAACAACACCTGGCAAGCAGCAACACCTGGCAACTTTAGGAAAACTGGTCTTGAGATTGATACCTAGTGAGAATGTTTAAAAATCTAGATTTAATTATGAATAACAGTTTCAGGAACTGATTGGCCCTATTGCTGACCTGTCTGAAGAAAATGATTATAGCAATAAACTTAACAAGCTGTACAGGATTTGCCACACTTGTTCCTGTCCCAGGCATGAACTGCAAATTAGCAGTCAGGTCCCAGAATCAGCCACCAGGTGAAAATGTAACTAAACATTGGGAGGACCAGGCTAACACCACCTTAAAACCCAGTGCTCAATCTTAGACTTACTGGTGGTGGAAAAACCAGGGGTATTCTGTAACTCCTGGTGAGATGCAAGATAAGAACGTATCACCTGTGATGATTTATAGCCAAAATATTTACTTTGATCTAATCAAGCCCTTGGACCTCACCTCCAACTGAGGAATTAAAAGAACCAAAAGAGTAAACTAAATGACACTAGGAGGAAGCAATGAAACAAAGCCAGAGAGTTGTTCTCCAGAACAACTGTCATGGTTTCTTCAATAAGTCAGTGTCATCATGAAAAAAAGAAGCTGTTCTAGATGAAAAAAATCTTTAAAAAATCATAAGACATCCAGATGCAATGCATGGTCCGGCCTAAATTCTGCCTCATTCAAACCAGTTGTAAAGGACAATGGTGGGGGAGGGGGGGTAATTATGGAAATGTGAATATAATGGAGTATTAGAAAATGTTAAGAATTATAATAAAATATATTAGTTGTGATAAGGATAATTTGGGTCAATAGGACAATGTTCTTATTTTTAAGAGATGTACACTGAAGTATTTAGAGGTAAAATGCTAAAATGTTTGCACTTCAGTTTCATTCACCTGCCCCATGGGATCTAAGCCCCTTTTCAATCAGAAGCAGAGGGGGCATCACCATCCTAAAATGCTTAAGATTGAGGAATGAACAAACATAAGGGGGAATGTAACTAAGGACTAAAAGCAGATATTATTATTTTTCTAGTAATGGATGATCTTGTAACATTGATATAAAGACAGTGGTCACCAGAGGTTCTGAGGGGAGGGAGAGGGAAGAATAGGTGTGATATGGGGGCATTTGGGGGACATTGGAATTGTTCTACATGATATTGCAGTGACAGATATATTAAACATTTTGTCAAAACCTATAAAATTTGCAGTGCAAAGTGTAAACCATAATGTAAGCTATTGACCATGGTTAGTAGCAGTGCTTCAATGTGTTCATCAATTGTAACAAATGTACCACACTAATGAAAGATGTTAATGGGGGAAAGTGTGAGAGGAGGCAGGGGTGGGGTATTTGGGAATCCCCTATATTTGCGGTGTAAATATATTTATTTATGTGATCTAATACTTCTTTAAAAATAAAGGAAAAAGTCTGCAATTTAAAATACTTCAACATAAACACAGTTTTGAAAAAGAGAGGAAATCAACTGTAAAAAAAATATGAGTATCCATAAGGTTCAAGTTTCATAAATCAGGTTCCAGTGTCAAGGGTTATGCTTAATTGAACAAAATGATACATGGACAGAGAAATATTAATTGCCAGAAGTCTTCCCCTGCCCCGCCTCCACCCCCACAAAGTGCTGAACAGGACATTTTTTTTTCAAATTTAAAGTGAAAAATATTAACCTCTAAGAGATCCCTTAATGTAATTTTAGAGCCACTTTTACCAATGCCAAAAAGACAAACTAGAACATCCTTTATTCTAGTCTAATATTCCAGAATAATCACAACTGAGGCAACTGTGATCTTTATTGTGCAAGTTTCATTTCCATACCCGACATGGGAATTATTTCCTTTGTAAATTATAATAGGCAGCCTTTGTTCGAAGCACATGCCTAACAAATAAGGAAGCAAAGTTCAAAAGTTTAGACTATTTGGGGGAGAGGAGTTACACTTTAATTATAGCCTAACTCTGCTAGTGCTTCACCACATGACTTTTGTTAAGTCACTGCGGTTGACTGGTAGATCAGACTGATCATTACCTGAGAGTAATGTAAAGGCTACTAATGAAACGTAGTAAAAGGCTTAGCATCTTAGGGATATAAAATCACTGAATTTCTAATACTAACAGTTTACACCTACAGAGGACACATAAGCTCTCTACAGGAAACCTACAGCCTAGTACAAAGATCAAAAGGTGGCTTTTTCTAGTTGTTCAAGGAAATGTGCAAGTTAAACATACAGCACCTGCCTTTGGATATAGAAACAATAGATTTAAAAACCGAAAAACAAAAACTAAAAAAAACAAACCTCAGGCCAAGCTGCCTGCAGATGACTTCTGCATCTGCATCATCCCATTGGTCATCACAAACAGTTCCCCATTGGCCAGCATGGTAGAGCTCCACTCGGCCTTCTGACGCACTGCTTCCACCAGCAAGGCGGATCACAGGGACGGTGGGACCTGTGGAAGATGAAGTTAAAAACAAATTAAACCTATGTATTTAAATTGAGAAATAAAATTAGGTGGGCTCCATTTCTTTGCCATTCTCATTAACTAAACAATATTTATTTTATTAAGCCACTTCAGTGATATGGACACACAGACACACACACACACATGGGCATCTAATATATATTATGGCAAACCTGACCAATTAAAACACTCTGAATCAAATTACATTCATACAAATCACTCTTAAATGGAAGTGGTTTAAATTCATTTTCCCCAAACAACTTCAGAAACCAGAAAAGACACACTCAAACTAGAAACAGGTTTGATTTTTATGGTATTATGGTGGACATTTGTTGGCGGTCAGGAACTGGGTTCCGTGAAAACGGTGCCGCGGATGAGAAAGAAAGAATAAGACAAAGAGAAAAACTGGGATCAGGGGACCCTCCGTCTGATATGGAGAGAAGAGCCCCGCCACCTCATAAGGTGTGGCTTTTATTTTGGCTTTAGAACAAAGAAAATATGTATGTACATATAGAAAGTCAATAGATACTTGACAGTTTACATTTTACTAAAATGAGCAAGTTTTAAAGGTTAATGGCTCAGTTCCTCTTTTCCTTCCAGAAATTCACAGAAATTGTAAATCTTACAAGCTCACGATGTTTCCCCACCCAGCTCCTATTAGCATGAGACGGGAGGGCTTGTTTCCTACATTCCAAGGTGACCTTTTTTGTCAGTTGCCATGGCCTTTAATTGAAACTCCATCAGACATTGATTCTTTTTTTACAGTTACTTGAGCATTACCATTGTGTAATTATTAATAATGGTACTTATATCTATAACATACTTATTTTCAATACTGAATTATTTTGATATTTGTAGGTCATTATAATTCATTATAACAAGTTAGTAGATATCATGGCCAGGACCTTCAAAAAACAGTTCTGTAAGTTCAATTAGGCATGAATCAGTTCACATTTACTTCCTCTGTTAAGAACCACCAAAGACTTCCTATTGCAAATTCCCTGTCAGAGTCTGTAATATCCTGATCTGGCACTTGCCAGCCTCTGAACTTCTCTCTCCCCACTCCTGGCCTCACTCCCTAAGCTATAGCAACATTGCCCTCTTCCTTCTGACCCATAAACACCCCAAGTTGACTCTTACCTCAGAACCTTTGTGCTTGCTGTTCCTTCTGCTTGGAATATTGTTTCCACAAATCTCTACATGTCCATCTCCTTCTCAACTCTGAGGTCTCAACTGTGGAATATCCCTTCTTCAGGAGGTCTGCCCAGGTTACCCTAACTAAAACGGCATCTCAAGGCACTTTCCACTACAAGGTTCTTAACCTTTTTTATTCCACGGACCCCTTTGCCAGTCAGGTGAAAACCACGGACCCCTTACTAAGTCCACACTATATATATTTTTTTCAAACATAATTCAAATTTATTAGCAATACATCTTTGATTTGTTTTCATTCAATAATACTGTGGGTTTATTTATTTATTTTTTAACTTTATTTTGTACATTTAATAATTGAAAACATAAACAATTAAAAACTAAAAAGTAAACACAGATGAATAAATATATACATTTCTCAATTAAATGTAATGGATACATGTAAATTTTTTTTTTTTTTTGAATCAAACAATATATTACACAATATATTTGGTTCATAGGAATGCATTCATACAGTATTTGTCCTTTTGTGTCTGGCTTGCTTCACTCAACATAATGTCCTCCAGGTTCATCCATGTTGCCATATGCTTTATGACTTCATTTCTTCTTACAGCTGCATAATATTCCATCGTGTGAATAGACCACAGTTTGTTTATCCATTCATCTGTTGATGGACACCTGGGTTGTTTCCAACTTTTGGCAATGGTGAATAATGTGGCTATGAACGTCAGTGTGCAGATGTTTGTTCGTGTCACTGCTCTCAGTTCTTCTGGGTATATAACCAGTAGTGGTATTGCAGGGTCATGTGGTAAGTCTATATTCAACTTCTTTAGGAACTGCCAAACAGTCCTCCATAGTGGTTGTACCATCCTGCATTCCCACCAACAGTGAAGAAGTGTTCCTATCTCTCCACATCCTCTCCAACACTTGTAGTTCTCTGTCTTTTTAATAGTGGCCATTCTGATAGGTGTGAAATGATATCTCATTGTAGTTTTGATTTGCATTTCCCTAATCATGAGTGATGTTGAGCATTTCTTCATGTGGTTTTTTGCCGTTTGTATTTCTTCTTTGGAGAGTCCACACTATATTGTGTATTATTTAATAAATGCATCACACCCACACCAACATGTCCCCACAATAATAATGTTTTTTTGAATTTTCAATTCAGCTCACAGACCCCCTGAAATATCTCCACAAACCCCTTGGTGGTCCGTGGACCCCTGGTCAAGAACCCCTGTTCTACTACATTGCCTAATTTTGTCTTCCTCATAGCATTTAATTTTACCTAACACTGTCAGTTGTCTACTTTCTCCCAGCTGGAATTGAGGACAGAGATGCCGTCTTTCTCTTTCACCTCTATATTCCCAGATCTGGAACAGTGCCTAGAATATATGAGAATAAATATTTGTTGACTGCCTGATTGCATTGGTAAGTGATAGCTAAAGACTTAGAAAAGTATCCTATACAAAGAAAAATAATTAGCAATATCCGTTCCCTCAATTCTATTTAACAGATATTAGGCAACTGCTGTGTGCAAGGTGTTACACTAGGTGCTGGAGAGTGTCCCAAGAGGCACTAGACAGGCCCTGCCCTCAAGAAGTTCACTACCTAAGGCCATGGATGAAATGAGTACAGACAAGAGATTTCAGGAAAACCCTGCAGGGTGTTTCAAAGTATATAGATATCTTGAAGGAAAAGATTTTACTTACATTACCACTTGAAAATGTTAGACATATTATTAATCAGGTTGAACATAGAGTAAAACCAATAAACTACATAAAGCAGTTCAGTTTATTGGACCCAAGTCACATCGTCTTTGAAGCAGCCTTGCATAAATATGTACTTGGCAAAAGCATTATAACCCGAAGGTGGAGAATCAAAAGCAAAAAAGGAAGTATTTATGTCAAGCTTTAATATGCACCTCCACCATCCAAAAAAAGGTGCTGAACCTCTCATAGCACAAGTTTGTACCATATTCTTCCATTGGTTCCTCCAGCCAGTTCACAGGAATTACTTGAAACTGGGTCTCTGTGTGTTTTGTGGTGGGATCTTTTCTGTCTACACTGCCCACCACCCCCATACTTGGAAACAAACATAAACAACTTCCCTGGACATCTGGTAATGCTCCTATCCCAAAGGAAAATGCAAAATGGAATAGCATGAGAGTGTAGTAGTCTCAGGTGGGAGTCGCACATTAAAATATATCATGATACACCAAAAACCCACCAACGATTTTGAAAGGCAGTCATTCCCTCTTCTACTTATGTCCATATGAACATAGACATACCTCTATATTGAAATCACACTACTAATCACCACATATCCTAGGATATGCTCCTTTGAAGAAGTCCTTACCCAAAATAGCAACCCATCTCTAGGAAATGTACTATCTACAACTCAAAGAAGAATGCTAATATCATGATTACATTCCATTCAACAAAGTGAAAATATTTTGTCGTTGTTGTGTTTAATATTTGATTTCAAATATTTTTCAACTTCATTCCATCATGATTTGCCATCACCAAAATATGTGTTTCTTATACAGTATTTGATATAGCATATTATATACAGTATACACTACTTCTGTACGTAAATCCTATTAAACAGAGGATTTTTTTAAAAGGAGAAACTACATGAAAATCAAATAGGATTCATGTTGTTAGACACACTCATTAAAGTCTATTTAATTAAAATGAAGAGTATAATAATTCAGGCTTATGTCTACATTTAAACTCCTCCAGAAAATGATTTAACTAAGGTATTTTTATCATCTGGGAACTATTTTTAAAACACAATGAAAGCAAAACAACAGAATGGTTTTTTCCCCCACCATGGGGAAAACTACACGTGACAGCAGCTGCCATCTTCTGAGGACACACTCGACCCTGCCAGATGTCTTTTGTTCAAAGCAGTATATTTTCTTCATCTCCTTGGCAACAGACATTGCTCCAATAAATAAGAATAAGGCCCAATCCAGAAAACAGTGTTTGTTTTGTTACTCCTTTTCCTCTGGAAGTAGAACGGTCAATGTTAGGTTTAACAAATGTAGGTGACATTTTATATCAAAGAAAGCATTTTAAAAAATAGATCAGCAAAGACAGACATGGAAGAAAAGAAATTAAAAAAGAATGAATTACCTAATTTTCAAGGAAATCAAAATGCCAGAATCAGATGTGGGTTGATTCCTATAGCAATCTTTTTGCCAATCTTGACAAACTATTGATATGTATATGCCCTTACTACATATGGCTGTTTTTAGAAGAAAATGGGCAAGTACTGTAGATACAAAAAGAGAGTCAGCATGGCTTTGTGGAAAAAGTGAAGCCTGGGGCCCAATGGGGCGTGGATTCTCATCTGAACTCAGCTGCAAATCCCTTAAGTCTCACCAAGGCTCTGTTTTCTAATGTGAAAAAGAAAAGTTGGGATACTTGAAGATCCTGTATGACTCCAATATTCTAGGCTAGCATTTTCAAAATGATTATTATTACATCTAAGCAAGAAAATATCAAGAGGTCATCGATTTACAATTTTTAAAACTTTCCATAAAGTATTTGCTAGTAAGGCTTTGAAACAGATTATTAAAATAATAATGTTCAGATGGGCTCTACTTTTAGTTCGTTTAATCCACCTATTTTGTAAGTAAACTCTGAGGTGGAGAAATTGATATTAAATACAAAGGATTAAATGCTTATCTAATTAATGTAATCTCTAGAACTGTCTCCATGCTAGTTTCCATAAAGCAAACAGTAAGTATTTGAGGTATATCTAAAATATGAATATCTTAATAACAGTAAAGCAGAGTTGCTCTGATGTTATTGTGAAATTATTTAAATGGATTACTAAGAGATGATATAAGCAATTGGGTCTAGTTATCTGAAGGTTATGTTTGCAGAATGATTGTTTACATTCTTTCATCAATGGAAAGACTATTAACCACACGTTAGTTCACATCTCCACTAAATTATTCTTATTTTCTTTAGGTCTGAAACTCATAGGAAATTTTAATCTTTCCTGATTTTCAGGGGGTAATAAAAGCACCTTTAGGTATGTATTTAAAGGAAGGCACTGACAGCAGACAACAAATTTGTTTTATCTATTGGTCCTCAAAAGAAAAGGCATCAAATCAACATTCTTGATGATTTGCCCACCTGCCAATGGCTAGTTAAGGCTAAATATTTATTTATAAAATCAGTAATTTGTGAATATTCTCGCTGTCCTGATTTTGTGATAATCAGGGCAGGCTAAACATTCGTTATATTAGAAACCATGTGTGTGTCCCCAGACCTAGTTTTTCTCCCTAGGTCTGGTTTTTAGAATGCTGGTGATAAACTAAGTCTGATTTATTATATGACCATCCTGTATGGGAAAAGGCTATAACTCCAGGTATCTTTGGTCAACCTTATAGCAGATATAGCAGGGGGACAGATGTGGCTCAAATGGTTGGGTGTCCATCTCACATATGGAGGGGCCTGGGTTCGATCCCTGGGACCTCCTAGTAAAAATTAAAAAAAGAAAAATATAGAAGGCGCATGACCTACCTACCAGGCTCCGTGTGCAGGTGAGCCCCCCAGGTCCCGTGCGTGGGTGCACTGCCAGACCCCGCAAGCGGGTACACCGCCAGGCCCCATGCACGGGTGAGCCCCCGAGACCCTGTGTGCAGGTGTGCCGCCAGACCCCTCAAGTGGGCACGCCTCCAGGCGCCACGAGCAGTGAGTCCCCCAGGCCCTGCGCATGGGTGCGCCATCAGTCCCTGCGAACCACGCAACAAGATGATGATGTAACAGGAGAGTGACACAAGGGAGAGCCAAGATGAGACATGCCGAAATACCAGGACCTAAGATGGCACAGGCCATAGGACACCCCTCTCCCACATCAGAGTTTCCGAGAATCGAATCCCAGTGAAGACAGGAGAAGAGAGGGAAGGAAATGGACACAAAGAGTTGCCCAGCGAATGGACACTAAAACAGCAAAAACCGGGGGAGGGGTAAAAATGGATAAAAGTAAATAAATAAATAAATCCTTTAAAAAATGTATAGGGGAGGAAGATACGGACTATAGTTAGTAGTAATACTTTGACAATGCTCTTTCATGGTTTGTTAGCAAATGTTTCACAACAATGCAAAGTATTTGTGGGGGGGTGATGTGTGGGAGCCCTGTATGCATGTTTGTTTTGTAATTTCACAATGTTTATTGAACACTTATAGTTTATGTATATTCATGCACGAATGATATACATCAATAAATTGTTTTAAAATCAGTAATTGACATTGCTAAACACCATGAAACTTTATAGTATTATTTTATAGCTTTACTACTTCTTTTATCCTGATTTATACCAACTCTCATCTTTTTCAAAAATACTAATTTCCTTTTAATACATTAACCCTATTTGCTGTTTTAATAGTCTGATATTTGAACAAAATATATGCCTTTATTAAATACCTATTCCTCACTTCCCAGTAGCAAGACAAGAAGAAGCAGGCAAATTAAAATTCTTACTGCTTTGACTGGATTTAACTAACTTCTTCATTTGTATCCTCATATTAGATTTTACCGATCACTGATTATTAATCCAGCATATTGTAAATTGCAAACTTTTTTCAGGCTTTAAGATCTACATTTTTAAATAACTAGATATTTTCCATGCTTTCCAAAGATCTCTGGTAATAAAAGCCAAGAAAAACATATGGTATGCACACTTAAGAAAGAATAAATGAGAAGCAAAAGCCGAACAAGGAGAACAACAAAAACGAAAACTTTTGTTCCAAAATGGAGTCTTCCGCTGGTGGGGAAAGAGCATGACTCAAGGTAAACAGGTGCTCGGATAAATAGAAGTTAGGACACACTGACCCCTGAGCTGTGTTAAAGAGAGTGGCTATGGTTAAGGAAGATCCGATGCTGATCAACAGCCTAGGAGGATGCAGGACACTAACGGGCTGAAGAAAACTGTCATCTCTCCCAGGACCTTCTCATTGAAGAAAGCAGAGACCCGAGACACCACCTCTTACCTATCCCGGGATGAGAGCACAGGGAAACATGGCGTCCTTTACATACACCCCCAAAAGTGGAATTTTTGTGTGGCTAAAATTAGAAAGTTAAAGGCAAATGACAGCAACCAAGGGCTCAGTGGGATAAGGAGAAATTACAATTCTTAGAATCAAATACTTGCTTTCCAGGCTTAACAACTATTTTGTTAAAGCCAAAAGATGCTTTTAACTTTTTGACCACTTATCATTTGCATATTTCCTATATTCCTAGTTGGGGGTGAGGGGTGGGGTGTGTAATATGCAAAGTACATTTTGGTATAAAATAATTCATTCTTTCCATTTGGGTCTGTTCTTTGTAGCTGCTCTTTTCCAGAAAGTAAGAATGAGGAAGGAAGACATAACCTTTCCACAGCAATGATGCGGAAAGCATTATTCTCAGATGTTAGCATGCTGATTTGTCAGGCATGGGTGAACTCACCCGAGCTGCAGCTGAGATGAATGACTGATATCAGAATCATCCCAGTGGCTGCTACAGACTGTACCCCAAACACCGTTTGCACTGTGCCTTCAAATTCATTTTTGCCACCATGAAGTTGTATGGACCCTAAAGTAAAAAAGAATCCCTAAATCCCTTAATAGGATATAATCATTTGAACATACTAAGCTAGTCCTCAGTTAATACGATTTTTACACTTGAGTGAGAGCCAGTCAGGTTGATTCATCTTTCACTGTCTACAACATGTGATTCTTTCTTTAAATGAAGATTTAACAAGCTTTTTGTTTTTTGTTATTAACATCCTGATGTCAATGCTAATTATGCTTTTTTTAAAAATCTAGGCAAACAATTATAATTGTTATAGGGAAAAGTAGAAGATGACAAATGTCAATGTTGCATTCCAAATATTAGATTACATCACATATGAAGTTCTGATCATTTATATATTACATTCCTTTTTTAAATGAGGTAATAGAAAAGAAACAACAAAACAAAAATACAATGTGCTACTTATAAATGAACTTTAATTTGCTATATTATATCTTCCTTCTATTTGATTTATTCATCCACGAAAAAAGAAAAAAAAAGTGCTTATTCTAGACTATATCCATATTTCAAAAAGGTGTTAGTTTTGCAAACATTGCCTAATGTTAGTCTTATGAAAATTGTCATGGGGTAGAGTGGATTAGTATAATGATTGCCCCCGGAAGTTTGCCTCCCCAAACCTACCACCCCCACCTAAACTGCCAGCAGTCCAGCACTTGAGTCATTCTTCAAGTCTTTAAAATAGTCAACATTTAAATTCACGCACTTCTAGAAAAGATAACATGTTAAGTCTTCTTCCCTAAATGTGGATCAAGACCCTGCACTCCCTTTCTCATTGGGAATGGTTTGTGGAGCAGGTATCCGGGGGGCAGCCATTGAGACACTTAAGCAGAGATGGAATCAAACTTAGGCAACTTAAAAATTTCACAAAATTCTGTTAAAAGTTACCTAAGTTTAGCCTTCATTTCATAACTAAAGAAACTAAGTCCTACAAAAAAAATTCTGGAGCATTTTGCATATTCCAAAGTTATGTATGGCTTTAAAATAATTTTGCAGGAGCAGGTGTAGCTCAGTGGTTGAGTGCATGCTTCACATGTACAAGGTTCCAGGTTCAATCCCTAGTACCTCCTAAAAAAATAATAATAATAATTTTCCAAAAATACTAGATTCACAAATAAATCATTCATTTCATTTGCTCTGGCCTCATCATCTACTGCTGTTATTTTCCATGTCACCAGCTTTATAAATTTTAAGTATTTAAGAAAAATATATCCTATTTCTTCCAACAATTTCAAAGTTTCATTTAATTTAAACAAAAGACCATAATAAATGGGGGCAAAATATTGTATTGCCATTATGCAGGAAAGGAACATTGTCATAAGTCATTCAAGTAGCAGATAATCTAAAATTCATTCATATATTCTTTTTTTTAAATATAATAAACTTTATTTATTTATTTATTTATTTATTTATTTATTTACAATTTGCATCTGTGTTTTATTATACTCTAAAATATACAGGAATCTTGATGTACTGAAAGAGTGCAAGTAAATGCAGTATTCAAGCAGTCACTATTTCTATGTACATGCTCATTAATTCTTCAAAAAACCCACAAAATTATCAAATAGATCAAAATACTGTTCTGTGTTTTCACACTTTATATTCAGAAAAACCAGCTGATAATTTTACAATGTCATAAAGTTTCCAGTTTCACAATACAAAAAGGATAAGTGGGAACTGGGTGTAATTTTGTTGCAGTTTATGGAACTTGACCCAGACCTGTAAGATCCCACACGTGTGAAAGAGGTTTTAGATTAAAGTTACATTGAAAGTATAAGGGTTTCCCATATACCCCACCTCATCCCTCCCATATTTTCCCCTATTAATAATATCTTACAATTGTGTGGTACATTTGTTAAAAATTGATAAATAAATACTGAAGCATTGCTACTAACCAAAGTCTATAGTTTACATTGTGGTTTCACTCAATCTAGATGTACCAAAAATGCCATATGTTCCATCTATTATTCCCTCCCTCTCCCCTCAGGACCTCTGGTAACCACTATCTTTATAGCAATGTTATGTGTTCTTCTATTACTACAATATTAATAAGTTTACATTGTCCATGGTTGCATTCCCCCCTTATGTATGTTCACTCCTCAACTGAGGATTTGGGGATGGTGATGCCCTCATTCCCTCAGACTGAGAGGGGGCATAGATATTATGGGGCAGATGGAAGGAATTGTTTTGCTTACAGTTGTAGATATTCTCTGTTTTTGGGAATGGGTGTTGTCCATCACCATCACATTGCTAGTTGTCCTGGGCAAGTCCAATGATCTGGAGAGTAGGTGCTGGGTGAAATGCTTCTGAGATTCAGGGATCAACTGGCATATGAACTGACTGAATATTTAAGTCTCTGAGACATATATTTAATGGGTATAGTGTTAATTATAGGCTCAAATAAAAAGGGTAGAAGAATCATGTGTAATGATGTGTAAATGAGTCTAACTCTGTTACATTGGGGAAATAGGTTGTTATATATTTCAAGGAAAGGCCCAGGGTGCTGATTTCAAGGGATTGGTGGCTTGCCTATAGTATCTGTATGGCTCTAGAACCCTCAGGAGCACCCCTATTTAAGGTTTTGTTCCCAGTGGCAGTTAATGAGGTCTGCCTGAGACATGCCTAAGTGTAACCTCTGGAATGACCTCCTGACTCATTTTGAAATCTTCTAGCTGTAAAAACTCTGTTGTATTTGATGTTTCCTCCTTTTGGTCAAGGTCTTTTTCCAAATGCATCACTGATTGGTGCTTATCCCTTGGTGCCAGGGAGGCTCATCCCCGCAAGTCATGTCCCATGCCAGGGAGTAAGTAGCACGTATATTTGCTGAGTTTGGCTTAGAGAGAGGCCACAATAGAGTAACAAGGGGATTTTCAGGAGGTAACTCTTAGGGAATAGTTATTATTATGCTAAGTTTTAATTTTACAAGAATAAGGTTCAAGTTACATGCATTAATATTGAAAGCTTAACATTTTGGTCTATTTTCTTTTATAAAGTACTTCCTATGTACTCAAGAGATTCTTGCCCCTCTATTTGAGAATGTAGGTAGTTTAATATTTTCTTGTTTATTGTGTGGCTCTCCACCCACTTAGATAACACTCTATGACAAGATGTACACGTTCATACTCCATAGAAGCATGCCCCAGGTGCACCCTTTCCCACACATCCACCCACCACTGACAACCTGCATCAAATTTGCCGAAAGAACATTCCTACAATTGTATTTTCAACCACAGACATCCACTTCCCCAGAGTTCACCTGTTCCTTCCTCCAGCCCTCCCCCACCCTGAGTTCCATGGATAGTCCAACCCATCCCCCAGCCCTGCTCACCCTCACATTCCAGCACATCAGTCCTTCTCAAATCCCTGCACCATTATTACCCCCATCCACTGCCAAACCACTCCCTTCCACCTTATTATAGGTTCTGTCCATATTGAGCCTTGTCTCACCACTCTCTACTTCCTTTTTGTTTCCTGGTGACCTATCTTTCAGATTCTATCTCTGTGAATCTACTCAATATGCTTAGGTCATATCAGTGAGATCATGCAATATTTGTCCTTTAGTACCTGGCTTACTTCACTCAACATAAGGTCTTTGAGATTTATCCATGTTGTTGCATGTGTCAAAACTTCATTCCTTCTTACAGCTGGGTAATATTTCATTGTGTGTATATACCACATTTTGCTTATCCATTCATCTGTTGATCGACCCTTGCATTGCTTCCAGCTTTTGGCAATAGTGAATAATACTGCTATGTACACGGGTATGCATATATCTGTTTGTGTCTCTGCTTTCAATTCTTCTGGGTATATACCTAGTAGTGCGATTGCTGGATCATATGACAATTCTATAGTTAGCTTCCTGAGGAACTGCCAAACTGTCCTCCATAATGGCTGCACCATTCTCCAATCCCACGAGCCATGGCTAAGTGTTCCCATTCCTCCACATCCTCTCCAACACATGTAGTCCTCTGTTTTTGTAATAGCAGCCAGTCTAATAGGGGTAAGATGACATCTCATTGTAGTTGTTTTTGTTTTTTGATTTTTTAATTTTTTCATTGTAGTTTTGATTTGCATTTCCCTACTAGTTAGTGATGAGGAGGATGTTTTCTTGTGCTTTTTAGTCATTTGTATTTCCTTTTTGGAAAAGTTTCTATTCAAATCTCTTGCCCATTTTTTTTTTTTTTTTTTTTTTTTTAGTTATGCCAGTAGTTTATTAAGGAAATGAGAGAGAATAGGAATGGGAGAAAATAACAGATTACAGGTTCCAGGTACTTATGGGCTGGTCCAGGCAGAAAAAGGAGAAAAGGCGGCAATTTAGCCTCTGAGATTGCTTTTTAAACCATTATTTATTCCTCCCACCTGCTAATGTGCAGGTGAAGGATCCCAGCTTTTGTTGTTTTGATTGATTACCCCACCCGTCAATTCCCCTGGGGGGAGGGCGGGGACGAGGGCAATGATTAGTCCCCTTGAGAATATCCAGGGCTTTTCCTTGATCCTGAACAAAATCTTGTTCTAAATGGGGAGGAGGGGGTTCTCATGGGTTCTTCCAGCAGCTTTCTGGTGAGAGTCTTTCTCTCAGGATTTCCAGGTGGAATTCCATGGCCATGTGTTTCATGTCTATGTTTTTCTGCCAGTCATCTTCCCATTCCCTAAACTAGCTTGCCTCAACTCCCCCCTCAGAGGATTTACACCCTTATTCTCAAGGGAGAACTGAAGGATGATGGTTATTCTTCTGTAATTACTTCTGCTGGTTAGGGGCAGTAGGCCCTACCTGACAAGGTGTAAAACCCTCTTGTTACTCTATCATGGTTGGGGGAAGATGAATCTGGCACCAAGTGTGGAGGTGGATGAAATCCCTGTATTTGCCCACTTTTTTAATGGGTTGTTTGTCTTTTCATTTTTGAGATAAGGATTTCTTTATATATGCTAGGTATTAGAACCTTATCAGATAAGTGGTTTCCAAATATTTTCTCCCATTGAGTAGATTGCCTTTTCACTTTCTTGACAAACTCCTTTCTATTTATTCTTTCATTGCTCACACTTTGGGTCCAAAGTTTATGAAACCATTTTGTACCACCAGATCTTGTAGCTGCTTCCCTACATTATCTCTAGGAGCTTTATGGTCTTGGCTCTTATATATTTAGGTCTTTGATCCATCTTGAGTTAATTTTTGTATAGGGTGTGAGATGGTGATCCTCTCTCATTCTTTTGGATGTGGATATCCAGTTTTCCTAGCACTATTTGTTGAAGAGGCCATTCTTTCCCAGTTGAGTGTGTTTGGTGGCCTTGTTGAATATCAGTTGGGCATATGTGGGCAGGTCTATATCAGAACTCTCAAATCAGTTGCATTGGTTAGTATGTTTATCCTTGTCTCAATATCATGCAGTTTTGACTACTGTAGCTTTGTAGTATGTTTTAAAGTCAGGTAGTGTAGCCATTCACCAATTTAATGTAATTATGAATTCCAAAAATATAATTGGATCATGCTTGTAAACTGATCTGTTAATCTGGGCATGATTAAGTTATGATTAGGGCGTTGACTGGGCCACGTCAGTAGGGTGTTGAGCCCCACCCCTGGTTGGGTGGGGGAATTGAATACGAAAGGCAAGGTAAAGGACAGAGGAGGCAGTTTTTGAGAAGCAGTTTTGATGTTGGAGAGAAGGCCCCAGGAGGAGAGAAGCAAGCCGTTTGCCTGATCATCTACAGCTGACCTTGTGAAGGAACCAGGAGCTAAGCCCGGAAAGAAACGCAGCCCCAGGAAGAGAGGAACCCAAGAAGCCTGAACCCTGGCAAATGTCGGCAGCTGTCTTGCTCCAACACATGGCAATGGACTTTGGTGAGAGAAGAAACCTACACTTTCTGGCCTTGTAACTGAGAACTTCTACCCCAAATATATACCCTTTATAAAGACCAACCCATTTTTGGTATTTCACATTAGCACCCCTTTGACTGACTAATACAGGTAGCATGATTCATCCAATTTCATTTTTCTTTTTCAAAAAATTTTTTTCTGTCTATTCAGCGCTCTTTGCCCTCCCAAATAACTTTCATAATTTGCTTTTTCAGTTCATTAAAAAAAAATGCTGTTGTAATGTTTATGGGGATTGCATTAAATCTGTAAATCAATTTGAGTAGCATAGACATCTTAATGATATTTAGTCTTCCAATCCATGGATGTGGAATATTATTCTATTTATTTAGGCTTCTTTGATTTCCTTTAACAATGTTGTATAACTTTCTGTATACAAGTCCTTTACATCCTTATTTAATTTTATTCCTAGATATTTTATTCTTTTAATTGTTATTGTAAAAAGAATTTTTACCTTGATTTCCTCCTCATTTGCTCATTATTAGTGTACAGAAATCCTACTGATTTTTGCATGTTAATCTTATATCCTACCACTTTACAGAACTCGTTTATCAGTTCTAGAAGTTTGCTGTAAATTTTTCAGGGTTTTCTTGTCATCTGCAAATAGCAACAGTTTTACCTCTTCCTTTCCAGTTTGGATGCCTTTTATTTCTTTTTCTTGCCTGAGTGCTCGAGCAACTATTTCGAATACAATGTTAAATAAGAGCAGTGACAATAGGCACCCTTGTCTTGTTCCAGATCTTAGAGAGAAAGTCTTTAGCATTTCACCATTGAGTTTGATGTTAACTGTGAGTTTTTCATATATACTCTTTATTATATTGAGGAAGTTTCCTTCTATTCCTATCTTTTAAAGTGTTTTCATCAAGAAAAAAATAATCTATCTTGTCAAATGCTTTTTCTGCATCAAGAGAGATTATCATGTGATTTTTTTTTTCTTTCGATCTGTTAATGTGGTTTATAACATTGATTGATTTTCTTATGTTAAACCATACTTGCATACCTGGGATAAAACCCACTTGATCATGATGTATAATTGAGAAGGGGAAATATCCTTAGTCTAGTGAAAGAGAAACAGAATGAAGTCCATAAGAGTCAAAGGCAGGTAAACTAATTTCTATTGAATAATTAAATCTAATTAGCAATTAAAATCTTCAGATAAATTCTCAACCAAATTTTTTGTTTGGCAAATATTGCTCAATTGTCACAATTGTTTATCAAGAACTTATCCCTCCTTCCCTCACACTCTCCTACTCCAGCCAAGCACTAGAGATGTTCTGCATTATCTAGGCCAATGTCTCTGGACCACCCCAATGGATATACGGCTGCACTGCCTTAGACACTCACGTTCCAATCTCATGGAAACTATTATATTTGAAATATTCTTGTTAAAAATATTCTTAAAAAATAATAATTTAAAATTTGAAGCCTCAAACAGAAGTTTTAGGTCAACCATTTTAAGTATTACAAATTTATAGACCAAGCAGTAATAAAAGAAGAAAGTCTGTGGGTCTAAGGCTGTGCATGATGACATGTCATGTAGCAGAGCACCCAGAGTTCACAAAATGAACTGCTAGGGAAGGAGGGAAGAGGAGGAGGAGAGTCAACTGTCAGCTGGTAGTATTACTACAGAAAGACAAAATGTGTCAATGTGCAACAATACTCAGAATTCTACTATCTTAATTCCTCATCAAATTTTTAACTTACTGTCATTTTAGTTCACTATCACTTTTCTTCTGTGTAGACATGTCACCAGTATTGTAAAGGAAAGGAAACAGAAAAGACTCAGGTTACAGAAATTTGCTTTATGGACAATTGTGATAGAAAATAGGAATTCCTTGGGAAGCGGCTGTGGCTCAATCACGGTTCCCGGGGCCTCCTGGTGAAGGCAAGCCCGCCCGCACAGCGTGGTTAGCTGACCCAGCGAGCACAAGCAGCAAGGGGGGGAGAAATGAATAAATAAATAAAATCTTTAGAAAAAAAAAAAAGAAAGAAAGAAAATAGGAATTCCCAAAACTGAGGGGCACTCAAGAAGGGTTCTCTTGAACCATTTTATCAGTTTCAATCAACACAAGGTAGAGTAGAGTAGAACAGCACCTGGATTAAACTTTCCTTTCCAAGACTTTCGTTTTTCAGTTTTGAGGCTGTTATGGTATCACCCCTCTTTGGACAGCTGGAGAGACCTCCCTTCCCATACACCATTCTTCAGAAAGGCCTAAAAGAAATATTGGCAAAAGAGTCAAATGGATCAGCTACCCTTGTTTTGTAAATCCAGCTCATTCCAACATAAAGTAAATGAAAAATATGCCTATTTAGTTAACTATTAAATTGTCCTGAGAAAATAGCATCCACTCATTTGAACAGAAAGGAAAAATAGTAAAAACAAGGACCCATCCCAGTAGTATTTTCTGAATAAAATTACCAACAAATAATTTTGAATCAAAGTTTATGTGATGGGCTAAAAAAAATCATGTAATCGTGCTAATCCTTTCTCATCTTTTATTGAACTATGCACAAAATAAAATTTAGACATTTCTATTGTTCTGGTGGCACAGAAGGAATGAATTGCTGTAAGCCATGCATGTAAGCTATTGTTCATATCCTTGACAAAAAAGTATACTTAAGGGAAGCAGATGTGGTCAAGCGATTGGGCTCCCGTCTACCATATAGGAGGTCCAGGGTTTGATTCCTGGGGCCTCCTGGTGAAAAGGAAGCTGGCCCATGTGGTAAGCTGGCCCAATTGGAGTGCTGGCCTGCTCAGGAGTGCTGGCCCACGCGGAGAGCTGGCGCAGCAAGATGATGCAACAAAGAGACACAGAGAAGACAGAAGAGAAACAGTAAGAGACACAGCAAACCAGGAAGATGAGGTGGTGCAAGAGATTGAGCAGCCTCTCTCTACTCCAAAAGGTCCCAGGATCAGTTCCCAGGGCCGCCTAAAGAGAAAACAAGAAGACACAGAAGAACACACAGAGAGCAGACAGCGAGTGCAAAACAATGAGTGGTGATGGGGAGAAATAAACAAATAAATCTTTTTTTAAAAATATATTTAAAACTGTGAGTGTTATAGATATTTCAGTTTATGAACTAATCAAGAAGAATAGAAAAGAGTCCATTACATGTTGTATACTTTATCTGACAAGAAAATTAAGCATAATGTTATGTCTTATATCAGATGCCACATTATGGGAAAATATACTAAATAATTATTTCTTATCTTAATTATGAGATATAAAAAAAAAATCACAGTTTCTGAAAACAACTGATTTGGGAAGCTATTTGAATTTTTCAAGTAAAGTAGGGAATGCTGGTTTAATTTTAATGTTATTTTCTTTCTACATTCTATTGGACAGGACTAAGGTACAATATTTTTATCTATAATTATATTTACCCGTAACTTAAACCTGTTTCATTATTGGGAAATAGTAGATTTTATTCAAATCATCCAGTCATGCCAGGTCAAAATGAAATCAAATCATCTTTTAACATATGGGGCATTCCCCTGAACCAACATCCGACTGAACTCTATTTGTCTCCATTAATCCACATCTATAATTCATAGTAATTATTCATTTATTATTCATTAACATACTTTTATTGATGAGAAAAAACTTAATTGGCCTAGTTCAAAATGAGAGCACATTCTCTGAACAATAAATTATACCCATTTATATAGTACTTATTAGAAATTTATAAATCTTATAAATTATTTCTTGGTTTTAAACATTATACAATATTATGCAAAAAAAAGAAGCTTCTATGCATGGTTAAGTTATAGTATACTAACAATTTATGCATATATCCTTAGCAGAAAATTTCACAAATTGTGTATCCCCAAACTATCTGCACATAAGAAAATGGTACAGGTATTATCGTTTTATTGTATAGCACTGAGTGATGAAATTAAACTACACTAACAGTATCCTCTTATCTGTCTCCCAGAGCCAGTATCACAGGAAAGGTGGGTGTCCTCAACTAGAGGACAAGGGTGATTTCTTATTCATCATTATAATAATTGTTGTACCTAGGGTGAACTCAGTAAACTTTAAATAAATGAATGAAATATATCCTTGCCTTGTTTAGAATCAGCATTTTGCACTGTTTGTATTCCCTTTGGTGATACTAACCAAAAAAGATATTGAAGCTGAATTTTCATGTGTGGCTAGTAAGAGGAAAAATTCCATTACTTTACTACTTTGCATATAGTAAGTTTTTTGTTAATATTGTTGTGCTGATTTGCAGGAAGAAGTAGGAGGGGGAAGGGACTGCCCTGAAGAGGTAGGTTGCTAAAGAGACAAAATAAAGATCTCCTTGTTTTGTCACAACAGTGTGTCAACCATGTAGAAGACAGTCTAGATCATATGTTCTTATAGTGCACAGCCAACTTCTATTTACCATGCAGACAAAAGGGAGAGGTTTCAGAGGACTGCTTTCTTTATGAGTCAATTTTTTTAAAAAAAAGCTTAAACATTAGAATGAGAACCATGTTTACTTAACAACCAAATTATTCTCAACAATTATGGAATTATTTATTTCAGAGGTAAATTTGCCAGCCATGCAAATTGCATCTTAAACCAAAGAAAGCATGCTTACCAACCAAACCAGGGTCTAATGGTTATTCATCAAGATATGGCTAAAAATGTATATTTTGCAGCACAATTTTTAAAACTATTTATTCCTACTTTTAAATTGCATTATGTTTCCCAAAATATGATTACAAACCGTAACCATACTCCTTTGCTTAGTTGGTTCTTCTCAACAATGCCCCCTTGCTCTCCTTGCCAGCAGAATCCCCACATGACACCAAGGTTCACCCTAGCCAATCTTGGTCATTGTATTTTCCTTTCCAGGAAACACCAGGAAGGAACATGTAATCTAGTCTTGGCCAGTGTGAAATGTGGGAGGAAGTATGGGTGAGAAATTCTGGGAAAGTCTTCTCACCCTTTCAAAGGTATGTACACAAAGAGGTGCCCTCTCTTACCTCTCTCTGTACATTGCTCTATGCCACTGTAAAGCCTGAAGTAGCTATGGCCATCCCGCCACAACCTAAGAGTAAAAGCCACATTCAGAGGATAGAAGGTGTCAGAAAGCTGGAGTCCTTTGTACCATGCTAGAAGGACTTCTTGTAATATGAATAATTGATCTTCTAATTTTTCAGTCATTTTGAATTGGGTCTTCTATTTTTTGCCATCAAAACCATCCTCATTGACCCAAGCCACATCCATGATGCAAGCACATGATTTTCATTTGTTTTCTCTCCACATTTTCCATAAGCATCTTTCTTTCGCATACTCATAATGTATATCCATGTTTTCTGTTTAATATTATCAAAAGCATTTTTCCATATTTTATATATAATCTTCACAATTTTCACTTTACTAGCAGGGTACTATCCATTAAATGAAGGTACCACTGATTAATCCCTGTAGCAGTTTGGCATTGTTTATGAATTCCAAAAATAGATATTGAATTATGTTTGTAAACTGGTCTGTACCTGTGCATGATTAAATTATGATTAGGGCTTTGATTGGGCCATGTCAGTAAGATATTGAGTCTCCGCCCCCTTGGTGGGTGGGGATTCACAGAGAAAGCTACATGGCAGAGAAGAGAGTTGGAGTTTTGATGCAGGAGTTTTGAGCTAGAGCGTGGGAAGTGAACACACAGGAGAAGAACACAGAGGAAGAAATGGCTCCTTAGACAAAGCAGAAGCCCTGGGCAGAGACACAGAGCCGTTTGCCTGATAGTCTACAGTGGCCTTGTGGAAAGAGCACAGCAGTTGAGCCCGGAGAGAAACAAAGCCCTGGGAAGAGAGGGACCCAAGAAGCCTGAACTCTTGGCAGGCGTCAACAGCCATCTTGCCCCAACACATGGCAATAGACTTTGGTGAGGGAAGTAACTTACGCTTTACAGCCTGGTAACTATAAGCTTCTACACCAAATAAATAGCCTTTATAAAAGCCAACAGATTTCTGGTATTTTGCATCAGCACCCCTTTGGTTAACTAATATAGTCCCTTATTGCTAGATATTCAGCTTTGTCCAGACAGTTATGAATCAAATTACCTTTACAAAGGTTGTCTTAACACACACACATACACACAAAAACAGTGACCACATATGTATATACATTCCTGGATAATAACTCAGAAAAGATCACTGTAACTTACTATATCATTTTCTGCTTAAAAATGAATCTCCAGGGGAACAGATGTAGTTCAAATGATTAAGTGTCTGCTTCCCATGTACAAGCTCCTGTGTTTGACCCCTGGTACCTCCTAAAAAAAACAAAACAAACAAATGAAAAAGCCAGCTGTCATTGGGGAGTGGATGTAGCTCAGTGGTTGAGCGCCTGCTTCCCACGTACAAGGTCCTGGGTTTGATCCCCAGTACCTCCTTTAAAAAAAAAAATCTCCAGACTACATAAGAGTTAGATAATGCCCCAAATTAAAATTATTTTACATCTGCTTTAGCCTGTAAATCAGATTGAGCTCAATATTTTAAGTCCAGACAGGAAATGTATCAAAACTGCTATTGCTAATAAATATTTTTCAGCAACTGCTACAGAGACTTAAAATGTGGCATTTAAAAAAAAAGATGGCTTTCAGCCAACTTTTTAATTAACATTCACTTCAAACAACAGATGGACTTCAAAGAGTACAACCTGTAAAGAAGAGTATTTATCCTATATGTTTGCCTCCTCTATTTCAACCAAGAGATATGGGGTTGGGTAGGTACTTATAAGCAGATTAGTGTGACATGACAAGGTGTCAGATCTATGAATCATTCTCTCTAGTAAAATTTCAATTATTAGAGCCTTATATTTACTCTACCAGTTTTACCCATCAGTCACCAGCCTTCTATTGTTGAGTTCCACTTGGCTGCTTATAACAAAGAAGAGTTCCTAGTACAGCAACGAGCACATTGCCCATCTGACATGCCAATCAGAGACTAGAAAAGTGTTTCTCCCAGTCAGGGGCTCTAAAATATTGCAAGCTAGTGTGTGTGTGGGGGGAGGGGGGATCATCACCATCAAGTTGCCTGTTAATTCCTGCTGTAGAAATGTGAAAATAACCTGGCTCACATTCACTTAATAATCATTTTCTGGTGAACTAGGTTGTTATTATCCCACAATGGACATACAAAAAACAGTTGTGCCATTTTCTAAAACCACACAGAAAGTTACCATCAGCATGCTTTACACCTGTTCCTAAGCCTAGCAGGGTTAAGTCACAGGATGGTAGCCTCAGTTCGTCTACATGATCACCACATTCTGGATGGGTTTTGATTCCTTCCCACGGGTTCTCCCTGAGTATCAGCAGCTTATCACCTTCTCTGCTCATTGGAGGTACACATTCCCGGCCTCTGTATAAGCATTACCTAATCAGGGCCTCTGCGGTGAGAGTCCAGGAATCTGCATTTTAACAAGTCCATAGGTGAATCTGATGCTCTCTTTGAGAACCACCTCCGAGGGCTCGTTTGGGGGTTTACGGTCACCATGAATGATTCTTCATTACTACTTTGCAAGTCTCGTCCAACTAGGGTGGAGGCATCACTTTTCATACACACAGACATTTGAGCCACTGCAGCCTCTAGAGGTCCTTCTGTCCAACCAAACCCACACTGCCCTGGCTCACCTGAGTGGTCTGGATCTAAGATTGCCTCCTCTTCTTTTCCTCCCCATCCTGCCCCATCAACTCAGCTTCAACTAACTCTCTACAGTGGATTCCCCAAATGTCCCATTTCTTTTTTTTTTTTTTTCCAATAATATATATTTTTTTTATTTTTTAAAAGATACTTAGATTACATAAATTTTATACAAAAAATATAGGGATTCTCATATGCCCCCACTCCCCACACATAAACACCCTTCATTAGTATGGCCCATTCATTGCAGATGATAAACACATCCTGGGACTTTGACATTAAGCATGGACCATAGTTCACATTGTAGTCTACACTCTCTCCCACACAGTTCTGCATGTTATGTGATGATATAAAATGGCCTATATCTGTCATTGCAATGTCATTCAGGACGATTCCCCAATCCCCAAAAAGCCCCTGTATTACAATTGTTTTTCCCTCTCCTTGCCCCCAGAGCCTCCAGTGGCCACTGGCTTCACATCAATGTTGTAATTTCTTCCATTGGTAGAATCACAATATGTCTATAGTAGAATACAAGTAAGTCCACTCTAGTCCATAGTTCTTTCCCCAATCCTGAGGATTCTGGGATGGTAATGTCCACTCCACCTCTAATTGAGTGGGGGCTTATATCCCATAGGGAAGATGGATGGGACTATCTTGCTTGCAGTTGCAGACTCTCTCTGTTCCTTGGGATGGTTGTTGTCCATCCTCATCTCCTTGTTAAGTTGTCCTGGGTGAGTCCAATGAGCTGTAGAGTGGGTGTTGCAACTCCACTGAGGTTCCGGGCCCAGCTAGCACATGGGCAGCCCAAAGACTCAAGTCTCTTGGACGTACACCTACAAACTCCAGCACCAAGTATAGGTTTAAATAGAGGGGACAGATGAGTTATGAGTAGGGAAGACATAATTGTGTCCAACTCCATCACTCTCAGGACCACAAACTCCAAAGTAGGGCCCGCTGGCAAGGAACCAAACTCCAGAGCTATCTGCACTGACCATAGGACCTGGGTGTCTCCAGAGCCCTCAGGAGCCCCACTATTTGGGGTAGTATCCACTTTGGCAGTCTATGAGATTCTGCTGAGATGTGCATAAGCGTTACCTCTGGGATGACCTCCGACTCACTTTGAAGTCTCTTAGCCATATAAACTCATTTGTCTTTATCCTTTTCCCTTTTATTCGAGGTCTTTTTCCAGTTGCATTGCTAGTTGGTGCTTGGCAGTAATCCCTCGGTGCCAGGGAGGCTCACCGTCAGGAGTCATGTCCCATGCTGGGGGGAAGGTAATGCATTTATATGCTGAGTTTAGCTTAGAGAGAGCCACATTTGAGCAACAAGGAGGCTCTCAGGAGGCAACTCTTAGTCTCCCCTCCTTCCTTCCCTCCTTCCTTCCGTCCCTCCTTCCTTCCTAAGTTTCAATGTCAAGAGCAAAGGCTCACAAGCATAGTCGTCAATATCAAGGGCCCATCAATGGACCATCCTCCTTCGCCAGTCATTGCCCCTGCACTTGGGGGACTGTTGCTGCTCCCTTAGAGAATGTGGCAGAGCTCTCCGGGTTGGGAATTCAATATTCTCTCAGTTATTGTGTGAGTCTCACCCACTGTGACAATGCCTGTGAACATTTGAACTTCTTTATATACCTTATATATATGCCCAGGTGAACTTCCTCCCATGTATGCACCATCACTGACACCCCACACCAATGATTCTCCCCTGCCCCAGGTGTAACCCTTCTGTGATCCAAAGCTTCTTCAAGAATGAAGTCATTAAAACAGCCAAATACAGTTAATAGAGGAATGAAATAATAACGATAAGTTTAAATATAAGAAATAAAATACATAAAAATTTACCATTTCTCTTGATTCATGACTCTGGCTGCCAGTTTTTTTGTTGTTTTTTTTTTAAGGAGAGATCGCATTACCATACATTGTTCTTTTCTTTTGCTCTTGTAGTTGTTTGTTTGTTTTTTTCATAAAGGAATAAAAATGCAGAAGATTTTAAAATTATAAAAGACTGGAAATCATGTGCCTTGGGGCAAATGTAATCCCCATTTTCTCTTCCTTTTAGACTAGTCTATAAGCTATACAAAGAAGATCACTACAACGGATGTAGGCCATTTTAAATCAGCACACACCACTCAGAACTGAGTGGGAGAGAGTGTGGTCTACAGTGTGAACTGTGGTCTATGGTTGGTGGCAAGGTTCCAGGATGTGTAAGTTCATTGAGGGTGGTGGGCCACACTGTGGGAGATGTTTGTGTGGGATGTGGTGGGAGGTGTGGAGGTGGGCAACATGGGAATCCCAGTGGGTTCCGTGTAATATTTTGGGTAATCTAAGCACCTCTTGAAATATATGTATATATATATATATATAAATAACATTTTTGTAAGCAAAAAAAAAAAAAAAAAGAATATATAGATTATTTTCAAGATCCAATTAATTCTGCATTTGCAAAGCATAGAAATTTCCCAGAAGTAAAGTGTTATAAGAATTAAAAAAAAAAAAAGAAGAAGAAGAAGATCACTAGACAGCACAGATATTTCCACCTGTATGTATAAGTAAAGAACTAGGACAAAATGAACTGTGAAGTGAAAATGTATGTGCATATCTAACCCTCTTTTTTCCTACACTTCTGGTAATATGCCTTCTGGTATCTTCATTTGTAAAACTTAGGAACTATCTTATGAGGTTGTTATGAGAATTAAATGAGAGAACACATGTAAAATGCTTAGCCCAGTATCACAGAATGATTGCTTAATAAATCCTTGTTGTTGTTATCAAGCCAGGGCATTTTGTGTGCATGCTCAGAGCTGGAAATTTCCTTTGAATTAATCTATTCCAAACCTGCCTTTTTGTTCGCAGATGAGGAAATCAAAGTTCTGAGAGCTCTAAGAATCTTATCCAACCAGTAGAGCCAAAACTGACCCCAGTGTTTTCTAAAACACAATTCAACATTCTTTTCACAATCCAGTGATACTTCTGGTTCACACACCTAACTGAAATGTGGGTCTAGAGAAGCCATGATTCAGAATATGCCGGTCATTTTGAAGGTCTGGGTTTTGTCTAACTAGCACGTGAGGAGTAAATGACAGATGGAGTGGAAAGCTTTGGCGATCAGGACTGAATCTCAGAAAATAATTCAATTGTTACATAGCCAATAGCTTTCTTTGTTGCTGCTGTTGTTGGGGGTGGGGGGGAAGGGCATTTATCTTCCTTCTTGGGTGATTTCTTTTGTTTCTGTTGTGTTCAATCATTTTACTTCAGGAAGTACACACGATTATTAGACAGTTATGGCTATTCGGGGTTATGTCTGGTGAGTTAGCTATGAACACAAAACGAACAAAAATGCATTGTAAAGAGTCTGTGCTGCTGTTTGATTTAAATGTCTGTTCAACTAAGGAGTGGGGGTGGGAATCCAAAGGCAAACCACTCTCCTCATTTTGAACTATAAAGCTTTAAAGAGTTTTGTGTCAGAAAGTGAGCAATAGATGGCTGTAAATAATTTTAACTTGAAATTCCATTCTTTTTTAAAAGGATGAATTTATATATATTAAGGAAGATTTGTGTATTATTTTCCACATATTTATTCCCTAGTAATTTTGCACCCATATCCATTTATAAAGCTAATAATAATGGGTATATGATTAAAACTGTCAATATTTGCTCAGCATGAGATTTTGCTACAAATAATCTCTTACAGTAAATAGTAAGAATAATGCTAGAGCCCTTTCGTTGCTGTCACTTCAAATTTTTTATAGCCACATTGGCATTCTGTCCATGAAACACAAATGTAGCGATGACTTCATTCTCTAGGATGAAGGATAATTTGTCCTAACATTCCTATCACTTTCCCTTAATTCAAAGCACCAATGCAACTGAAGGCAAAGATGAATAAAATTTCTGTAGGAAATGACTAGCATAGTGAAAGCTAACCTTCAAAAAGGTATAAAGAACAGCATGGTTCAGGATTCCAATTCATGAACTCTTGCCCGGCCGTTTGGATGGAAAGCTGGCCAAAAATTATTAAAAGGAAATTCAAACTCTGAGAGACCTAGAGATATTCTTTCCCAGTGGTTCAAATAAAAGAAGAATAAAATCTTTAATATTAAACAAAACCCCAAAATTAAAAATGAGGTATTCTTCAAAGATAATCAAGTCCATTAAATTTATTATTATTATTATTATTACCACAAAACTAAACTGTCTTAACTTTTTCTCTTTGTTACCAACTAATCCTGCTGTCCTGTAAATTCCATATAAAGCTAAATGTTGGAATTCTAGAAAATTGTACTTGATTATATCAAGCTGCTTCTTCGCTAAGATGGTTACTAGTTCACCCGTTTTTTCTCTTTTCCTCACTCGCTGATGATAATTACAAGAGTGTACGTGAACATCATTTTGACAAGTTGTAGTTTGGCCCCGGGTCTCTTAAAATATTTAATTTTACAAAACTTTAGAAAAATGCAACTCTTGCTATACTTTTCCAAAGGAAGGTCAATGGTAAGATTGACGCAAAATTTTACATTTTTCCAAATCGGGGTCTAAAGGGAGGCGGTAAGGTTATTTATTGGTTGTCATATTAAATTTAATATATCCCTTTCCAAAACAAGTAATCAACTTTATCTCCTCCTTTGCTTTGCCTCTTTTATGTAAATATGGTTACACTTCCAAGGCAAGCTGTTCAACACACTTCCACCCAACACCCGCGCGCGCGCACACACGCATGCACACACAGAGTCCAGAGGACAGAACATCTCTAGTAATCCAGTGCGCAGCAACTTATATAGAAACTGTCACCCCTGACAACCTTCACACACAAAACACACCTTGCTAACAAACTCACGGTACCAATGAATTCTGCTGTTAACTCCGCGGCAGCCCATCACCACACCCCGCAATGCAAACCGCAGCCCCACACCCTCCTAGAGACACCTACGCCCGCCCCAAGCCGGGTGGCTCCGAGCCAGCCCCGAGCTGCCATGGCTGCCCCGAGGTCACTCACCGTGACTGCAGTCGCAGTAACCCCAGTCCACCTTGCCGTTGACGTTTCCGTAGAAGCACCAGGGTCTGCCCGCCCGGTCTTGACTCCGGCAAAAGTTGTGGCGCTGACCTCGTAACTGAGCCCAACCCTCCGGTGGTGACCGCTCCAGGAAGGGGGGCACCTCTGCCCAGCGCAGGCAAGCGGCGCCGAAGCCAGTCACATTGACCCACGGGTCTCTCGTGAGGCAACCCCTAGGGTGCGGCCGAGGCGTGTGCCTTTCGTGGAGGGCGTGCAGGCGCTGGGCATGGAGCGCCCGCTGGGGACGCGGGACGCGGGGCAGAGGGGACAGCGGAGGCGTCCTCTGACGCTGCTGCAGCTGGGTAGGAAGGTAATAAGGATAGGGGGGTGCCGGAAGGGACGAATGGCGGTGGCGGAGGGAGTAACTGAGGACCGGATCAAAGCTGACCACTTCGAGAATCGCCCCTAAAATCAGAGCCGCCACGAAGCGGGTGAGCGTCATGGTGCCAGCGCAGCGATGTTTGGTCCATGCTCTCCAGCTCCTCTGGTTCTGAAGGGGAGGAGAGGAGGGGGCGGGGGGCGGGGCTGCAGCGGCCCTCGAATCCCCTTCTCTAGCCCTCTCCCGCCCCCGGCGCGCGGACCTCCTCCACTTCCCCACTTAGCCTCGGGCTAGGTTCGCCGCCACGCCTTTGCTCCTGCCCTCAGGGGCATAGAAGGTCTGGGCAACCGGGGGGTAGTCTAGACCTGTGCAATCTTGAGTTCGGCTGACACGCAGCTGGTGGAGAAGATCTAGAAAGAGAACACGCGTACTAGACCCCGCGGTGGGAGTGCCTGAGCCCCAGGTAGTCCGCCGAGGCACAGACCCGGAAACTCTGGCCCCTGGCTGTGGGCGCCGGGCGCTCAGCCTTGCCCGGCAGCTGGACCTCCGCTGGGCCTTTGCCTGGCTCCCGGCTGCCAGGCGTTCGGCCCCGCCAGCTGCCGGGACTGCCGCGGCCTCGCTGTGCCAGTGCCAAGCCCGAGGGTGCCAACGCGGGGAACGGTACCGGATGCCCCTTGCCAGCCCCGCGTCTGGCGGCTCGCAAGTCTGGCAGCAGTCAGTGCAGTCATCTCTTCTCCACCCCCGCCCCATCTCAGCCGAGGATCCCGTATCTAGTTGTCTTTGTTTCGAAATCTTTAAAAGTATAATTGGATGTGGATGCAACTGTTCCCTGACAACTCCCAGGATAAAAGTTATCAAAGCCCACGAGGGATGCTATAGCCGTTTTACTGAACTTTGAACTCCTCAAGGGCAAAACTACTTTTCACTCAGCTTTATATCCTGGTGCTTAACAAGATGCCTGACACTTATTAGGCCCCAATAAATATCTGCTGAAATTAAATTCCTGAACCGACCCAGGGCGAGGAGTTTGAGCCTTTCTGCTTCCTGCCTCCCACTTTCCTGCCCTGGATAACACCAGTTGTTTGGTTATTAATGGGATTCAGTGAGGCCCTCTTAATACCAAATTTCCTCTCTAACCAAAGAAGACTTCATCCGTCCTGGTCTCCATTCCATCCAAAAAGTCCATCCGTCTACACCTGCCTCATTTTTGCAGGGGAAGGGACTTGAGTTAAGCTTACTCGTTTGTCTCTCCAAAGTGGACTCTGCGTGGACACAATTTTGTAGCTGCACTGTTGGCTTGACCTTTAATTAGAAGGTCTCTTTCAAACCCCAACGCCCTCATCCCACCCTCCACAAAAACGTTTGACTTAGAATTTTAAGTCACTGGAGCTGGATTTTTTAGGATTTTTACTTTCATTTGTTCCTGATTATGTCACTAAAAGTTAAACAAAGAAAAGGAAAGCCATAAAAAAGACAATATTTTACTTTCTGGTGTAACCATGTTTCATTGAGGAGTGGGGGTGGAGAAGGAATACTGTCCCATAATATAATCTACCCCAAAGAAAACTGGAGCAAAATTTAAAATTTATTGTTAAAGCTAGGTTTCCATAAGGAACTGAATTAATTCCCTACACCGAGCTACAAATAATCCATTTTTGTTTAACATTTGCAAATCATCTTAACTGGTTTTTCTTTTCTTTACTCCTATTAATTAAAGACTTGATTTGACTTCAGAGAGAATTAAGTAAAATGAATGATGTTAGGATTCCAGGAATGTCAAATAATTCAAGATGCTTTTATCCCCTATTTAAAAAACAAACAATATTAAACCAGCTCCAAAATCATATTTAAAACTATACTTGTGGAAGAGAGTGAAGCATAAAATATGTATCTAAGTGAGGTCTATTTAAGGGTCTACAGAGTTCACCGATTACAGACACATGATGTAACATGACAATTCTAACAGGAGTCAGCCCTTGTCCTTTCCAACTGTCTCTTCAACCTTATGCTATATCCAAAGTTGGAATTAACCATGAAGGAGTCAGGATTCTCCAGAGGCATGTGATGACCCAGTGAAGGCACATGTAGCTTCCTTGGACGCTGCCCTACTCCCTTCCCTGACTGGCTACTACACCAAGCACCTTCCTGGGGGTCTGTAACAGACCCAATTCCCACACATCTGTGTACCTTGAAGAGAGAGCAGTAGAAGAGAGGATTGTTGGAGCCAAGCTCCAGAGAGGAGGGTAGCCTTGGGTAGTCCAGCTCCCTGTACCTAAGAGGACGTGAAGATTCTCTGAGACCTATTTACATTTAACGGACCATAAAGTTAACAAGTACAACTTGGAGTTACCCACAGAAAATTCCACATCTGGATATGATCACTTAAGTTGTAAAGCATACCTTTCTTAGAAAATAAAATAGCATTTATTTCATGGGACATCATTTTAGGGGGCCTCAATTCAGTTTTTGCTCTCTATTTTACAAAGTATGATTTAAGCATATCTGTTCTTTACATATTATTCTCCTCCTCTGCTAATATTTTCCTTCTCTCTCTTCTTTCATTCCATTTTGCTGCTGCTAACATACAAATGTTTTGGATTTCCATTCTCACATCCAAAGTCTGAAATCATATCTGCCTCACCCCAGTCACATCACAGTGTGGTAGCGGGAAGGGAGTGTAGGGAGAATTTCTCTCCTTCTGCCTCTATGAGGCCCCCATGTAGCCACAGCTTTCTCCTCAGACTCTTATTGCCCTCTATCATGGGTATCAAAACCAAAAGAAAGAGGGAGACAACTCCCCCTTAGTATACCTGCTGATTTTTTCTCTGCCTCCTTCTCCTTTCAGCAGCAACAAAGAACCAAGGAAAGGGCATAGAAAGAAGCAAATGGCATCTTCAGTCACTCCCCACTACAACACTTGGAAGTCCTAAGGAGACTTCCATAAGCTCCTTGTTACCTGCAGCACCTTCCATTCTGTCAAGCAACCTCATTGATCTGGGGCCCAAGAGCTCAGCTCCCCCAGCCTCACAGCCTATTCTGGTCTAGATCCAGAACAACCTAGAGCTTAGGGAAGTGAAGAGGGGCTTCTCCTTGCCCACATCACAGCGGGGAGGGCTGGTGGTCTTGGGAATGGAGGTGGGATACACATATGTCTGCACATCTGCATTTTCCCATGGCAATTATGTTATAAAGAGCATTTAGTTTTATATGAGTTTAGAGGCTCATTGTGTGTCACATGCACAGTGGGCTGACTAGCCCTAATGTGGTTTGATTTGGAAATATAACCAATATGTATGATACTATTTTTACAGAGTTCCAAAAATTTTTACAAATTAGCTTTTGAAAAAAGCCCATTTACTATTTGGACACTGCCTGTATTTGGAAAAGCTACGAGCCTTTAAACAGATGGCATAAAAGCAGTATTTACTTCTACTAATCCAAGTGCAAAAAAAAAAAAAAAAATTATTAAAAGAACACTGAGTATTGCTCTTTCACATCAAAAGGAAAAATCAAATGATATGAGGGCCTGTCTAGGGACTGTGGAAGATTACAAATTATAAGGCCTCTAGAGGGTGTTTGATGACAATTCAGGGCATTCCTTGGCTTGTAGATGCATCTGCCTCTGTCTTCACAGGAGTTCTCCTCTGTGTGTCTGCTTGGTGTCCAAATATCCTTCTTCTTATAAGGACACTAGTCATTCAGTAAGGCCCACCCTAAGCCAATATGACTTCATCCTAACATGAATACATCTGCAAATACTGTATTTCCAGATAAGGTCACCTTCACAGGTACTGAAGGTTAGGACTTGAACATATCTTTTTGGAGGACACAATTCAGCCCACAACAGATATTTAATTAAAAATTTAGGAAAATAAGAGAAGGATCCAGAAAATACATGGTGGATTGCTAAATGAATTATACAGTTATTCAGGGTCAGAGATTCCTGTAAGCAAGGGTCTCTGTCAGTGAAGGTAAAAAATTTACACCTCTGCCACATATTAGTCACACTCCTGGCTGCCTATGCTTAGCCAGAAAGGCCTACTAGGACAAACGATGGCAACAGCAGTCCCACTGGGCTGTCAGCCTTATATAAGGCATCCAAGGGGAAAAGAAAAGCTCTCCTTGACTCACGTGTCCATAATGTTCATAAAAGTCACTTGATCTCAGTTTTTCTCACTGTATAAGATTGAATTTTATAAAAATGAACATAGTTTTTTTTAGTTTGGATTTATTTATTTTAAATTCACCTAAACTCAATGTATTTTGCCTTAGAATCAAACAGGTATTCAAGACCTGGCTCTAGCTCTTACTAACTGTAGGATCTTAGACAAGTTTCCTAAGCTCCCTAAGCCAAAGCCTTCTCCTCTGTGATGAGGGGACGATAATAATACCTGTATGATACATCACTGTGAGGAATAATTGAGTAAGGAAATGTAAACCGTTGAGCCAAGAGCCAATAAATGCCCCTTTGCTGGAGTAGTCTCAATAACTGAATCTGAATTCCTAGACCCTCAAAGTAAGTCACCCCGTGATCACCTGCCTCAATGGAATAGGGCATGTGTCCAGATTCCCTTCCCCATCACGCTTCTGCCTCTGACTGCACCTCAATAATTTCCCCTCCCAGGTTGATGACAAAAATCATGAGGCTGCCCCAGCTCTGCTTACTTGAGCTCTTGACCTCTTTTGTGTTCTCTCTCTCCCAACAGCTTTATCTCCGAAAACCAAAGAAATACAAAGTATTTTGAGTTAAAACACTTTTCTAAAGGAGTTTGTCTTAGTATAATGAATGTTTTTCAAACCCCTCAACCTTCTAGTTGCAAGTGGGCTGTGGCCATGTATGAAAAGGATAAACAGATTGAAAGAGAAGCAGCAACTAGAACTGCTTGCCTGGGATGCTGGAATCACAGCATCTTAGTGCTGAAAGGATTTAGAGGTCCAACTTTCTGTCAAACACAGATATCCTTTCCAGAACTCCCTGACAAGTATACTTCCAGCTATTTCCTGAAAACTATTGGCGAGTCTATTAGTTTCCCGGCTGCTAAAACAAATACCATACATTGGATTGGCTTAAACAATGAAAATTTATTGGCTCACGGTTTTGAGGCTAGAAGTACAAAATTGAGGTGTCAGCAAGGGGATGCTTTCTTTCCCAAGACTGTGGTGTTCTAGGGCTGGCTGCCAGCAATCCCTTGGTCCTTGGCTTTTCTGTCACATGGCAGTACACATGGCAACTTCTTTCTCTTCCAGTTCCATTGACTTCCAGCTTTTTACTCTTCTTGTGGCTTTCTCTGTGGCTTAAAGTCTCCAGTAGTAGAACTAAGACCCATCCCAATTCAGTTGACCACACCTTAACAAAAAATAACCTCATCAAAAGGTCTTATTTAAATGGGCTCACTCCCACAGAAATGGATTAAGATTAGGAACCTGTTTTTCTGGGGTACAAAATTCAATCTGCCATAGTGGGGAACTTTCTACTTAAGAGCCAGCACACTCCATCTCTAGAAGTCCTAATATTTGGAAAAATCTTCCCTTCCACTGAGCCAGAAGCTACCACCAGGGAGAAATCTACTTTATCTGGCTTTGATTCTGGTTCTCCTATTTATGTGGGGTGAGGGTAGAGGGTAACAGTTTTGGAATCCAGTAGACCTGGGTTCATATCCCTATTAAATTATTTATTAGCTTTGTGGCTTTCAGGGGATGTTAAATATTCCTTTCTCCTGCACTTCTTTCCATCCAATCTCAAGGGGGAAAAGATGTGCTGATTTAGATGTCCCGGATCCAAGAACAGTACCTGCCCACAGTACTAGGGTCCCTTAGTAGCATTATCAGGAAAGGTATAAATAAATCTGTATAATCATAAATAATCAATGCCCTGTTTTCCCTCCTTTTTCTTAGTGTGACTTTTGGGGTAGGGGTTGAAGTTGAAAGGGAGTGAGAAAAGCTGCTGGGCCGGTTTGACTTAGCTAATAGGAAATTACTTTGAAGTTTGGGGGCAAAGCCCCAACTAATTGTAGGAGCTTGCCTGGGCTTTTCATCTACAGGTAAATGTTCTCTGGTGAACTCATTGGTTGAGGATGCACTGGGAGTGATTGTGCAGGATAGACATAGTTTAGGGATCCTGCATTCCCTGCCATCCACAGATCACTGCTAACTTCTCTAGTTTACCTGTCTATAATGTGGAGATAACAATTCTCATTTGCAGAGAACTAATGACTATTATCGAAGACAATTATCATGGGTTTTCTGCTTTTTCCAAACTAAATATACCCATTGTTCCTTTTACCATTTCTTATTTTCATGCCTTATGCTGGAATCCCTACTCTGGTTCAACCAAATGTGGCAATATCCTCACTAAACTGTAGCTCATAAATTAACGATACTCAGATATTATTTGACCAGTGCGGGAGAAAAGATATCACCCTTGTTTCAAATACCACACTATGACTGCATCCACTTTATCGCAGCCATATTGCACTTGGCTCTTACAGAATGAGCACATAGGTAACTAAAGCTCTTGTCAGCCTGAAAAAATTCTCCACAACCTTTAAAGCCCTGTTCAAACTATTGAAACATTCTGTAATCAATTTCTGCTCTCAAAATCTGGGTTAGCGGAGTTCTGGAGCTGCAGCCGCTGAGCTTGGATCCCGCCACCGCGCGCCCCAGACGTCCGCTCGACGTGTAGTCCCGGTTCCTTCCCATTCCAAATCTAAGATGGCAACTCTCAAGGATCAGCTTATTCAGAATCTTCTTAATGAAGAACAGATCCCTCAGAATAAGATTACAGTTGTTGGGGTTGGTGCTGTTGGCATGGCCTGTGCCATCAGTATCCTGATGAAGGAACTGGCAGATGAATTAGCGCTTGTGGGTGTCATAGAAGACAAATTAAAGGGAGAGATGATGGATCTCCAACACGGCACCCTTTTCCTTAGAACACCGAAAATTGTCTCTGGCAGAGACTATAGTGTGACTGCAAACTCCAAGCTGGTTATTGTCACAGCTGGGGCACATCAGCAAGAGGGAGAAAGCCGTCTTAATTTGGTCCAGGGAAATGTAAATATCTTTAAATTCATCATTCCTAATGTTGTAAAATACAGCCCAAACTGCAATTTACTTATTGTTTCCAATCCAGTGGATATCTTGACCTATGTGACTTGGAAACTAAGTGGCTTTCCCAAAAACCGTGTTATTGGAAGTGGTTGCAATCTGGATTCAGCCCGGTTCCGTTACCTAATGGAGGAAAGGCTGGGAGTTCACCCATCAAGCTGTCATGGCTGGGTCCTTGGGGAACATGGAGACTCTAGTGTGCCTGTGTGGAGTGGAGTGAATGTTGCTGGTGTCTCCTTGAAAAATCTGCACCCCGAGTTAGGCACTGATGCAGATAAGGAACAGTGGAAAGAGGTTCACAAACAGGTGGTTGACAGTGCTTATGAGGTGATCAAATTGAAAGGCTATACCTCCTGGGCCATTGGGCTGTCTGTGGCAGATTTGGCAGAGAGTATAATGAAGAATCTTAGATGGGTACATCCTATTTCCACCATGATTAAGGGAGTCTATGGAATAAAAGATGACGTCTTCCTTAGTGTTCCTTGCATCTTTTTTTTTTTTTTTTTTTAATTTATTTATTCATTTATCCCCCCTTTGCTGCTTGTGCTCGCTGGGTCAGCCAACCACGCCGTGCGGGCGGGCCTGCCCCCACCAGGAGGCCCCGGGAATCGAACCCGGGGCCTCCCATATGGCAAACGGGAGCCCCACTGATTGAGCCACAGCCGCTTCCCTGTTCCTTGCATCTTGGGACAGAATGGAATCTCAGATGTTGTCAAGGTGACTCTGACTTCTGAAGAAGAGGCCCGTTTGAAGAAGAGTGCAGATACACTTTGGGAATCCAAAAACAGCTGCAATTTTAAAGTCTTCTAATGTACCACTTCATTGTTTAGGCTACAACAGGATTTTAGTTGGGGGTTGTGCCTGTTCTTTTTATCTGATCTGGGATTAAAGCAGTAATATAAAGATGTAGGAAAAATATCCATTTCTTAAAGTTAGACAAAGAATGGTTCATAAAACCCTAAAGCTATTTCCTGATGCTAAAAGGTGATACCTGTCTTGTATAGTCCCAAGCTGGTTATCTAAAATAGTTCATCTCTGAGGCACCAGTGCCAATGCACATGCTGCATTTGTTTTTCAAACCAGAAGAATGTGTGGTTACTGTGTGTTATAAATCTTCTGGTTCCTTCACCAAACATGCCTAGTCCAACTTCTTTCTTCCCAATCAATCACATCCTGGACTCCAATGTATAAATCCACCATTGCATGTCTTGTGCATAACTGTTTTAAAGGATCTTATTTTGTGTACCAAACATATCAAAGTAGTGTATAATGCCATGTAATGTAAAAAAAAAAAAAAAAAAAAAAAAAAGATCTGCCTATAAACAATGCAACCAACAACAACAACAACAACAACAAAAATCTGGGTTAGCCTGACATGTTGTATACACAGAACTTCCACGATCACCCTAATCACATTGTTCCAGAGTTGTCTTCATTATGATCTTCTTGATGGAAGAAATTATGTACTCTGAAGTGATTGGCCCTTAAAATGGCAGCCAATAGACAGTCATTGGATAAATGAGGCCCTCAAGTCAAATGCAAATAAGCTTTTATCATTTTGTTATAATATGGTAGAGTAGTGTCTATAAAAGAGTTCACAAACAAGCAGCTAACAAGATGGACATGCAGTCTAGGTATATTTTGTTTGGTACAGAATCATTTAAAAATTGAATTTCATCTATTATGTAAAAATCAGGAGCTTGCCCATAAAATTATGGCTCACTAGCTTCCCTATATATCTGTTAGAATGCTTTTGGCTGCTAGTAAAAACTCAAACTGCCTTAAAATGATAAGAAATTTTAAAGGAATGAATTATCTCAACAACAGCAAGTGCCAAGTTTTCCACAGTTGATTACTTCAATGTCTCAACATACCATTAAGGTTCCAGGCTCTTTACCTCTCTCTGCTTGTCCATTAGTATTTCCTTAATCCTCACACTGCGAGTACAGGGCAAGGCGTCACATATAGATAGAGCCCTGTTTATAGGAAGAAGAGAAACTTATTCTTTCTGTGCCTCTTTTTTTTTAAGGATGAAAGAAACCTTTCCCAGAAGGAGATTTCTCCTCACACTTCATTAGCCAGAATTGGGTCACATGCCTCTTCCTGAAACATTCACTGGCAGTAAGTTGGTTACTATGGTTAACTTGGACTAATTATATGGGGTGTATAATGGATGCTTAGGAAGAGAGCAACTGATGTCTACACTTTTGGGAAATCAAAATCCAGCAACATTGTAACCCAAATTTTCACATGGTAACAAATGTCTATAGCTGTTTCCACCCTTAGACTTAGAAAACTGTCCTCAATTCACCAAGTCCCCACTTGCTTGGCCATTGTAAGCATTTGTGTCTATCACACCATACTTTCTTATCTGGCAGGAAACATGCTAAGTTATGGTGTGTTCCAGCCTATAGATTCTGGAGACATATGATCTAATGATAAATGGGAATATGTCTATGCATAACTATACTACTTACATATAGCTACATAACAAGTTACTCCCACAACTTAGTGGCTTAAAACAGCAAATATATATTATCATACATATTTTCTGAGGGCCAGGAATCAGGGCGTGGCTTAGCTAGACGGTTCTGGCTCAAGGTTTCTCAAGAAGTTGCAATCAAGATAGTCATGTGTCCTCTGTTTTTTTTAATGGCCGCCAGTCTAATGAGATGGTGTCTCACTGTAGTTTTGATTTGCATTTCCCTAATAGCTAGTGATGTTGAAGCATGTTTTCATGTGCTTTTTAGCTATTTGTATTTCTTCTTTGGGAAAGTGTCTGTTCAAATCACTTGCCCATTTTTTAAATGGGTTGTTCATCTTTATATTTTCGAGGTGTAGTATTTCTTTATATATGCTGGCTATTAGGCTCCTATCGGATATATGGCTACCAAATATTTTCTCCCATTGGGTAGGCTCTCTTTTCACTTTCTTGACAAACTCCTCTGAGGTGCCATCCTTAGTAGCAATGCTCCAAAATGTGTTCAACAATTGCAATGAATGTACCCCACTAATGAAAGAAGTTGTTAATGTGGGGAAAAGTGGGAGGTGTGGGGAGTGGGGCATATGGGGATCCTTTATATTTTTTTATGTAACATTTTATGTAATCTAAGTATCTTTCAGAAAAAAATAAAAAATATATTAAAATAAAAAAGATAGTCATATGATGGGGGCGGATATGGTTCAAGCAATTGAGCTCCCACCTCCCACATGGGAGGTCACGGGTTCAGTTCCCCATGCCTCCTGAAAAAACAAACAACAAGCAAAACAAATGAAAAACCAACTCAGGGGAGCCAATGTGGCTCAGTGGTTGAGCACCAACTTCCCACATACAAGGTCCCAGGTTCATTCCCTGGCCCCAAATACCTCAAAAAACAAAACAAAACAAAACAAAAAGATAGTCACATGAAGGCTTGCATGGGCTGGAGGACCTGCTTCTGAGCTCACTCAGATGGTTTTTGGAAAGAGGCCTCTGTTTCTCACCACATGAACACTCTGGAGAACTGCTTACAACATAGCACTAGCTTTCCCTAAATAAATGATCCAAGAAAGCAAGAAAGTGACCAAGACAGAAGTTGCAACGTCTTTTACAACCTAGTCTCAGAAGTGACATGCCATCACTTTGACACAGTATTCTGTTGTTCACATTGTAGACCAACACTGTTACAACATAAGAGGGGACCATCATACCAGGGTGTGACTACCAGGAGGCAGGGATCATCCTGGAAGCTGGCTCCTGCAGTGATGATATGCAAAATTGCTCTAATAACAGGGTATTTAAACAGATACTGTATTTGTAGTGTGGTTTTATGTGTTTTTCAAATGCTAAATATCTTGAGGGTGTATTGTCATTTAAACAGTTATTTTTTATTTTATTTTATTTTTTTTTTAATTTTACCGGGAGGCCCCGGGGATCGAACCCAGGTCCCTCCATATGGCAGACGGACGCCCAACCATTTGAGCCACATCCACCCCCTAAACAGTTATTTTAAATAAAACACAGAGTCTGCCTTAGGCAAAAGAGTTTTCATTTCCCCACAATTTTCTCTCTCACCCTACTTTTGACCAGACTCAGTCCTGTTCTGATATTTGTCTGCTTACAAGAAAACAAACGATTTTATCAACAAATTCAGGTATCCAGACTCCTAGTAGAAGACTCCCCATGTACCAGTGGCCCGATAAGACTTAATGAGGCATCCAGTCTAGAGTTATTAACATTGTAACAGAGACAAAAGAATGCATGGCATGGACAAAGCAATTATGGTACTGCTGGCATCCCCTGAACTGAGTCCCAGGGGAGGAGGAACTTGGATAAGAAAGACGCCTCCTGAAATTATATCACTTGTAAGTCTGCTCCCATCTGAAATATTGCTAAAGACAAAGACACATGAAACAAAACAAAAACAGCCGTGGCTCAATTTGATGAGAAAACTACAAAACTTTTTCAGTTAAATTGTACTCACTATCTATAAAACAATTCCCACTTTTTAAATGTTATAGTAAACATTTCCTGTCTAAGAAATTAAGTTACACAAATTTTTATAGCTTTCCTACCCACCCTCACATGAACAAAAAAAAAACCCTAGAGCATCAAAAAGCTTACATTCATGCTTAACATAGCTATAATATCCAGAAACATTTTGCTTATAGATTTGAAATGGGAAAGAATTTCCCCCATCCACTGCCATTAAACAGTTACATTATGAAGAACATATGCCCTCATTTTGGTACTGAAAGATAGATACAGTTTTGAAACAGAGACTCATTGGCAGTATTTATAGCTGAGTTGTATAATAAAAACAAACTCAGTGCATTAAAAACATGACGCTACCCGAGACTAGTCTTTATTTTTAGAAGACTTACAAACCTCTACCCAGTGTGAAAAGCCTCTATGAATGACTTAATGTTCATTAGAAAGATGAAGCAGGCCAATCAGCCAGTCAACAAGAAAGTTATTTTGGACCCCACAGCTGAGGCTGAGTAAAGAAAGTTTATGGAAGATGCTGGATTCCATCTAGGAGCCTAAAATAATAAAATAGTAAGATTTTATGCTGTGAAAGAATAACTGTTAACACAATGCATGTGTTTTTGTGGAATGCTTGCCTTCATAAATATTTTATTTTATTTTATTTTTTTATTTTTTTATTATGGGTAAAAATCAAAATTCTCACAATACATACAAACATTTGTAAAATGATATATAAATATATATGCATATATGTGTATTTGCTTACAAAAATGTTATTTATATATATATACATATATTTTAAGCATAAATATTTTAAATATATTATTTCAAAGAATCAACAGTAACTATGAATGACATTAAGCTTTGGAATTAAACTCATTCAATAGGCATGTAATGATTAAAGCAGAAGGAAGAGACCTGTTAAGAAATAGATGTCTTGAAGTGAAGAGTTTAAAATGTTTGAACACCAAAAATCAGCACAAAACCTAAAAATAACATGAGTTTTTAGAAGAAAATGATGTGATTTTCAGTTTTGATTGTGATATAAAATGCTCTTTGAAAACTATGGTTTCGTATTTTGCAATTTTCTATGTTCTTTTATTTTCAAAATATATTTGATAAAGATCTTTAAGAATGAGTAAAATACATTTGACATACATTCAGTTAGTAGCATCTATTTGATCATTTGAATATGTACTGATTTTTCATAATGAAGAAGAATTTTTCTCAACTGGTTCAATGGATTTGCATGGACTGTAAGTAAGCTCTTTGAGGGAGGTATTGGGTTTTATCCATTTCTGGATCATCATTATCTAGTGCACCCTTCTTCATAAATAATTTTTACTGATCTCGCTTACCTAGTTTTCTTGATGGTCAGTGGTTTACCTTTGTGAGATGGTTGGCTGGAAATAAATTAATAGAATGTAGTAGAATGCAGATTATTGTTTTCTCTGCAAAGTTAATTTTTTTAATGGTAAATATTAATAAAAACAAAGAAAACTGATCTCATTTAGGATTTTTTTACAACAAACATGCATTTTCCCAATACATTTCCTTTTTATCTTTCTTAGAAAATGGTTCAGCATTAGCAATTTCACAGGCTTTGAACCAGAGGAATTGTAACCTACACAGTTTTTGAAAATATCTGAAGAATGAATTTGGAGTAAAACAATTTTTAAAAAGTGCTCTTGGTGGTCAGAATAAGTCAGGCAAATACAGAATCAATCAGGAGACTCAGACAACCATACCGTATATCTCTTACAAATACTGGGATGCTGGGATCTCACTTTTTTGTATAGCTTCACTCTAGGCTACAGGGCTCATGCAGTTGCAAGATATTAAGAAGTCTTAAAAACAATTTTGAATGGCATATAAATTACTGTGTCTAACTCAGCAAAAGTGAACATATTATATATTTAAGAGAGAAACTGAACAGATCAGGTATTTTTAGAAAGTTATCAAGTAGAGAAAAGAGATGTTATTAACAACAACTGCAGTTCTTCTAAGAGAAACTCTGATGATCTACACTTGATTACTCATCAAGCTGAGTAGCTTCAAAGTGGTTGAAATGTTTACAATTGCTTGATTTTTATTTCCAAGGAATGAATCCACGATTACTTTCTCTTTTTGTATACATCTCTAAGTATCTAATATGATTTGTTCCAAACTGAACTGTATTGTGATGCCAAATCAAACTTTTGTAAACAATAATGAAAAAACTATAAAGAAGAATTGAAAATAATAAATCTAATAAATGAAAACAGTAAATAATTAAAAATAATACATGAATATTAGATTTTAAAATGCATCCTCATTCCTTCAATGTGTCTGCCTTTAAAAGGCCAGATCATATTCAAAACTTGATTTTGCAGCATAAAAATAAGAGAGTTGAAGAAACTGTCTTGACAATTAAGTTAAAATAATAAGCTGATGTTAATTGAGCACTTATTTTGTACAAGTGCCTGTACCAAGCACATTATTAATCACTCACTTCATACATATTTATTAATCCTTTACAGATCCTACGATATAGGCATTATTATACTATTGAAATAATTTTTTTAAAACTGGGGCTCAGAGAGTTCAATCATACAGCTAGTAAATGACTCAGATAAGATCCCTAGCCAGGTCCTTAACCACTACATTATAAAAGAGGAAAATGAAAGTTTTATTTTCCACAGAATTATCCTAATTGCTATCTTCATCTATAAATTTCAGTACCGATGCTCTATTTACCATTTTTTCAAAGGCAAAGACAAAGATCCTAGTAGACTTCATTAACCTGCAAAATATATCAAACTGAAGACTGGAAGGAGGTTTAACTGAATTGTAGCAGTGTAACTGTAAATTTTAGAAAAGTAGATTTGAGGTACTTGAAATATTCAGATCCTTAGAGACTGAATTTTACACCTGAGCACCAGCTGATTATATAGATTTGGCTTGTTGAAACACTGGAAATCTAAATGGGAATATTATAGCTAATGAGATACCACCACTTACCACTGAGCTGAATGCCTGACCTGGTTATTAATTCATCACATATGCAAGTTTTAATGGCATAATTTGGTAGTCACCAACACAGGCTATTGGCTCAAGTCACTTGGGTTCAAATCCATCCCAGCAGCTTATTATCATTTGACAGCTTGTGCAAGTTACTTAACCTTTCTAAGCATTCAAAGATTGTTATGAGAATTAAGGGGGATAATTTATGTACAGCTCTTATCTGGGAGCCTGGCCTTTTTTTTTTTTAGTGAGAGAGATCAAAATAGTATTAACTTAAGGAGAAAGTGAGAAGTATTTAGTTCATAAACTGCTCTTATAAAAATAAAAAGTTCTTTTAAAACTGCTGGCCATCAACAGAAACATTTTCAAAGAAAACTTATATTTATGATATTATATCTTGGGATGTTGGTAAGGGCCCAGACTCAGGAGATAACTCAGAACAAGTCTCTGTTCAAAACCTGACTCTGCTTCTTATTGCTTCTTTTAAATCAGTTTTCTCATCTATAAAATGAGGATAATAATAATACAACATGCCTAATAATTGTTTGGTGATTAAATGAAATAATGTAATAATAGCATAGTACTTGGCATGTAGTTAAGTTCAAGATAAATGGATAAATGGTGGCTGTTAATATTATTACTAAAGTCATAATAATAAGTACTATTTTTTATTATTCTTACAATATAAGTACAGAACAGGAAATCTAAAGTTGAGGTGAGAGGAGGGAAAAAAAACCTCTGGATTTTCCTTATTACTTCATAAGGTAATCCATGGACTTGGCCACAGACTGGGCCACTAGACTGTCTTCTGAGAATGAGGTAGGAGAAGGAGGTCTTGGACGTTTTTTGATGAAATTTCAGGTTTAGGAACAGTTAGACTCAGCCTGCCCATAGTATTTAGGTGCTATGCTCTCAAATGGTTGAGGCTTAAGAACGAATATAACCTCTGTCAAGAGAAAATATTGATTCATAACATAAGTGTGACCTGAAAGAGCTCCTACACATTGGTGCTTATTTTGTTGGTAAGAAAGGAAAAACAAAGACGGCTCATTTTAGCAGTCTTTAAAATGCTCAGCATAGGGTTCTGCATGAATTCCTGAATAACAATAGGCTAAAGGAATTACAGAAAATTTCCTTTCTTTGACCTCAGATGGATAATGTTTGCAAGGCTTTCACAAATGTTAGCTGCAAACTACTTTATTTCTCTTCCATTCCCTAGGCCTCCTCCACCACAAATACTCTTTGAGAGGGGACTTGTATAGTTTGCAGATTTACAGTTAATCATTCCAGCACGAGAAAGAGGTATTATAATTCATGTAACCATTCGTAAGCTGAAGTGACTAATTCTTTTCTTAACATTAGTAAATAAAATATTCTTTGTATTGTCACTGAGACATTTAAATAAAGGAATACTATGTTGTAAGTGGACCACACACAGATTGGCAACCAATGAGCATGTCAAATTCCACACAGCCATTTAATAGCTCAGATCTTCACTGTCTCCTCTATGAGTCGCTTCTATGGATGACAGTGCTACTTCATAGGGATGCTGTGCCAAAAAGTACAAAATGCTGTGGTCTGCTACTTTGTAAGCCCTCAACAGATGGTATGTTTTTTTTTTTTTTCCTTCTTCCCTTTGTGTAAGCTTAGTATGATTAGAGGGTCAAAAGTTTTTTTTCACTACCAAAGCATGTGTCAAAAAGCAGTTTCACAACCCAGTCTGAAGTGGAACTGGTCAGAAGCTGTTACAAACTCTTGAGAGCATGCTATCCTTTTTAAAAAAACATCTTACCCAGTGCTTATTTGGGGCTCTGAAATTCAGTAAATTATGTGTCTTTGACTAAAATCTCAGCTTCTTTGGGAAGGAATTGAAGTTTCTTTGTCTTATAAATTGGTAGACAAAGGAATTTAGACCAAATTAAGGTGATGAAAGCCTTTGAAACACAAAACAAATGAAATATTACATATACCTAAGGACTAAATTGTGTGCTGAAACATTTTGCATGTCCCCATACAAGAGTTTTAACCATTTTCACTTTCTTAAAACTGTAAAACACATTGTTGGGCAATTAATTTTTTTTTTTCAATTAGCCCAGTAAAAAGAGTTTATTGAGAAATGGGAGAAAAGAGAAAACTACACACCCGAGGCATGGATGCAGGCAACCTCCAAGCAGAGAGGCACGCCTGGGGTCAGTGGTGCTAATGTCAGGGAAGGGCCCCAGCTGTTTGCTGTTCTGATTGGTTGCCTTTTGATACTCACCTGTTAGCTCTTAGGGGACGAACAGGGAAGCCTTTCTGTTTGGAGTTATCCAGGACCAATGGGGAGGCCTGTTTGGAGTTATCCAGGGCTTCCTTTTGAGTCCAGGGTCTCAAGTGGGTCTTTCTGACTTTGTTATTAGTAGCAGCCTTCCCTCAGGGGGGTTGGGGGTTGGGGGTGGATCTCATGGCCATGTTCCCTGCCAGGTCCCAGCTGTGACTCATCTTCTCTCTTTCCCTATACTAACCTGCCTCAACTACCCCCCTCAGAGAGTTTACACACTTATTCTTAAGGGGGAGCTGAAGGGCAATGGTCATTCTTTTGTAGCTGCTTCCTGCTGGTTAGGGGCAATAGTCCCTGCCTGATGGGGTGAAAACTCTGATTATTCAATTGAGGTTGAGGGAAGGTGGGTCCAGCACCATGGCTGGAACTGGATGAAATCTCTGCATGTCTAATACCTTGTTCTGGAAGGCATTGCTTCTGAAAGAAATAAACTTAGTCAGACTTTTGAAGATACATTGTCCTACTAAAAGGATAAAGAAGATGATGGAAAGTAGGACCAAAAAGGGGGCCAGCCATGACATACTGGACCACGAGAGTGAGAAAGTCCAGGTGCTTCCAGCAGCTGAATCCTTCTGAAGTTGATGGGCTTCATCTTTTAGGTTTTAGTACTATTCTGGAGAAATTTACATAGAAACAGAATTCTTCCCTGAGGAACAGACAGCTTCCTCCCTGTGCTGCTGTTAGCATATTTAGTGCCCTGTGATTTTGTAGCACCAAAGTAGCAAGAGTCTGTTTGTTGTCTTAGGGATTCTAAAGCATGGCTAGTTTCTTCTATGCTGTTGGTTAACTCTAGGGAGAGACTGTGGTAGACCTTCTGGGTTGGTATAAACTGCCAACTCCAGTTCTCACAGTGGAAGATATGGGTAGGACAGCTAGAAGAGGGATGAGGAAAGGCACTGCCCTTTTAGTTATTGTATGGTGAGAAAATACAGGAAATGGGACAGTGAGGTTTTCAGGATCATAGTAGATAGAGGGGGTGATGTATGCTAGTGAGCATAAGCCAGTCCAAAGGGGAGACAAGAAGAGGTAGGCCATGTCTCCACAAAAAAAGAAAATTCCATCTTGATAGTTTAAAGTAGCAGCAAATGTGAGATTAGTAATTGGTGAGCTGGAGCCCTCTTCAGAGCTTACAGTGCCAACTCACTGGTTAACCTGCTAGCAGACAGTACTGACATACACCCATTGGGACCTGGGTCATGAAACAGGATGCTTTTCTGGGTGTCCCAGACAAGGTTAGCTTTTTCTCCCAGGTCACTTGCACTCCCCCTAGCAGTAGGATGATATATTAGACTACATGAAGTTTCATTTGGGCTAGAGTTAGAGGGAATAGCACGCAATTTATGTACTGGCTTTGACAAAGACACTAACTTTGTTTCTTGAAGAGGTATTTCAGGCCATCCAATGGCTGGCACTTGAATGTCTCACCGGGTGCTTCGATGAGTTGGCACTTCTCTGGATAGTGGGCTTCACTTGGAATAAGTGCAACAGCACTTCCTTTAAGTTTAACAGCTGTGGGAGTGATCAGAACCACAGAGTAAGGGCCCTTCCACTTTGGCTTTACTTGGGAGTGAGGACTGTTCTCCTGCCAGCTTTGATCAGAACCTGGTCTCCAGGCTTAACTTTAGATAGAGATAACTCACTTTTGGGGCTAGGGAGGATTTTGTTCCTGAGCTCTTGGATGATTTCTTGAGTTTCTCCTAGGTATATAAAAATATTTGGTGAGTTCCTGGATCTCCTGATCTAGAACTGGGTCCTGGGTGAGAAAGGTTCACTCACACACCATTTTGAAGGGGCTAAGCTGAAGCAGGTCTTTTGGAGCTATACACTCCCAAAGGTGATGTAGTTTCCTGGTAAAGTTTGGCCAGAATTTGTTTCAGGGTTTGGTTGGCTCTTTCTACTCTCCTAGAGGATTGGGGTCTCCAGGAACTATGAAGATGGTATTTAATTTAAGGGCAGCCAATAGACCTTGGGTTATTTTACTAGTAAAGGCTGGCCCATTGTCACCTTAGAGACTTAGGCAGTCTGAACCTGGGGATGATTTCCTGCAGGAGGGCTTTGGTCACTGCATTTGCTCTTTCCCTTCTAGTGGGAAAGGCTTCCACCCATCTAGTAAAAGTATCTACCAGTACTAAGAGGCAGTTATATCCCTGGCAGGATGGCATATGTGTAAAATCTATCTGCCAGTCCTCCCCAGGGTATGATCCCCACAGCTGGACAGGGGGGTTTAAGGGAGGAGGTTTGTTAAGCCTCCAGTTGTTTGGGTCATTAATTGAACATAAGGAACAACTCTTGATGACCTCCTTGATTGTTTTTGCCAGGCCCTGGCACTCAAAAACCTGTTTGGCTAAGCTGGTCAGGGCATCCCTCCCTAGAGGAGTGGCTTGGTGGAGTCTGTGAAAGGCCTTCCACTGCACTGCTCCTGGCAGGTAGACTTGAGCTTCCTTAACAAGGCACCCACTAGCTTTCAGGGTGAATCCTAGGCTAGCTGCTTTAGTTTGCTTGTCCTGTGTATACTCTAGAGCAGGGGATCTTAATCTTTTTTGTACCATGGACCCCTTTGCCAGTCAGGTGAAAACCATGGACCCCTTACTAAGTCCATAATATACTGTGTATTATTTAATAGACATATCACAACTGTGCCAACACCTCCCCACAAGAATAATTTTTTTTTTTTTTTAATTTCTATTCAAGCTCACCGACCCCTTGTTAAGAATCCCTGCTGTACAGCCTTAGGTAGTGGGACAGGTTCTGGAATGAGGGCTAGGATAGAAGCTTGGGTTTGTGCCAAGGCTTTAGCTCCTGCGTCTGCTCAGGCGTTTCTCCTAGCTATAGCAGTGCCTATTTTCTGGTGCCCTGGGCAATGCATAACTGTTATTTCTTGGGGCAACAGAACAACCTCTAGTAGGTCTAGAATTTCTTGTCGGTGCTTAATAGGCAACCTACTGTTAGTAAGCAACACAGCACACAGCAGAGAGAGGGCATGGAGAATGAGGAATGCAGACTTGGAGTCTACATAAATGTTAGCTCTTTTCCCAGCAGCTAGTATTAAGCCTCCAGTTAAGGCAATTAGCTCTGCCTTCTGGGCTGATGTCCCTGAGGGAAGGGGGTGGGCTTCTATAGTACAGAGCCTACTGCATAGCCTGCCCTTTTAATTCCTTCCCTGACAAAACTGCTTCCATCTGTGAACCACTCAAAGTCTGGGACTATTAGAGGCTCATCTTTTAAATCTGACCTGCTTAAGTAGTTTGTGTTGAAAATTTCAAGGCAGGAGTAGAGAAGGGGACCCTCAGGATCTGACCTTGGGCTCTCTGCCAGTAGCAGGGTGTCTGGGTTGAGAGTTTGACACACCCTTAGTTGCACCTCAGGGGTCTCTAGTAACTGAGTCTGGTATTTAATTAACTGGTTACCTGTGAGCCATTGATGGCCCCTGCCTTTCACCTGGTGTGGGGTTAAGACTGTGAGAGTTTGCCCCCAGGTTAATTTGGTGACTTGTTCAATTAAAAGGGCAGTTACCCCACTGCTCTTAGGCAAGTTGGCCATCACTGCATTGTGTTATGCAGGGGTTTGGAGAATTAAGGTACTCCTTGAAAAATCTTACCCAGTCTCTGAGCTAATACTCCTAGAGCCACTCTTCTTTTCAGTTACATACAGAAAGAAAGACTTGTTTAGGTTAGAAATTCCTAAGTCTGGAGGGCTGATTAATAACTGTTTTAAGTCATGAAAGGCAGTTTCCTGGTCCATTTCCCATTCTAATGGTTGGTTATCAGCTCCTGCAATAGCACTGTACAGTGGCTGGGTTATTTCGCCAAACCTGGGTATCCAGAGTTTACAGTAACCAGCCATTCCTAGGAAAGCCTGCAGTTATTTCTTTGGGGCTGGGGAATACTAGTGATGGCTTGAATTCTTTCTGAGGAGAGAGCCCTTTCCCCAGGGGGTGAGAAGAAACTCTAAATAGGAGACTTTCTGCCAAGAGATTTGTGCTTTGGATACCAACACTCTGTAGTCCCTAACAGCTAGGAAATTAAGGACTACAATTGTGTTGGCATCAGAAATTTCTTATGTTGGAATACAAAGCAACAGATCATCCACATGTTTTAAGAGGGAGCTCTGAGGCAAGTGGAGATCAAATAGGTCCTGAGCTAAGGCACTCCCAAAAATATGGGGACTGTCTCAGAACCCTTGCGGCAACATGGTCCACATAAGCTGGTTTAAAGTTGGACTCCTGCCATTCGAAGTCAAAAAGGAACTGGGAGTCTGGACAGAGTGGAATGCAGAAAAAAGCATCCTTTAAGTGAAGAACAGTAAACCAAGCCATGGTTTCTGGGACATGGTTTAGCAGAGTATAAGGGTTGGGTAAGACCAGATGGATCAGTATAACAAAGCTATTAACTGCTCTTAAGTCTTGAACCAGCCAGTAAGTGGTGTTGGGCTTTTTTACAGGAAGAGAGGGCATGTTGCAAAGAGATTGGCATGGAATTAGGTGGTCATTCTCCAAGAACTTTTAAATCATGGACAGGAGCCTCTAACAACTTCCTTCTTAAAGGGATACTGCTTCCTAGGAGGGTAGGGCTGGGTTGGTATCAGAAGCGGTGGAAACTGGGGGAACTGGAGGGTCCGACCTGGAATTCTCATATCCCATTCTAAGGGGTTTCTTTGGTTGGCTATTTCTTGGGAGATTTTGCTTAGTCGGGTCTTGGGTCTGACTCTAACACCGCAGTCAGACAGAAGGTTTCATATCCAGGCTCACCAGCTCTCGATTCCGAGGCATTATACACCTGGGGTTCAGGCTAGGTTCTACCAATGGAATGCTAGCCCCCAGGGAATGGAGAAGGTCTCATCCCATTAACAGGACATGACAATCTGGAATAACTAGGAACTGATGTCTTATTAGGAGGTTTCCTATTCTACAGGGGAGAAGTTTAGTAAACCATCTAGATCTTGATTTTCCATCAACTCCTACTGTAGGGCACGACTGAGATGAAAAAAGTCCAGAGTGGCAAGTCAGGACTGAGCAAGTGGCTCCTGTATCAATTAAGAAATTAATAATCTTACCTGCCATGTCAAGGGTCACCCAAGGCTCCTCCTGGTTGGTAGTTTGCGGTATTGTCCAGGGAGCCATGTTTGGCCTCGGGCCCTCTCAATCCTCCTTAGTTGCAGTGAGCAGGGTTCATGGGAGAGCCCTGTTCCCTCTTTGGGGAGCAGTGCACTCCTGGGCCCAATGCCCATCCCTTCCGCACTTGGGGCAAGACCATAGTGGGTGCCGGCAATGAGAGAACTTGAGGCAGCTACATTTCCAGTGGCTAGCCTCTCCACACGTGAAGCAGTTCCTGCTGATGTAGAGCCTGAATTTGGGTGTCCCTAAGGTGACAGGGTGCCTTTAATGGCGGTAGCTAAAAGGTGAGTCTATCCCAGCCCCAGTGCCTGCCACTCCTTTCCTTCTCCATCTTGGTGGCATGGTCTCAATTGTTGAAGACTGAGACGGCTGTTTCAAAAAGGGCGTTTGTGGAGTTTGGGGACACATGGAAAGATTTTGCAGCTTCCAACAGATATCTGGAACAGACTGACTAGCTAATGAAGTAAGTTGCTATGAGGAGCTTTCCATCTTTAGAGTTAGGATCTACCAGAATATATTTCTTCATTACCTCCACCAGCCTTCCTTGAAATAAGGCTGTGTTTTCATCCTGCTCCTCAGTAATTTCCCTGAACTTACTATAATGGACTGGATTGGTAATGCATCCCTTCAGGGAAACACATGACCATATGTTCTCTAGCCTTCACATCTGCATGTCCCCTTTGACAGTTCCACCTGGGATCTGTATTAGGAATTGCTACTGCTCCCACTGCATACTGGTTAGGCTTTGGGTGGCCAGTGTATCGGCGTGCCCTTGTGCCTCAGTCCAGATGTGGTGCTTTTCCTCCAGTGTGCAAGCTGAAAAAATAATGTGCATGTTACCCCATGTTCATTCAAAGATCATTGTGAGGTGCTGGAACCCCTCAGTAAATTTGGTGGAGTCCTCAGAGAATCGACCTAACTTTTCTTTGCACTGTACTAAGTCGGCCACAGAGAAGGAGGTTTACACTTAATGGTTCCTGCATCCCCATTAGCCACTTCTCTTATAGAGTAAAGACCCTTAAACTTCCTAGCCGGGTAGAATGTACTTCCTCAATGAGGTATGACCCACCGGACTAGACCCCAGGGGAGGTGCAATGCCCCTGCTGGAGGTGAGTCTAAAGAGGCTTCCGGGTCTGGGGCTGGGTCATAATGAAGTGGGCTTATCTAAGAAAGGGGTCATCTAAGATATCTTCTTCCTTTTTGGGAGGGGGTTACTCTGTGCTCCGGTGTTTACTTCTGCATAGCACAACTGACAAGAACCCCTTAGGCTCTTATTCTGATACAAAGCTATAAAAAGCTGGACATAGGAAAATTCTACCTATTTTCCTTCTCTTATAGACAGTATAAGTAGGGCTAGCTGGAGTAAAGGGTTGAAATTTAGGATCCCATTTAGTGGCCACTCTTGGCCGTCCTTTAACTAGTACTGCAGCCATGTGGTGCTGCAGAGAGAGATGAACTTTTTCCTTTTTAGACCATCAATAGGCAGGTTGTTCCAGTTTCTGAGAAGACACCCCAATGGGGAGTCTGCTGGAATGCTGAAAGAGCTGCCCATTATCCTATGGGGAGGATAAAAGCATTTGTCAGTCTGGGTGGCATCCCAGTGCTAGACATGACTGAATGGATTGCTTGCTGCCCCAGTGTCCTAGAGGTCAGGAGCCCTACTCACCATTCCCATTTTCTGGAAATCAGGAGTCTCTTGGCTCTGGGCATCCCCAGAGACTTAGAGGTCTTGGGAAATGTTTGGGTCTGGTTCCCAAACCAAAGATCCCAAGCTGGGCTTTCTCCCTAGTAAAGGGACTGGCTAGGGACCTTCTTTTCAGCCTACTTTTGCAGAGGTCTTAGGAAGTAGCTATGAGAGAGCTCATTTTAAGGTCACTGTCAGGGACTGAGTTTTGCAATTAAACCAGAGAATAAGAGATTAATTGTTCTGTGGCTTGCCAGCAAACAGCTTCAGGGGCTCCATAGGCACTATCAAGGGTGGGGCCAATGCCTCACTAACAAATGCAGTTTCAGTTTCTAAGGCATTCCAGTGCATCTCACAGACGGAACAATGAGGACAGCAGTAGTCAGAAGATTAAAGGCGCTCTAATTAAGAGGAATTAACTAGTGGCCTAAGGAAACACTACAACAGGTGATAGCCATTCTGAACTCACAGAGAAGGCCTGGTTGACTCCCATTGGACTCTTGCAGGACTCAGGTGTGGGGGGCTTGCCCTTGCCACCTCTGAAAAGGGAGCCAGAAGCCTGGGTAGACTGAGATTATGTCCTGTGTGAGCTGTGGCAGTTTGATATTATTTATGAATTCCAAAAAGAGATATTGATTATGTTTGTAAACTGGTCTGTTCCTCTGGGCGTGATACTCTTTGATTGATTTAAACTCAAAGGCTTTATGTTTACTTTATTAAATCACAATTCAGGCTTTGATTCAACCACATCACTAGGGCGTGCAGGGTTGAGTCTCTGCCCCCTTGGTGGGCTATATAAATGGACATGCAATCAAGAACACAGAAGTAGATACACGGAGAACACAGGAGAGAGACAGCTCCATAGACATGGCAGAGGCCCCAGGAAGAGAGATGAGCCTGATAGTCTACAGCTGACCTTGTGAAGAGAGCAGAGCAGCTAAGCCCGGAAAGAAATGAGCCCTCCAGCCTACAGCTGAGATAGGAAGAACCTGCGCCTACAGAGACTTAGAAGAAGAAGGAAGGAGAGACCAGGCAGAGATTGCCCACCATCTTGCTTCAACATGTGGCAACAGAGTTTGGTGAGGAAGTAACTTTGAGTTGGACTCTTTAGGGCCTTATAACTGTAAGCTTCCACCCAAAATAAATACCCTTTATAAAAGCCAACAGATTTCTAGTACTTTGCATCAGCACCCCTTTTGGCTGACGAATATAGGAGTCTATCCAGGAACCCATTAAAAATGGCAGAAGGGGATGGTAGACAACCAAAAGAGGACACTGACAGGCTATAATTAAATGTTTAAATGTTTAGATTCACCAGTCCTCACCCGGTGTCTGGGAGAGTTACCTATTCATAGATCTCCTGGCTGCCTCACCAGATGCTATTGGAATACACTCAATCCTCTAGGTTCTTGGCTATGTTGCATAAAAAAATTTAAGAACATGCCAGTTTAATTAGGCCAGTAAGAAGAGTTTATCAAGAAATGAGAGAAAAGAGAAATGTACACACACAAGATGTGGATGTGGGGGACCTCCAGGCAAAGAGGTCCTGGGCCATTAAATTTTATCTGTTATGTAGCTCTTTTTTTTTTTTTTTTTTTTTAATGAAGATGTCAATGTTAATCACCTCCATTTTCATCTGGATTTCAAATATTAGCTCTGGCAACTACAACATTGTAGTTTGAATTGATTATAGCCATAAGGGTTTTTCCTCTAAACTATTTCTAAACCAAAGTATGCTGATATTGGGTGCCAACCATGTTGTAGCCCTTGTCTTTACTATTACTGGGAGCACTATATCCCAAAGTTGTCCTCTTTTGTCTGTATCAGCATAGAAAAATGCTGGTTTAAGGGATCTTCTCCAGATCACAACTGTCTCCTATTTTAATCTGCCTTTTAAATTCTCGTTGCAATTAAAATAGTTTCTTTGTTGCCTACTCTACTGATTTTATCTAAAACCTTTGTTTACTTTTCCTTGGCCACACTGTGTTTTGTTGTTGTTTATTTTATCCTTCCAATTTATTGCTTACTCCTCTTTCAGACCTCTTGCACTTGGTGCTCCCTCTGCTGAGCACACTTCTCCTATGGTTCTGCTTAGCCAGCTCTTCATGGCTTATATCTCAATCAAATATCACCTCCTCAGAAAGGCCTCTCCACTCCCTAAATAAAACATTCACTATCAACCTCACCTCAGGCCTCTCTTTATCCCATTAGACTTTTCTTTTCCTTCATGGCACTTACTGATATATGAAATGACCTTTTTCTTTTACTGTGTTTATTGTCTGACTATGTCCCAGAGACTTAAAACTTTGGTCCATCCATATATCAGTTGAGCCCTGAATTTCAGCAGAGTTGCAACACCTACTCTTCAGTTCATTAGACTCACCCAGGACAACTAACAAGGACACTTTCTGTTCTTTAGGAAGAGAGAGTGTCTGCAACTGTAGCAAGATAGTTCCATCCATCTGCCCCATGGGATCTAAGCCCCTTCTCAGTTAGAAGGAGAGTGGGCATCACCATCCCCAAATCCTCAAGATTGGGGAATGAACAAAGGACTAAAGTGGACTTATTATTATTCTACTATGGATTTATTATTATTCTACTATGGACTTATTATTATTATAGCAATAGAAGAGCTCTTATCATTGATATAAAGGCAGTGGCCACCAGAGGTTCTGAGGGATAGGAAAGGGAAGAATAAGTGTAATATGGGGGCATTTTCAGGATATTGGAATTGTCCTGCATGACATTGCAATGATGGCTACAGGCCATTGTATATTTTGTCATAACCTACAAAATTGTGTGGGACAAATGTAAACTATAATGTAAACTATAGTCCATGTTTAGTAGCAATGCTTCAATATGTGTTCATCAATTGTAACAAATGTACCACACTAATGAAGGATGTTGTTGATGTGGGAATATGTGGGAGGGGCGAGAGTGGGGTATCTGGAATCCCTTATATTTTTTATGTAATATTTATGAAATCTAAAGCTTCTTTAAAAATAAAAAAAAGAAGGTAAACTTCATGTGGGCGGGGATCTTGTTGCTTTTGTTCACCACTGAATCCCTGGTGTTTGTTCAGAGATGCTCCATAAATATTTCTTGGAGGAATAAATGAATGAATCAATGACAGTCTCCCCTCTCTTTTCCATCTATCTAAACCTTACAAAGAGTGCTAGCCTATCTTTCCAATACCCACATTTTGCCTTAAGTTTCAAATGTTTATTCTGACACAAATGATCACCCATTAATTTGGACTGGAACTAATCAATTATGATCCCACTGAGATTATTGAATGAGTATGTAGTCTGTTAAGGCATTAGCCCAAAAGCTTAGGTCAAGACCCTGAAGAGTGCCACCAGCTTCTCCAAAGGATCTTTGAAAGAGCAGCAGTATAATCTCTGACCTTTCATACCAGGCTGCCCAAGACAGTGGGGAACTCCCATCCAGGTGCATTCCAGATTTGGCTATCAACAGGTATCAAACCAAGGCAAGCCCTGTGTAAAATAGCTAAGTAAAAAACAAAAACAAAAAAAACCTATGCTTCTTACTTTTCCATATTCTTCACTTCTCTTGCCTTCTCCAGAATTGCACCTCCTAAATTCCATCCTAGGGCCTACTTTCCTAGGCCCAGTGCTTTCCAGCTTTTCAGACCCAGAGGGAATATACCCACTGGGCTACAAGTTTCCCTGCAATCCCCTCACCACAAACACTTCTTCCTGGTCTTTTCAGGCTCTGGGTATTTTCAAGTGATATCGGTTAATTTTATAATTTCGTTTGTGCTAGATTAAAAGAACCCTTGGGGCCTATTCCCCATCCCTGAAAATCTTAATGGTGGCTTTTTAAGATAAACAGCCACTTTGGTGTGTCACTCAATGGAATGAGAGAAGAGGTTTAAATTCTAGACCAGGAAAGAAGTGAAGGTGAGTAACAACTTGAGACAGATGCTTTTAATGAGAGGTTGCAGAACAGCTCAAATCTTTCTGGGTATATAGACAACGACTTTATCTCACAGCTCTCCAGAGCTTGATAAAAGAAAATTATCTACGAGATATTTTTAATTTCTATGATGATTCCCAAACATCTTCATTACCCATTTATTCCAGTCACTTCTTTTTTCTTGAATGCTCTCTTTGTCTCCTCGTATGCCTATTTCAGTGATGTTTTTTTCCCTACAGTTTATTTAGCCTGAAATTGTTCTCCATCGTTCAATTTTCCTTTTCTATATCTTTTTTTTTTCTCACATATCCCTCCTTTGAAACCTATTACTTGTGTAATAGACATGCTGTCTCTGAAATTTCCCCCTCAGGAATGGAATAAAGGGGAAAACAGCAGGAAGAAAGACAAAAGAAGCATTGGATCTGTTTCTCATCTTCCTTTCTGAGGCTGGGGGAAAGACAGAAATCAAGTCCTCCCTCTACAAAAAAACCCTTCTAACCTTGGTGTTTCCTTATCTGCCTTGATGGTTTGGAGCCATAATTATCTTCTGAAGTCATTAGACTGTGAAAGAAATGGTTTACCTTTTACCCTACTCTAGTCATATTATTACTACTATTGATCATAATAAATAAAAACAATATTCATTGTTATTTAACCTTCTCTAGAATCTAATTTTTTCATTTTTAATGTCATTAAAATAGGGAGGTATAAAATATCAAAATATTAAGACATTAGTAAAAAGATTACACTTTTAAGTTAAGTATTAAATGGATATTTTGTTTGACATAGAATATGAGAGTTTCTATGAAAATTATTGCAGTAGAGCTTTTCAGACAAACATGATGAAATTAACAATTTCAGTTTTTAAGTAAAAAAATCCTTTGAGATATAACTTATAAAATATGTGTGGTGTAACTGAGATTTATTCTCAAGTTTTCTAGAAGGCATGCAAGAATGCAGCTGCATGTTTTTACCACAGTGACATTACAATCACTTGGTCTGTTAATATTACAATCAAGAAGAAGCCTTTTGTTTCTGTCTATAAATCAGCTTTGTAGAACCGAAGGGCACTTCTTCAGGCCATTGAGGATCATCTTGTTGCTAAAGAGATTTAGGGTACTGTCTAGTGAAGTTTAGTTAGTGTGATAATGAGGGCACAAGGGAAAATTTCAAGAAACAGTTGTGTTTTAAATAGATATGTAATATACCACACTAATGAAGGAAGTTGTTAATGTGGGAAAGTGTGGGAGGGGTAGGAAGTGGGGCATATGGGAATCCCGCACATTTTTAATGAAACATTTATGTAATCTAAGTAACTTTAAAAAAATAAAAATAAAGTTTAAAAAAATAGATAAGTGAATTTAGCTGGGAAGATTCAGTGACCACAAACATCAAAAGACAAAAGTAGAGACCGTGTTCTAACAGCACAGTGGTGAAAGGCAGTTGGAAATGAACCATGAACACAAATGGGAAATAATTCAATCCACACTGTCAAAACAGTATTCAGCTTTCTCCATTTAATTAAGAAAGGCATGAAATAAAATTAAATCTTTTTTTTTTTTTTAGAAAAACACTGACAAAAAAATACTTCCAATGTAAAAATCTCATAAGCACTATTCAGACTGGTAGCTTGTTTACGAGTCTGCTTTTGTTTTTTGCCATTTAAATAACAACAGTCACCATCACTTGATTAAATAGTGCCAATGATAAATACATTTAATATATGTTATCTCATTTAATCAACCTGGCAATCTTTACAAGAGAAACATTTTAAATGAGAATACTGAGGTTTAGAGATAAGAAACTTGCTGCATATTAAGAGGTGAAACTGGGACTCAAACCAAGGCCTTGCCAGATGCTACAGTGCTTGCATGCTAACCTCTGCCCCGTGCTGCCTCACAAGATTTCTGCTGACCTTCAAACAGATATGTACAGTACTTTATGAGCTCACTGCTGAAAAACTAAGCCAAGGCAAAAATAGAAGAGCATCCAGGTTTTAAAAAAAACTTAAACCAAGCTAATGGATTTTAGAGTCTGAGGTTTGTCTGGTTTCTCTAATGGGTTATGAAATAGAATGAACTTACAAGCCTCTCAGAAAAAGGAGACATTTGTGGGGGGAAATATGCAAAATATGATAATCCTTTAGACTGATAAAATACAGCCGTCTCTTTTCAGACAGCAACAACATTCATCACAACCTATACATTCTTTTTAAGATACATCAGAGTCCATTTAAAGTTCCAAAATTTGTTACTCAGCTCAGAAATAGAGTAACAGTTGTTGTAAACAAATTAAGGCCTCCCATCAGATATCTCATTTATTAACAGTATATTGGTACACAGGAACAGTAAAGCCTTTGAATAAAGTGTAATCCTGTCCTAGAGGATTTGGTGGAAAATAACTTCTGAAGTTGATGTTGTACCAAAACCAGTGGCTTTCTAGTTAATATATTTATAGATCTTTTAGTTCTTCTTAGTGCCTTGTCTGTTCGTTACACCAGAATGTATCACATTCTTGCAGTTATTTGCTTACATCTCTGTCTTTCACTAGACTGAGTCATTGGCATGTGGGCGTTATGTGGGTGTGATCCCTCTTTGTATATCCAGGGCTTTGCACAATACCTACTAACTAGCAGACATTTAATTTTTTACTTTCTGAATAGATAGAACAGAGTTTCTCAGCCTGAGCATTATTGACATTTTGGACCATAATTCTTTTCTATGGGGACTGTCCTGTACATTGTAGGATGTAGAGCAGCATGCCTGGCCTCTACCTACTAGATACCAGTAGTTACCTCACACACACACACACACACACACACACACACACACACCCCGCAAAGATGTCTCAAGACGTGCCGAGAGGGGCAAAATTGCCCCTAGTTGAGCACCATTAACTTAGAAGAATGTATACACACATACATACATGAAAACACAATGCTTTTAATTTGCTAATTTATTTTGTCAAATTTCTTTGCATAGGTAACAAGTAGAGTACAAAAATAAAAGTACAAAATTATGTATAGTAAAAAGTAAATCTTTCTCACACTCCTGTCTCCTGGCCATTTCTTGTGTACTTTTCTAGACCTAAAGTGTGCAACACAGATGCCACTAGCTACATGTAGCTGTTGTAGCTTGTCCTAATTAGATGTGCAAAGTGCAAAACACACAATGGATTTTGAAGACTTGGTATGAAAAAAATATGTAAAATATATCATCAATCATTGTTTTATATTTACACAAAATGATAATATTTTAAATATACTGGATAAAATAAAATATATTATTAAAATTATTTTCACCTTTTTTTACTTTTATTGTGTCTCATGGGAAATTTAAAACTACATATGTGGCTCACATATTTCCATTGTACAGCACTATTAAAATTTATTCCAAGTATTTATAAACATAAAATAAGATTTTTCTAAATTAGTACTTTATATACATTATTTTCTTTTATACTTAACATCTAACATACCAGATGATACTTAGTAGATATTTAATAAATGTTCATTGATTGAGTAAATAAATGAGTGACTATATGTCATGGTTACATATATACATATACAGAGGATTTTATATGGGACATTTTTAGTTAAAGAAGTTATAGGTTTACAGAAAAACCATGCAGAAAGAACATAGTTCCCTTTATATAGGACTTTGACATATTTTATTTTATTTGATCCACATAGCCTTGTGATATAAATATTTTTATTATGACCCTCATTTACTTCATCTTTAAAATTGGTATAATAACAACATGGTTGGGAGAATTAAATGAATTTATATAAGTAAAGAACTTAGAATTTAGAACAGTGCTTGTCAAATTATAAGAACCATATATCATCATTAGCTTTTTCCTCCTCCTCATTATTACTGTTTGTTATTACTATATTTTAAAGATGAGGAAACCAAATTTTGCCCCTAGGTTACACATCTATTAGCATGGCAGGTTAAAATTGGAACCTTGTGCTTTGACTTAGAATTTCATGCTCTCATCTCTATCTTATGCTGTTTCATTTTATTCATGGAAGGAAGGGAGGGAGGGAGGGAAGGGAGATAGACAGCCATAGTTCCCAGATCTTGTTTTTAAATTCCATTCTCTATAAAAGGAACCAGGCTCCTTGGAAAAATGTCTGTTTCCACGTCTGGGTCAGGAAAGCACAAGCCTGAAATACTTTGAAGGGCCAGACAATAAAAAAAGTGCTCAAATACTTGAGAGCATTTGAAAAGGACACAGAAGCCAGATGCAAATATAATTAAAAAATGCTAAAACTGATGGCTGAAAGTATGATGAGGAATAGGATATTTACGTAGTCTCAGAGTCTTTTGTTAATTATTATAAGGACAACTTGATTAATTTTAAAGTGGAGAAACCTAGAAGACACCAAATTAACCAAGTTTTCAATGTTATCATCAGATATGGGACAAATCAATATCTTGTCCTCCTTGATATGATGCACTGAGAAAAGCACAGTATCACTTATTTGGTATTCCTGCCAAAATGCACACATCATGAGAAAACATCAGAAAAAACAAATTGAGGGACTTTCTGTAAAGTAACTCTCCAAAAGTAACAAGGGCATGAAAGACAGAGAAAGACCGAGGGAATGTTTAAGATAGAAAAGAATTATTAAAAAAAAAAAAAACAAAAACGGAAAAACAACACATTAGTTGAATGCAACACAAGACCCTGGATTGGATCCTAGCACTATAACGGACATGGGACAATTAGTAAAATTTGAATGGGGTCAGTGAATTAAATGATAATATTGAAACAATATTAGTCCCATGATTTTGATACTTGTAGTATGGCTATGTTAAAGAAAGTCTTTGTATTTAGGAAACACACAGTGAAATATTAAGGGGTGATTGGGTATCACACCTGCAACTTATTCTTTTATTTTATTTTATTTTTTTACTTTTTACTTTTTATTTTTAAAGATACTTGGATTACATAAATGTTACATAAAAAATGTAGGGGATGCCCATATGCCCCACTCCCTACCCTTCCCACACTTTCCCGCATTAACAACATCCTTCATTAGTGTGGTACATTTGTTACAATTGAACACATATTGGAGCATTGCCACTAAGTGTGGATTATAGTTTATATTATAGTTTAAATTCTCCCCGTACAATTTTATAAGTTATGACAAGATACATATTGGTCTGTATCTGTCATTGCAATGTCATTCAGGACAATTCCAACATCCCGAAAATGCCCCCATATTACACCTATTTTTCCCTCTCCCTCCCATCAGAACCTCCAGTTCCTCCACACCAATGATAAAAGTACCTCTACTGCTAGAATAACAATAATTCTATAGTAGAATAGTAGAATAACAGTAAGTCTATTCTAGTCCATCGTTTATTCCCCAGTTCTGGGGATTCTGGGGTGGTGATGCCTCTAATTGAGTGGGGGCTTAGATCCCTTGGGGCAGATGGATAGGACTATCTTGCTTGCAATTGTAGACTCTCTCTGTTCCTTGGGATGGTTGTTGTCCATCATCATCTCCTTGTTGGTTGTCCTGGGTGAGTCCAATGAACTGGAGAGTAGGTGTTGCAAGTCTATTGAGATTCAGGGCCCAAATGGCACATGTCAGCTCAAAGATTTAAATCTCTTGGACATAAACCTATCAACCCTAGTACTAACTATAGGATCAAATGGAAGGGGCAGAAGAGCCATGTGTAGGGAAACCACAACTGAGTCCAACTCTGTCACACTGGGGAACATAAATTCCAAAGTAGGGCCCACTGTCAAGGCACCAAACTCTTGAGCTGTCAGCCCTGCCTATAGTGTCTGGGTGTCTCCAGAGCCCTCAGGAGCCCCATTATTTGAGGCAATATTTACTGGGGCAGTCAATGACATCCTGCTGAGATGTGCATAAGCGTAACCTCTGGAATGACTTCCCGATTCACTTTGAAGTCTCTTAGCCATATAAACTCACTTGTCTTTACTCTTTCCCCCTTTTAGTCAAGGTCTTTTTCCAGTTGCATTGCTATTACAACTTATTCTTAAATGGTTCTAAAATGTTAATTGAATAATCTGGGTGAAGGGTATATGGGAACTATAAGTACCATTTCTGCAGCTTTTAGGTATATTTGCAGTAATTTCAATTATTTTAAAATACAAAGTTAAAAATAACAGTAAAACAAAGGAGAAATTTATTTGTTTGGGATGTCAAAACATGTATATATGTAATTTATGGGTTAAAGAAGAAACTACAATGGAAGTTAAAATTTAGGCTGAATGAAATGCTTACTTAACTAAATTTGTGGGATATAGCTATGATGGTAGTTGGAAGCAATTATAAAATTTTAAATACACATAGTAGAAAATAAAAACGTAAATGTAATGGGACAAACCGTATTAAGTATGCCCTAATGCATTTCTTTTGAGAAAGACATTAGACCATCTTTATAATATTCTTGTCAAAATATTTAGACTAATTCTAATGATGAGGAAACAATCAAACAAATTTAAATTGTAGGACCTTCTACAAATATCTCTTCAAAAATGTCAGTTTCATGAAAGTCAAGGGAATATAAAGACAGTACATTTCTAGAGTAAGAGAGACTTGAGAAACTCATCATGTAAATGGAATGTCTGATCCTTCTTTGGGTCCTGGATTGTTTTTTTAAAGCTATAAGTGCTATTATTTAGACAATGGCGAAAATTTTAATATGGGCTGTATAATTGGCAATATTACTACATCAGAGTTAAATTTCTTAATTGTGATAATGGTGCTGTGTTTATGTAGAAAAGTAATCTTGTTCTGTAGGAGATACCTTCAGATACATTTAGATGTGTCATAATAGATAAAGTAGATAGATGGATAGATTTAGATTGAACAGATAGATGATAGATTGATTACATAAATAGACAAATAATAAATGTGGAAAATGTTAACATTTGGAGAATTTATGGGATAAGTATACTCAGTCATGTGTTCAATATATTGTGGGACTTTTTTCAATGTTTCCAGCAATTTGGAATTCAAGAAACATTTGTTAAGCTCTATATGCTGGGAAGATAAAAATGAATAAGCAAGACTCCCTTCCCCAAGGAAATCCTAATTTTGTGGAAAGAGATAACATAATCAAATTGCTACAGTATATGGTCATGGATGCATGAATACAGATACACACACACACACATACAGAATGCGGAGTGCATTTTGTTAATAAAAAAAAAAAATTATCATTGTAGGACTTCCAGGAAGATGGAGGAATCACTTCTCTCCCAGAATATTTTTTGAGGACAGGCAGAGACTGCCTGGAGGGCTGTTTTGGCACTCAGAACACCAGGGTAAGGTGAGACACCACCCAGAAAAGAGAGGGGCAAAGGAAAGGAGTCTCAGCTGGCTGACAAATCCCATGAGTAGAGCTGCAAAAGCAGCAGCTGGCTCCCATCCCCCGACCCTTAGTGTAAACAGCAGTCTGTGGACTGCAGTGGCTGCAGACTGAAGAGTTTGCAGTTTTCCCCAGGAAAGGGCAGAGGAGGGACACAGCCTACAGCAAATTCAGATTTGGGCCAGCGAACTTGGTCTGCTGCACTGAAGGGGTTGGACACTTCCAGGCAGGGTGGGACTGTGACATTGTTGGCACTGAGAGCTGGCAGGGAGCTAAAGATAATTTGCATTCTCAAACACCCTCTCTACTGACCTGGGCTGGTTGCTGAGAAGGCAAAGAAGAAGGTGCAGCTAGCCAAGGAGGAGAACCTCTTCTGAGAAAGTTTGTTTGTGAGCCTTGGCCAGCCATGAGAACATTGCTTCTGTACCACCTGCCTCAGATTTACACTGAATGCATTCCCCCCCTAGCTCCTGGAGTCTGATCTGAGAGGTCTGCCAAAGAGTGTCATCTGCTGGAAGAACAGAAAAGTGAATGAAAAGGGAAAAACAAAAATAAATAAATGAATCTTTAAAGAGGCAATTAGGGATCCCTCAAGATGGCATTAGTGTAGGAGGGCACACACTGCAAGCTCCCAGAGAAAGGTGGATTGTGGACGGGGTCCTGCCCGGGGGTCTGTGCTGTGCATGTGTGGAGTGAGAAGCTAGGGACATCTATCTGCGCGGATCAACGGTGCGGATGGAATGGTAGAGATTCGTGAGTTTTAAGCCTGCCGGTGGTGGTTGGCACGGACTGCTGAGCCCCGCGGTTAGGGAAAAAACATATAAAACAGCCAGTTGGAGTCGCTAGAGGGGTGAGAAAGTTTTATTTTCTGGGGTTCTGGCTGCCTGGAGCCCCTTGGACCTTGGGTGAACAGAACAGCCGAAGCGAATCGGCACCCAGTGGACAGGAGGGGTGATTCTATTCGGGGGAGGGAGCTGATTTGCCTAGCTGCCCAGGGATAAGCCCCAGGCTGCCGCGGATCCAGGAAGAAGGGACACTCCCCAAAAGAGGGAGGGTTCTGTTGGAAGACAGGGAAGGGATTTTTTTTTTTTTTTTAATTTTTTGCCAACAATCTGGCTGCCTGGACCGCCCCATAGCTTTGGGGAGTAGATAAGCCGACCTGAAGCAGCCTCATGCTGAGAGGAGAGGCGAATCTGCAGTCAAACTGATTTACATTAGCAACCCAGTGTCGCTGGTGCTCAGCTCCAGAAGGGGCGGAGTCGGCCGTCTTTAGCACTCTGCACTGACTAACATCAGAGCTACAGCTACCGTTGGGAGTCCAGGAAGTAGGACTTGCTTGATTAATTTCCACGAGCCCAGCTAGGGTCCCTCCCTAGACCAGCTAGGGTTGCTCTAGGGGAGGAATTATTTTGGGCCCTTTATTTCGCCAAAAAAAAAAAAAAGTGAGAAGATCACTTCAATAAATGAAAAATAAATTCTTTTTAATTTAGTTTAATAGCTAAAAGCTGTTTCAGGACCTGCATATAGAACCCTGTGGGGAAACTGATTGAAAAACACAAGCAGGCAGAGAGGATCCACGTGGAGCCTAGGGGAATCATTGACCCTCCTTAGCTCTGTTTGACTGCTTGCCTGTGTGGATCTTTGGTTTTTCTTTGTTTATTTCTGGTCTCTTGCTTTTCTTTCCTCTTTCCTCCCCCCTTTCTTTTTTCTTTCATTTTTTTAAATTAGGTGCTGTTAGCTTGTCGTTTCTTTGCTGTGCTTCTTCTTCAGTAATTTCCCACTCGCTGTCTATATTGATTTTGTATTCCAAACTATCGCTTATCCTTCCTTCATCTTTCTGCCTTCTGCTTTCTGTTGTGGCTCTTAGGTACAACATTTTTTCATAGGCCCACAACTTAAGGGTGTCAATTTCTATTCCATCTATTTTGTTTTCTTCTTCTTTTTTTTTATTAGTATTAATTTTTTCCTTTCAGCCCTTTCTTTACCATTTCTCTCCCTCCTCATAATTCTAGTCTTCTAAATCACTATATATATATTCCTCCATTTGTTTTCCCAGTTGATTGTAGGAACTCCACTTTTTTTCCTATTACTCTACACTGCCTACACAAGTTAAATATTCATCTCATTAAGTCTCATTTGGCCCCTCTTCTAACTTTTATCAATATTACTATTATCCTTCTGCCTTCCTTACATCTTTTGATTCCTCTGGCCCTAATATTTTGCCTTCAAGGGAACATAGAAAGAAGCAAGGAAATAAAATAAGAAGAAAAAGTGCCAAAGAGAAAACTTAACTCACACGCAGAACCACCAGCTAAATAAAACTCTAGAGCATAGAGAAAAGCTAATCAACTGAACAAATCTATCAAGATAATATGATGACCAGAGGGCAAAAAAAAAAAAATACAAATAACTCTGAGAAACAGGAAAACATGGACCAGTCCAATGAACAAAATAAAAACCAGGAAGTGATGCAGAACATCGAACAACTAATCAAAGCTATCCAAACAAATATCATGGACCAACTTAAAGAAGTGAAGGAAGAGATTAAGGATATAAAGAAGACACTGGGAGAACATACTGAAGAAATTGCAAACATGCCTAAAAAGGTAATGGATATGATGGTGAACAATGGCACAATCCAAGAAATCAGAAAGACGCTGGATTCACATAACAGCAGATTTGAACAGGCAGAGGAAAGAATTAGTGATATGGAAGATAATAGAGCTGAAATCAAAGAGATAGTAGAACAGATAGACAAAAAGATAGAAAAAATCCAGCATGGACTCAAGGAATTAACCGATAACACAAAACATACAAACATATGCATTATGGGCATCCCAGAAGGAGAAGAGAAGGGAAAGGGAACAGAAGGAATGTTGAAGGAAATAATGGCTGAAAACATCCCAACCATATTGAGAGAGATGGATGTGCAGATCCAGGAAGCACAGCGCACCCTAAATAGTATAAATCCCAACAGGCCAACTCCAAGACATATACTTGTCAAAAATGTCCAATGCTCAAGACAAAGAGAAAATACTCAAGGCAGCAAGAGAAAAGAGAACCATCACATACAAGGGAAGCACAATAAGATTAAGTGCTGATTTCTCAGCTGAAACCATGGAGGCAAGAAGACAGTGGTATGACATAGTCAAAATACTAAAAGAAAAAAAGTTCCAGCCACGAATTCTCTATCTAGCAAAACTGGCATTCAAAAATGATGGAGAGGGAAGCGGCTGTGGCTCAATCAGTAGGGCTCCCGTTTACCATATAGGAGGCCCTGGGTTCGGTTCCCGGGGCCTCCTGGTGAAGGCAAGCCTGCCCACACGGCGTGGTTAGCTGGCCCAGCGAGCACAAGCAGCAAGGGGGGGATAAATGAATAAATAAATAAATAATAAAAAATAAAAAATAAAAAATAAAATGACGGAAAGTTCAAAATATTCACAGACAAACAGAAATTAAGAGAGTATGTCAATAAGAAACCTGCACTTCAAGAAATACTAAAGGAATCTCTACAAGTTGAAAGGAAAAAACAAGGGAGAGAGAGTTGGAGGAGAGTTTCAAAACAACTGAAAAGACAAAAAGAGAAACAAAAAACATATGACATACATTAACCCAAAGAAAAAATGGCTGAAGTAAGAAATTCTTTACGAGTAATAACACTGAATGTTAATGGACTAAATTCACCAATCAAAAGACACAGATTTGCAGAATGGATAAGAAAATATGATCCATCTATATGCTGTCTACAAGAAACCCACCTTCGACCCAGGGATTCAAGGAGGCTAAAAGTGAATGGCTGGAAAACCATTTTACAAGCTAATAGCCAAAAAAGGGCAAGAGTAGCTATTCTAATATCAGACAAAATAGACTTTAAATGCAAAACTATTGTAAGAGACAAAGATGGACACTATATATTAGTAAAAGGAATAATCTCTCAAGAAGAGAGAACAATCATCAACATTTATGCACCTAATCGGGGTGCCTCAAAATACATGTGGCAAACTCTGGAAAAACTAAGAGGAGAAATAAATGCCTATACAATTATAGCAGGGGACTTCAACACACCACTATCATCATTAGACAGAACATCTAAACAGAGAATCAATAAAGAAACAAAGGCACTCAACAATACATTAGAAGACCTGGACTTATAGACTCTTAATAGACTTACAGAACACTACACCCAAATACAGCAGGATTTACATTCTTCTCGAGTGCACATGGAACATACTCCAAAATAGACCACATGCTAGGCCACAGAACAACTCTCAATGAATTCAGAAAGACTGGGATTATACAAAGTAATTTCTCTGACCACAAAAGAATGAAATTGGAAATCACTAAGGGCCAGAGAAACAGGTTAGGCACAAGGATATGGAAGTTAAACAACACACTCTTAGACAAACAGTGGGTCAAAGAGGAAATCTCAAAAGAAATCAGTAACTACCTTGAAACTAATGGAAACGATAACACAACATATCAAAACCTATGGGATGCAGCGAAAGCAGTCCTGAGAGGGAAGTTCATAGCCATAAATTCATATATTAAAAAAGAAGAAAGAGCTAAAATTGAAGACCTAACTGCACACTTGGAGGAATTGGAAAAACAACAACAAACTAAACCTAAAGGAAGTACAAAGAAGGAAATAACAAAGATTAGAGCAGAACTAAATGAAATAGAGAATAAGAAAGCACTGGAAACAATAAACAAAACCAAAAGCTGGTTCTTCGAGAATATCAATAAAATTGACAAACCCTTAGCCAGACTAACAAAGAAAAAGAGAGAACAGATGCAAATACATAAAATAAGGAATGAGCAAGGGGATATCACTACTGACCCCACAGAAATAAAGAATATCTAAGAGGATACTTTGAAAAATTATATGCCAACAAGAATGATAATTTAGAGGAAAAATGGACAAGTTTCTAGAAACCCACAAACAGCCTACATTGATGAAAGAAGAAATAGATGAACTCAACAGTCCAATTATAAGTAAAGAGATAGACTCAGTCATCAAAAACCTCCCAACTAAGAAGAGCCCAGGACCAGATGGCTTCACAACTGAATTCTACCAAACATTCCGGAAAGAGCTAACACCAAATCTACTTAAGCTCTTCCAAAAAATAGAAGTAGCAGGAATATTGCCTAACTCATTCTATGATGCCAACATTACCCTAATACCAAAACCAAATAAAGATACCACAAGAAAGGAAAATTACAGACCAACTTCTCTAATGAACCTAGATGCTAAAATCCTCAACAAAATACTTGCTAATTGCATTCAACAACATATCAAAAGGATTATACACCATGACCAAGTGGGTTTCATCCTGGGTATGCAAGGATGGTTCAATACAAGAAAATCTATCAATGTAATACACCACATAAACAGATTGAAAGAAAAAAATCACATGATCATCTCTATAGATGCAGAAAAAGCATTCGACAAAATACACCACTCTTTCCTCATAAAAACACTACAAAAGATAGGAATAAACGGAAACTTTCTGAATATGATAAAGGGTATATATGAAAAACCCAAAGCTAACATCATTTTCAACAGTGAAATCCTAAAAGCCTTCCTTCTGAGATCGGGAACTAGACAAGGATGCACACTATCACCACTCCTATTTAACATTGTCTTAGAAGTACTTGCACGAGCACTGAGACAAGAAAAGGACATAAAAGGCATCCAGATTGGAAAAGAAGAAGTAAAAATTTCATTATTTGCAGATGACATGATCCTATATATAGAAAGCCCTGAGAAATCTACAACAAGGCTTCTAGAACTTATAAAGGAGTTCAGTAATGTTGCAGGCTATAAGATCAATGCTCAAAAATCAGTAGCATTTCTATACACCGATAATGAGCAAACTAAGGAGGAAATTAGGAAAAAAAATACCATTTACAATAGTAACTAAAAGAATCAAATACCTAGGAATAAATTTAACTAAAGATGTAAAGGACTTATATACAGAAAACTACACAACACTGTTAAAGGAAATCAAAGAAGACTTTAATAAATGGAAAAATATTCCCTGTTCATGGATAGGAAGACTAAACATCATCAAGATGTCTATCCTACCCAAACTAATCTACAGATTTAATGCAATCCCAATAAAAGTCAACACTGTATTTTTTAAGGAACTGGAAAAACTAACCACAAAATATATTTGGAGAGGCAAGAGGCCCCGAATTGCCAAAGACATATTGAAAAAGAAAAATGAAGTTGGAGGTATCACACTACCTGACTTTAAAACATACTACAAAACTACAGTGATCAAAACTGCATGGTATTGGCACAAGGATAGACCTACTGACCAATGGAACCGAATTGAGAGTTCTGATATAGATCCTCGCATATACAGTTATCTGATATTTGACAAGGCCATGAAGCCCACTCAGTTGGGAGAGAATGGCCTCTTTAACAAGTGGTGCTTGGAGAACTGGATATCCATATTGAAAAGAATGAGAGAAGAATACCATCTCACACCTTATACAAAAATCAACTCAAGATGGATCAAAGATCTAAATATAAGAGCCAGAACCATAAAGACCTTGGAAGATAATTTAGGGAAGCATCTACAGGATCTTGTAATAGGAAATGGTTTCATGAACTTCACAGCCAAAGCACGAGCAGCAAGAGAAAAAATAGATAAATGGGATCTCATCAAAATTAAAAACTTCTGCACCTCAAAGGATGTTATTAAGAAAATAAAAAGGCAGCCTACCCAATGGGAGAAAATATTTGTCAACCATATATCTGATAGGAGCCTAATATCCTGCATATATAAAGAAATCCTACACCTTGAAAATAAAGGACAAACAACCCATTTAAAAAATGGAAGAAAAAATCAGTGACATAGAAGACAGAACAGCTGGAATTGAAAAGAGAGAAGAACAGAGAGAGAAAAAATGGAAAAAAAAAATTGAGCAGGGATCAGGGAGTTGAATTAATGGCATTAAGCACACCAACATATGTATTATGGGAGTTCCAGAAGGAGAAGAGAAGGGAAAAGGGGGACAAAGAGTATTTAAGGAAATAATGGCTGAAAATTTCCCAGCTCTCATGAAAAACATGAATATATGTGTACAGGAAGCACAGCATACTCCAATGAGAATAAATCCAAACAGAACTACCCAGACACATAATATTCAGAATGCCAAATGTCAAAGATAAAAAGAAACTTCTGAAATAAAAAAGGGAGAAGTGAAACATCACATACAAGCGACAGCCAATAAGATTTAGTGAGGATTTTGCTTCAGAAACAACGGAGGCAAAAAAAAAAATAGTGGTATGATATAATTAAGGTACTGAAAGAGAGAAAAGCTGCCAGTAAAGAATTCTTTACCCAGTGAAACTGTCCTTCAAATATGAGTATAAAATATTCATAGATAAAGAGAAACTAAGAGAGTTCATTAACAAGAATTCAGTTCTGCAGGAAATACTAAAGGGAGTTTTGCAGCTAGAACAGAAAAAAGAAAATGAGAGGCTTGGAGGAGAGTATAAAAGTGAAGACTATCAGAAAGGGTAACCAAAAAGATAAAAAGATGGACAAAAATAAGAAATGACCTATGAAAGCCAAAGCATAAAATAGCTGAAGTAGGTAATGCCTTTATAATAATAACATGAAATGTTAATGAATTAAAGACCCCAATCAAAAGACATAGCCTGAAAGAATGGATAAGAATACATGAGCCATCCATATGATCTCTGCAGGATACTCACATTAGACCCAAGGATGTAAATAGACTGAAAGTAAAAGGTTGGAAAAAGATACTTCATGCAAATAGTAACCAAAAGAGAGCAGGGGTTGCTATACTGGTGTCAGAGTAAAATAGACTTTAAATGCAAAAAAGTGATAAATGATGCCTAAGGACATTAATAAAGGAAAGTGTAACAGTTATAAACATCTATGTACCTCACTATGGTGCCCCAAAATATATGAGGCAAACTCTGGCAAAACTGAAAGAAGAATAGATGCCTCTATAATAATTGTTGGAGACTTCAACACACCATTCACATAAATAGATAGAACAACTAGATAGAAGATCAACAAGGATATGATAAATTAGCTGGACCTGACAGACATACAGAACATTGCACCCCAAATTAGCAGGTTATACATTCTTCTCAAGTGCTCATGAGAAACCAAACTCAGCATACAAATGCATTACCTTTCCCCCAGTGCGGGATGTAACTCCCGGGTATGAGCCTCCCTGGCACTAAGGGATTACTACCAAGCACCAGCTGGTGATACAATTGGAAAAAGACCTTGAATAAAAGGGGGGAAAGGTAAAGACAAATGAGTGTATATGGCTAAGAGACTTCAAAGTGAGTCGGGAGTTCATCAGAGAGGTATCGGTTATGCATGTCTCAGCAGGATCTCATAGATGGCCAAGGTAGATATTACCCCAAAAGTGGGGATCCTGAGGGCCCTGGAGACACCCAGGACCTATGGTCACAGCAGATAGCTCCAGATAGTGCCTTGCCAGTGGGCCCTACTTTTGAGTTTTGTGCTCCCGAGTGTGACAGAGTTGGACTCAGATGTGACTTCTCTACACATGCCTCTTATGTCCCTTTTATTTGAACCTATAGTTGGTGCTGGAGTTGGTAAGTGTACATCCAAGAGATTTTAATCTCTGGGCTGTCCATGTGCCAGCTGGGCCCTGAAATTCAATAGAGTTGCAATACCTACTCTCCAGTTCATTGGACTCACCCAGGACAATTAACAAGGAGATGATGATGGACAATGACCAGCCCAAGGAACCGAGAAAGTCTACAACTGCAAGCAAGAGAGTCCCATCCATCTTCCCCATGGGATCAAAGCCTCCTCTCAATTAGAGGTGGAGTGGGCAATAACATCCCAGAATCCTCAGAATTGGGAGATGAACTATGGATTAAAGTAGACTTACAGGTATTCTACTAGTCTTATTGTGATTCTAGCAATGGAAAAAACTATATCATTCATGTGGAGGCAGTGGCCACTAGAGGTTCTGAGGGCAGGAAGAGGGAAATACAGGTGAAATATGGGGGCATCTTGGGGAATTGGGAATTTTCCTGAATGACAATACAATAACAGTAACGGGCCATCACATATCTTGCTATAACCTACAAAGTTGTGTGGGAGAGAGTGTAAACTACAATGTAAACTATAATCTATGCTTAGTGGCAATGCTCTAAAATGTTTTCATCAATTATAACAAATGTACCACACTAATGAAAGATGTTGTTAATGTGGGAAAATGTGGGAGGTGTAGGAAGTGAGGCATATGGGAATCCCCTATATTTTTATGTAACATTTGTGTAATCTAAATACCTTTTTAATAAAATAAAATAAAATAAAAAAATAAACTTATGGGATACAGTGAAGGCAGTGCTGAGAGGGAAACTTATAGCACTAAATGCCTATATTAAAAAAGAAGAAAGAACTAAAATCAAAGATCTAACCAAACAACTGGAGAAACTAGAAAAAAAAAGAGCAAACTATTCCCAAAGCAAGCACAAAGAAAAAAACATCTAAGATTAGAGGAGAAATAAATGAAATTGAGAACAACAACAACAACAAATGAGAAAATCAACAAATCCAAAACTGGTTCTTTGAGATTATCAATAAAATCAACAAACTCTTAGCAAAACTAACAAAGAAAACAAGAGAGAAGATGCAAATAAATAAACTCAGGAATGAAAGGGAGGAAGTTACCACTGACCCCACAGAAGTAAAAATGATCATAAGAGAATATTATAAGAAACTATATGACAACAAATTAGACAACCTTCATAAAATGGACAAATTCCTAGAAATGCACAAACAACCTACATTGACTCTACAAGAAACACAGGAATTCAACAAATCAATCACAACTAAAGAGATTTAATCAGTCATCAAAAATCTTTCAACAATAAAAATTCAGGATCAGACGGCTTCATGGGTGAATTCTACCAAGCATTTCAAGAGAATTAATACCAATCCTGTTTAAATTTTTCTAAAAAATTCAAAAGGAGGGAAAATTACCCAATATCACCCCAATACCAAAGCCAGATAAAGACACTACAAGAAAAGAAAACTACAGACCAATCTCTCTAAAGAACATGGATGCAAAATACTTGCAAATTGAATCCAACAGCATATTAAAAGAATAATACAATATGATCAAGTGGGTTTTATTCCTAGTATGCAAGGGTCATTCAACAAAAGATAATTAACATAATACACCACGTTAACAAATCAAAGGGGAAAAAAACCACATGATCATCTTGATTGATGAAAATGAGATGAAAGGCATCTGAGAAAATCCTCCATCCTTTCTTAATAAAAACACTTCAAAAGATAGGTATAGAAGGAAAATCCTTCAACATAATAGGCATATATGAAAATCCCACAGTCAAGATCGTACTCAGTGGGGAAAGGTTAAAAGCTTTCTCTCTATGATCAGGAACAAGACAAGGATGCCCACTGTCACTACTGTTATTCAACATTGTGCTAGAAGTTCTAGCTAGCACAATGAAGCAAGAAAAAGAAATAAAAGACTTCCAAATTGGAAAAGAGGAAGTAAATCTTTTACTATTCACAGATGACATGGTCCTATATTTAGAAAATCCTGAAATATCTACAACAAAGCTATTAGAGCTAATAAACAAGATCAGCAAAGTGGCAGGATACAAAATCAACATAAAAAAATCTGTAGCATTTCTATACACTAGTAATGAGCATGCTGAGGAGAAAATCAAGAAAAAATTTACATTTACAATAGCAACAAAAAGTTTCAAATATTTGGGAATTAATTTAACCAGGAATGTAAAGATCTGTATTCAGAAAACTACAAAACTGCTAACAAATGGAAGGACAGTCTGTGTTCATGGATTGAAAGACTAAGTATCATGAAGATATCAATCCTACCCAAATTGATTTATAGATTCAATGCAATATCAATCAAAATTCTAACAGCTCATTTTACAGAAATAGAAAAGCCAATTACCAAATTTATTTTGAAGGGAAATGGGTCCCAAATAGCCAAAAACACTCTAAAAAAGAAGAGCAAAGTTGGAGAACTCAAACTTCCTGAACTTGAAGTGTATTATAAATCTACAGTGGTCAAAATGGCACGGTATTGGCAGACAGATAGACATATTTATCAATGGAATTGAATTAAGAATTCAGAAATAGACTCTCACCTCTATGGTCAACTGATTTTTGATAAGCCTACCAAGTCCACTTTTCTGAGAGAGAACAGTCTCTTCAACAAATGGTGCTGGGAGAACTGGATATCCATAACTAAAAGAATGAAAGAAGACTCCTATCTCACTCTCTATACAAGAAACAACTCAAAATGGATCAAAGACCTAAACATAAAAGCCAGGACCATGAAACTCCTAGACTATAATGTAGGAAAGCATCTACAAGACCTTGTAGTAGATGGGGGTCTCTTAAACCTTATACCCAAAGCACAATCAACAAAAGAAAAAAAATAGGTAAATGGGACCTACTGAAATTAAACATTTCTGCACCTCAAAGGACTTTGTGAAGAGGGTAAAAAAGGCAGGCTTCTCAAGGGGAGAAAATATTTGGAAATCACACATCTGACAAGGGCCTACTATCCATGATATATAAAGAGATCCTACAACTCAACAATAAAAAGACAAATGACCCAATTAAAAAAATGGGCAAAAGACCTGAATAGACATTTTTCTAGAGAAGAAATACAAAAGGTGATGAAACCCATGAAAAAATTTCAACATCATTGGCTATTAGGGAAATGCAAATCAAAGCCACAGTGAGATATCATTTCACACCTACTAGAATGGCCAATATTAAAAAAAAAAAAAAAAAAAAAGCAGAAAACTACCAGTGTTGGAGAAGATGTGGAGATAAGAATGATTATTCACTGTTGGTGGAAATGTAGAATGGTACAGCCATTGTGGAGGACAGTTGGTGATTCCTAAGGAAGTTAGATGTAGCTCTACCATGTGACCCGGCAATACCACTATTAGGTATATATCCAGAAGAACTGAGAGCAGTGACACGAACAGACATCGGCATACTGATATTCATAGTGACATTATTCCCAATTGCCCAAAGATGGAAACTACCCCGTTGTCCATCAACTGACGAATAGATAAACAAACTGGTATATACACACAACAGAATACTATTCAGTTGTAAGAAGAAATGAAGCTGTGAAGTATATGACAACATGGATGATCCTGGAGGACATTATGTTGAGTGGAGCAAGTCAAGCACAAAAGGACAAATATTGTATAACTTCACTAATTTGAACTAAGTATAATGAGCAAACTCATGGAGTTAATAGCTAGAATATAAGTCACCAAGAATAGAATGTGGTTAGACTAGAGAATGGAAAGCTGAGGTTTAATCTGTGCACAATTGGTAAAAATTTGTTTGTAAATGTTTGGAAATGAATGGAAATGGTGAAAGCACATCATAGGATTTGTAATTAGTAGCACTACATAAGAATGATAATGATTTGTTTTTTGTTGGGTTTTTTTTTTGGCGTAATGAAAATGCTCTAATATTGATAGAAGTGATGAATGCACAAATCAGTGATTATAGCAAATGCTGATGATTGTACACTTCAGATAAATATATGTTTATGAACAAAAAATAATAGGGTGGGTTGGGGGAAAATACATCAAATGTAAGATATGGAATATACTTGTTATAATACTTTGACAATGCTCTTTCATAATTTGTTACAAATGTTTCATAACAATGCAAGGTATTTGTGGTGGGTTGATGTATGGAAGCCCTGTGTGATGTTATGCATGTTTGTTTTGTGAGTTTACAACTTTTACTATACACTTATTGTTTATATATGTTCATGTATGAATGATATACTTCAATAAATTCTTTAATAAAAACGAAATTATTATTATAAAAAATATCAAACATAAAGAAAATTTAAAATCTCATATGCCATGGACTAGAGATAATTATTATTAACATTTTATTGATTTGATTTCCTTTTTCATGCATTATATATGTTTATCTTTCCATTTCTCCTCTCCCTCCCTTTTATTCTTTCTCCCTGTTTCCTTCTATCTCTCTCTTCCCTCAGCGGGTAGGATACTAAATTGAAATCATATTGTATTTTGTGTTTTTTCTCTAATTTTTCCATTTGTTATATCATTAATTGAATATTTCCCTTGCAATTAAAGTTTCTTTGAAACTTCCATTTTAAAGGCTGCATAATATTCAATTATATTCCCACGTTGTTGAAGTTTCTGATCATTTCCATATTTTCTCTATTATAAATAATGCTTCAGGAAATGATTCTGAGAAAAAGGGTCTCTATAGAGGGAAAAAAAAATGCTGGTGATATAATGTAAGAAAGCTTTTGATATATTCCTTTCTCTCATTTTATAACATGATGCTACATGTTTTCTAATTTTCCAGCTAGTTAATTTATATTACTAATATATGTCTAAATGGTTTTACTGTACTAGCTATGAATCCTATTTAATAATGAAATAACAGTATAATTACCATAAGGTTATATGCTAATGCTAAATATTTGTAGCAAATGTGAAGTCAGAGTCTCTTCACTTATTTTTCAACTTCTGAAAGGAATCTTTTACCTAAAATACATTTCAAAGAGACATTTTATTATGTTAAAATAATATTTATTTAATATCCCTTATGTACCTTATTTAATAGTCCTCTCTCTCCAACCTTCCCCCTCAAATTTCTCTTCTATGGGTTATTATCTCTTCACATGGAAATGTCTGGGTGCATTTATGTAAGTATATTTGAAAGATGAAGTCCCTAAAATATTTAACAAAGACAATTTTTTCAACAATCTGGTTGGTGTTTGGCAAAGTATGGAGGAAAAACACACTCTCATATACCATTGAGGAATAGTGTAAATTAATAGAACTCTTTTGTAGAATAAATACAAAATTTTTAATGTGCATAGCTATGTTCTTATTCTTCCCTTAAGCTTTTCAAAAAAATACATAGACAACTTTTAATTACCCTTGGGAGAGAGAGAATAACATGGATAATGGTAACACTAAAATCCACTGAGAGTCTATTTACATACAAGCTTCAATCTCTTCTTTCATTAAAGATTTTATTAAATCTGTGAAGAAATAGCAAAATGAAGGACAATGTGATCCCCCTGCTTTATTCCATCTGCAAACAACTCTTGGCAGACATGCTAATGATTAGTGAAATCGCATCAGCAACAGTGAGACAGAGTAGAAACAAAATACTGGTATAATCCCAAAACAGGAAAATCATTCACAGAATAATTAAGGTTTGACTATGCAGTGGATATAAATTATGCCTAATAAATGTCTTCTGCTCAGTCCTCTCATTATATCATACAAAATGGGTTTTATAGAGTAAGTCTGTCCACAAATATTTTACAGTAGAGATACACAGGAGGGTCATTGGGGATTCTAAATGAGTTAAATATTCTAAATTACTGAGAAGAAAAGGTAATTAGAAACATACTAAATGGCAGGCCAGTACTGAGGTCTGTAATGCCTCTTAGAGACTCCTTTTATGCTATCTTTACTCCTATAAAGAAATGATACCAAATCAAACAAATTAATTACAACCACAGAAGTTATTTTACCATCATGAAAATTAAATGTCAACTAAAGTGAAAATAAATCAAAGCTTTATACCTCACAGAGTCAAAACCTAAAATTTTCTTAATGAGCAGAGCTACCTATTGGATCATTATTTAGTCTTTTCCACTTTGAATCCCTGAAGAGATGAAATTTTTTTTCTTTATAGCACAGGCACAATTTTCCTAATATATTTCATTTTTACTCTAAATATAGTAGAAATATTTTTAATTTTGGGGGCATATGGGTGTCCCAGGAACTGTGTAGCAAGAACAAGGACAGGTCAGGAAGTTGAGACAGTGAAGGTAACTAACCTAAAATCTGTTTCTTCAAATATTTGGCAACTGTTTACATTTAAAATCCTTAAAGATTAATAAAAAGAAATCAGCATTGTACTTTAGTTGTTACTCTTTATACCTGTTGTTTTAGTTTGCTCAAAGCTGCTGGGAACAATATACCAGAAACGGGTTGCCTTTTATAATGGGAATTTATTAGGTTAAAAGCTTAGAGTTCTGAGGCCGTAAAAGTGTCCAAATCAAGGCATCATTCGAGATGTCTCACTGAAGGTACCCTGCTGAGATCCAGGACTCCTTCCACGTGGCAAGGCACATGGAGGCATCTGCTTGTCTGGGTCTTTGCCTTCTCCTCCAGGCATACTTTCTCCCCAAGCTCAGCTGTGGGTGATCAGGCATCTGGCTTCTCTCTCCCCTCTCCTCCTGGCCTCCTCTCTTTGAGCCTCTCCAGGGCCTGTTTCCAAGTGCTCCACAGATTCCATCTTCTGGCCTTGGAGACCTTTCTCTCAGCCTCTTGGGGTTTCTCTGTCTCTGCCACCTTTTGCTGTGTGACTCTACTTTCAGTCCTCTGTTTATAAAGGACTCTAGCAAGAGGACAAGACCCACCCTGGGAGTAATCCCATCAAAGGCCCCCAACTGAATCTAATCCAATCAAAGGGCCCCACACCCACAGGACTGGGTTGTCTTCAACAACATGATCTTTTCTGGGATTAACAAAAAACCTCAAATTGTCACACTTGGATTCTCTACTTTCTGTTCAAATGCAATTACCAATTTGGATAAGATTTATTTCATAAATATCATTAGCTCTGAAAATATTTTTCTCATTAAATTATTTATATATTTTAAGACAGCTATAAGAGGATTCTATGAGCAACTGTATGTCAAAAAACTAGACAATGTAGATGAAATGGACAAATTCCTAGAAAAACACGAACCACCTACACTGACCCTGGAAGAAATAGAAGACCTCAACACACCAATGACAAGTGAAGAGTTTGGAACAGTCATCAAAAACCTCCCAAAGATAAAGAGCCTGGAACCAGATGACTTCATAGGTGAATTCTACCTATCATTGAAAGATGATCTAATACCAATCTTGCTCAAGCTCTTCCAAAAATTGAACAGGAAAGAACTCATTCTGCAAAGCCAAAATCACCCTAATACCAAAGCCAGATAAAGAAACTATAAAAAAAGAAAATTAGAGACCAATATCCCTAGTGAATATAGATGCCGAAGTCCTCAACAAAATACTTGCAAACAAAATCCAAAAGCACATTAAAATAATTATACACCACAATCAAGTGGGTTTTATCCCAGGTATGCAAGGGAGGTTCAACACAAGAAAATCAATTAGTTTAATAAACTACATTGATAAATTGAAGAAGAATCACATGATCCTCTCGACTGATGCAGAAAAGGCATTTGAAAGATATAGCACCTTTTCTTGATAAAACACTCCAAAAGATAGGAATAGAAGGAAGCTTTTTCAATATCAATATGGTACAGTGCATATATGAAAAACCTACAGCTTACATTGTATTCAACAATGAAATACTGAAAGCTTTCCTGCTGAGATCAGGAACAAGACGAGGATACCCACTTTCACCTTATTATTCAATTTTGAGCTAGAAGTTCTAGCTAGGGCAATTAGGCTAGACAAAGAAATAAAAGGCACCCAAAGAGGAAAGGAAGAAGTAAAACTTTCACTATTCGTGGATGATATGTTCCTATATCTAGAATATCCTGAAAAACCCACAAGAAAGCTACTAGAAATAATAGATGAGTTCAGCAATGTGGCGGGATACAAGATTAATATGCAAAAATCGATAGCCTTTCTATACACTATTGATGTACAATCTGAGGAGAAAATCAGAAAAAAATCCATTTATAATAGCAACTAATCAAATATTTAGGAATAAACTTAATCAAAGACATAAAAGACCTGTATTCAGAAAACTACATAACATTGCTAAAAGAAATTGAAGAAGACTTAAATAAATGGAAGGACATTCCATGATAATTTATGGATTGGAAGACTAAATACCATTTAGATGTCAAAGAGATCATACAACTCAACAATAAAAAGACAAACTACCTGATTAAAAATTGGGCAAAATACTTGAAAAGACTGTTGTCCAAGGAAGAAATACAAGTTGTACAGAAACATGAAAAAAAGTTCAACATCACTAGCAATTACAGAAATGCAAATCAAAACTACAATGAGATATCATTTCATACCTATTAGACTGACCACTGTTAAAAAGTTGGAAAACTAAATTTTGGAGAGGATGTGAAGAGATAGGAATGCTTATTCACTGTTCTTGGGAATGTAGAATGGTATAGCCACTGTGGAGGACTGTTTGGCAGTTCCTAAGGAAGTTGACTAAAGACTTGCCATGTGACCTGGGCTATACCATTGCTCTGATACCCAGAATAACTGAGAGCAGTGACACGAATAGAAATCTGCACGCTGATGTTCATAGCAGTGTTACTCACGATAGCCAAAAGTTGGAAACAACCCAGGTGTCCATCAGCTGATGAATGGATGAAAAAACTGTAGTCTATGCACATGATGGAATTTTATGCAGTAGTAAGAAGAAATGAAATTGTGAAGCATATGACAACATGAATGAACCTGGAGGACATTATGTTGAGTGAAGCAAGCCAGACACAAAAGGACAAATACTGTATGACTGAGCTATTATGAACTAAATATATTATGTAAACTCATGGAATTAATAATTAGAATCTAGGTCACCAGAAAATAGAATGAGAGTAGAGAACAGAAAGTTGATCGTTAATCTGTGCAGAATTGGTTAAAAGGTTGTTTGTAAATCTTTGGAAATGAAATGAAACGTTGAGAGCACATGCTGTTTGTGACTAGTAGAGCTATTATGGGTATGTCAGTGGTTGAAAGGGAAACCCTAAGGACATTTATATTACTAGAAGGAAAGCTAAAAAATTTAACTTGGGACTGTATAACATAGTGAAACCTCATGAAAAGTACGAATATGTGTGATACTGCATATATAAGACTGTTTTTTACAAAATATAAATAAAAATAACACTAGAGAGAAGATAACAGAATAGCAGCTATGTATGGCAGGGGAAGAGAGATTTAGAGGTGATGAGTTTGTTTGTTTGGTCGTTTTTTGTTTTTTAGTATTGTTGTTTTTGTTGCTGGAATAATGAAATGCTCTAAGAATGACTGAAGTGACGAATGCACAACTATGTGATTGTACCGAATACCATTGATTGTACACTTTGGATGGCTTTATGCTTTATTAATATGTATCAATAAAATAGATTTGTTAAAAAATTGTTTATATATTTTAATTTATAATTTCAGTTATTTTAAAATGGGGATATCTACCTTTTTCACAATACTTAGTATAAACAATGAAGTTGATTCATAAATTTTAGATACTTGGTTGACTCTTGATTAAAGTTTAGTAGTTTTAAATTTGCCAAAACTTTATTTACCCTTTTCTAGCATGTCCTTTTACTCTCCTAGATCCAGTTTTGTTTTTTTTTTTCCTTAAAAATTTGTGGGCATTGCTATAGTATCTTTCCTTTCTCCTTAGTAGATTCAACATAGAAACTCAGCAAACATTTAATGAGAGTCAACTACTCATCTTGCCTGGAGTTAGGGCAAGTTCTATATAGTTCACTCTTGAAACTCTGTTATAAAATAGAAACCTAAAGGAGACTGCATAATCACATTAGTGGGTACAATATTGCAATTGGATGATTAATGGCTCATTTAAGAATTTGGCATTTACAAAGTATAGGAAAAATGTATTATGAATATCTAACAATTGCAAACATTTCTTTCTAAACCAGTAAAATCAGATTCAAAATTATAGAATTGCAGATTTGGTTGCTGGAAGGAACTCTGTTAAATTCTAATTTAATCCTCTCATTTTACAATTGAGGACAATGAGATACAAAACAAGTTAAATGATACTTTCCCATTTCCTATTTTAGCAAAGATGTAGCTAATAATAAAGAGCCAGACCCTCAGTTCAATATTCATTTTACTACAACATACTGCATCCCTTATATGAATAGTGTATATTTGTATTCCAAACATCCATTAACCTCAAATAAATAAATGGAAGGACAAATAAATAGTTGTCAATATACATTAAGGTAGCATGTAACACATGATCCATGGCATGGCATTTGCCTTGTCAATCCTAATATGTTAGAGTGTATTTGTTAATAATGATTTTGGTTATCACCATCTTAAAATTTAAAACCACTTTATGAATTATTCCTCTCTCAGTAATCTTCCAGGGACAAGACAGAACAAATTTTTTCATCAGTCACTCCTTTTCAAAAGAGTAGACTTTGCAATATCTTTGAAGAGTAAACAAATAATTTTTATTGAGCATCTTTGATGGTTAGGCCAGGGATTATGCTAGGCAGCGAGGATGTAGTGTAGTGGTTAAAAACATGACAAAGCGGGTCCCTGCTATGGAGCCTACATTTTAATATAAGCATGGGTATATGTGCTTGTGCAAGAGTGTGTGCATGGTAGGGAGAGGAACAAACAAAAATAAATAAAATAGAGCAATAAGGGCTGTGAAGAATAAATGGTGATGTAACAAGGAGTAACTGTAAATGACTTTAGATTTGGTTATCAATATACGTTTCCTCAAGAATAGAGTTAAGATAAAAAAACAACAACACTAAAATACTTGGTGTAGACCATACCAATCACAGGGAAAAGCAAGTGAAAAGTGTTTAAATTGGGCATAAGGATGGACCACTCAAGAAACTGAGAATAAGGCAACTTATTAGAAAGTCTTATCATTAATCTGCCATCTGTTAACAAGCCCAGTGGTTTGGGCATGTTACTTATTCTCTTTTTTTTTTTTTTTTTTTAAGATTTTTATTTATTTATTCATTTATCCCCCCCTTGCTGCTTGTGCTCGCTGGGTCAGCTAACCACGCTGTGCGGGCGGGCTTGCCTTCACCAGGAGGCCCCGGGTTCCCGGGGCCTCCCATATGGTAAACGGGAGCCCTACTGATTGAGCCACAGCCGCTTCCCTACTTATTCTCTTTTGCCCTCTATTTCCTGTGGTGCAAAATGAGGGAGTTGGCTTGAATTATCTGCAAGACATTGAAACTTGTCGAATTCTGGCCCTAGTTGATTGATGTGGTTCTCTTGTACATCTTTATTTCCGAGTTAAACTATTGGGAACCTACTGAAGAAAAGATATAATTCTAGGCACTCGGGGGATAAAAAGATCAATAAGAGTGATTTCTTATATTCAAGTAGTTTTCAGTCTAGTCTGGTTTTAGGAGGTAGGGACATAAACACAGTTGTATTCAGCTTTTGTATTAGATATTTGTTTCCTAATCTCTTCCATGCCAGTCCAAAGATGGACCTCTCTTTTCCCTTTTCTTATGTAGCCTTTGAGTCCCCATTACCACCCCTTTTGTCTGCAGAGAAATTGAGAATTGCTTGAGTTCTTTCAAAACTAAATCCCAGGGAATCCACACGTCCTGGAGAAGATTTATAAAGACCCATCAGTGGGTCTCTTCTTTTGGGTGTAGTCTCATATGACCTGTTAAGGCAAATAAGATTTTCTTCATATTGTTCTACATATGACACATAAAAACAAGGGGGTACAGAATGAGTTAAGTGCAAATAAAGACATAAAACAACATGGTGTGAGAATGTAGAAGAGGCAATGTTTAAATCCTGACTGGGGAATTAAGGAAAGCTAGGTAGAAAGCAAGCATAGCTAGGGCTTAAATAGCTGTCAATTTGTTGAAAGAAGGGGTTTTAGCTTATCTTTACATCCCTAGAACCTAGCTGAGTGCCTGGTATATTGCATATACTCAAGAAACTCTGGATGAATGAAAGATGTGTAAGATAAATAGGTGGAAAAATGGAAAAAGTAAATCCTAGGCAGGGGGTTCAGCATGAGATAGTCTTTTGTGCATGGTGTATTTGGGAGCAATGAAGAATCTAGTATGCTCCCAGCATGGGAAGATTTAGTAGATCAGGTCAAAAAAGCAAAGCCCAGGCATTTGTATTGTAAGCTCTTAAAGGATAGGAAAAGATGTATCTCCTTATGCAGAGCTTAAACTATGGCAAGTACTTGAAATTTTTTTGAGTCAATGAGGGAAGGTTGTGGAGGATTTCCATATCTGGTAATATGTGCACTAGATAATCTTAAAACCTTCCTACTATAAAACATTAAGACATTTATCTATCTGGATAAAATATAACAGATGGTCTTTTAAGTGCATAGATGATCTTGAAAGAAAAAAAGAGATATCCATAAGAAAGAAAATCTGCAAATGAGAGGGATAAACCCTGCTGAAAGTTTATCTTATCTTGAAACTGCTGAAGGCTTCACTGAATTCAGTGATAGAGAAATGTCTTAGTTTGCCAGGACTGGTATAACAAACAACACAGACTGGTTGGCTTAAAACAACAGGAATTTATTGTCTCACAGTTTTGAAGGCTAGAAGTCCAAAAATCAAGGTATTAGCAGGTTATGCTTTTTCCAAAGGCCATAGCCTTCTTGTGGGAGCTTGCGGCAATCCATAACTCAATCTTTGCCTCAATGACATAGCTATCTGTTTCCTATCTCCTCCTCACTCCTATCACCATGTCCAAATTCCTCTGCTTTTGAGGTCTGCAGTCATATTGGATTCAGTTTGGCCCCATCTTATTAGAACTTCAAAGATCTTATTTACATGTTAGTTCACATCTGCAGGACAGGGGTTAGGTCTTGAATGTGTCTTTGTTGGGGAGATGATTCAATTCCAGACAAAGGGTTTGGGTTTTAATACCCAAGTGGGATTTTGGCTGTAGCAGCAATACTTGCCAATAACTGAGGCACAGTAAAAGGGCAAGTTAGGAAGAAGAGCAAAACTACCTTGGAAATTCAGAAAAACTCACAAGCCACTGTATTTTGGGGTGTTGGTCACTTTAATTGACATGCAAGACCAATCAGATTGTCTCTGTCCTGGGATTTTGAATCTTAAGCAGACTGAAACTAAAATGGGAAAACAGTTGGTAGCTCACCCATTCCGGTAGTAGCACACTAACAAGAGACTCCAGGAGTTCCTATAGCCTGAACCCCCTCACCCTGGAGCTGCTTTGTACCTCCTGTCCATTTCTGAACCTATTTTTCAACTGTTCCGTCAATTTTGTGGTTTATCTACAGCCCTTTCAACAAATGCCTCTATTTGCTTACTTTTGCTGGAATTGAATTTGCTACTTGCATCCAAAATTGTATACTTCTTCCTACTCATATAGTAATACAAATACTCTATTACTTGCAGGAGATGCAAAAGTAATTGCCTTCTTTAGAAGATAGGTATTGTAGAACAAGAGAAAGGGTTTACTTTTTTATTCATATGGCCTTTAGTGCCAAAGAGAAGCTAATGAATTAATTTTTCTAATTAAATAATTATGAAGAGGTTCTTTAGTAAAGATAATTTGCAAACAATAAGCTTTAGGACAACATCTTTATACCAAAAAGTGTGCCTGTGTGTGAGTATGTAGTATGACTTTGTTGAGCGAAGTAAAGAGGGGTCTGGAAAAGGAGGGCTAGAGTGGAAAAGAGGTATAGGGAAAAGAGATAGAAAAGAAATATTCAAGGGCATGGGTATATTAAGTGGTTCACCTCAATTGTAGGGCTGATTGACATTTGGTGACTCCTCCATTGTTTCCAAACTCATTTGTAGTTCCTTTATAATCTAAACAAACAAAACTAAAACAGTTATTCCTATTATTGTGTCTTTAAATTCATCTGCTTTGGACACCCAGTAACCAACAATGAACACAGTTGTGGGTTTTAATAAACATATGTTTAAAATCTATTCTATTTTCCTCCCTCATTGAACTTTGGACCTTATGTTAAATATTGTGGTAAACCAGTTTCTATATAGGCCTAAGAGTTGTTGGAGAAGAAAGCCAGATAAAATTCGATCCTGGTCATCTTCTTAAAAAAATTTATTATTTTTTTTGTAGGCTTCTCCTCTCTAAAAAAGACTTTAAAAATTAATTTTTGAATTGTTAAGAATCCTTACTTTTTGAAAATTTCAATTACATATTACTTACTGCCAAAGGGTACTTTTTATGGTGTGGTAGTTTTAATTTACTTATTAAGAGGATATCAAATGAAGTCTGTAATAAATGAAAAACATATTTATGACTTTCCATAAAGGTCAGGCTACCCACATTCTAAAATCATTAGCAATGCTAGTTGGTTTAAAGAGCTTAGGTTCCTTCATATTTTTTAAAGGCAAAACACTTTAATTTACCTGGAAAGAAAAAAGAAACTTATTTTTTAATAAGTTTTGAGATTCATATTTCTTTCCTGCATGGAATTACCAAAAGATTTTATACATTCAATTTATTTAAGATATAATAAAAAATATGACACATGAGATATTTAGCTTGGGCCTATTTATAAACTTTGTAATAGTTTGTTATATATTATTTCTATTCTATCAAATTAGAAAACAAAAAATCTTCATTGTTTATTCACCCAATATTCATTCATTTGATTGACACATTTATTGAGCACCTACTATTGCCAGGTAGTGAGTCAAGCAGTGAATTAAAGAAATGTCCTCATCTCATGGTAACAGTCTAGTGAAGGATGGCATACAATAAACATAAAAACATATAAATATATTGTAAACCAGGAGGCGATACATGTTACGAAGAAAAATAAAGCAGGTCTAGGGGTCAGCTTGCTCGGGATCTTCATTTTTATAGCTTACAACCTCATTTTGGAAATCAGTATAATTTAAGGATCATGCTAACAAGTTCCAATACCCAGGTCCTTCAAAGAATCTAACATATCTAATACCTAATACACACACACATACACACCACACACACACACACACATATACAATCTCTTCATATTTGACCTGATGATGAATTATTTATATAAACACAATGTTATTTGGCAATATATGAATTATGAAATGTGAGATTAAATAAATATGGCCTGAAATTTTTGAAATATTAGAAATCTGGAAGTCCTTTACTTATAAGCAAACTGAATTTCTAAAAGTTCTTTTGTAATTATGTATTTAGGCATCTCTGAATACATTTTCTCTTAGAAACAATAGCAAGTATATGGATAAATTTTTTTTTTTTTAAAGATTTTATTTATTTATTCATTTATCCCCCCCTTGCTGCTCGTGCTCGCTGGGTCAGCTAACCACGCCGTGCGGGCGGGCTTGCCTTCACCAGGAGGCCCTGGGAACCGAACCCGGGGCCTCCCATATGGTAAACGGGAGCCCTATGATTGAGCCACAGCCGCTTCCCAAGTGTATGGATAAATATCCAAGTTTATCTCTAGCTGAAAGACAACTTATTCAAAATGGAAGAAACGGTAAAAAAAAAAAAAAAAAAAAAAAAAAAAAAGTTTCCCAATTACGGGATTAAATATAGTAAAAGTTCTATACAAAAAAATTCAATTTTATTTCTTGAAGTCTGATACTGAAGAAAATGGGGTTCATTTAGAGGGAATTGAAATGATAGATGGATCCTTTCTGAGAACATTGAAGGGGCTTATGGACATTTTCAAGCTCTTTAGAGTTTGCTGGAATTGATTATTTCTTTTACCTAGTATTATTTTAAAGTTATAATTTTCCCTAATTTTAAGAAGCCATATTATTAGTACTATTCATGTAAGTTATGATTAGAGAGCTATCCTTACCCCCCTCCCCCACAAATATAATTAAGAGGAGATAGAAAAAGAAATTATGATTTTTCTTAGGTTTGGAACTAATCAAAGATTCAGGAAAATGTTCAGGAATATTATGTTGTAGCTTCATTTGACATAAAGAGTTGGAAATAATTTCAGTGTTCAATAATAGGAAATTGGGAACAAAATTTATTCAGGGTATTTTTGCAGCCATTAGGGAAATTTTCTGAAGAATATTTAATGAAGTAGGAAGAAAACAAAATATTGTTCAATGAAAAAAAAAAAAAAAAAAGCTGGTGTCAAGACTTAATGATCCTATACAGCTTTTTCTATTAGCATGTAAACCAAAAAATTTTAAAGCATAATCTCTCAATGGTAGAATAACTGGAATTTAAAATTTTTGTCTTTTTAATTTTTTATTTCTAAAATGTACATTATTGATTTTATAATTTTAGGAGTATTTTTCTGAGTACGAATTGCATAGAAAAAGTGAATAAGGAAAGGGTTTAAAAATGACTATGTTCTTCTCTTACTCTCCTTTGTTAACCTATCTTTCAGACAATGGTTCTCAGAGACTGCTCACTTTCCTCAGGGAGGTCATCCCAGAGGTAACTCTTACGCACACCTCAGTAGGAGCTCATAGAACATCTAAGTGCCTATCACCCCACACAGAGGGGCTCCTGAGAGCTCTGGAGACACCCAGGTCCTATATAAGTGGGGATAGACCCAGAGACTGATGCCTTATCAGTGGGCTCTATTTTGGAATCTGTGCTCCTGAGAGTGACAGAATTGGACTCAAATAAGTCCTCCCTGTACATGGTTCATCAGTCCCTTCTATTCAACCTATATGTGATGCTGAAGTTTTTAGGTATACTTCCAGAGACTGGAGCCTCTGGCCTACCTATGTGCCAGGTGTTCATGGAATCTCGGTGGAGCTGCAACTCCTACCCTACAGCTCAATGGACTCATCCAAGTCACCTGGCGAGGAGACAACGATGGGCAATGGCCATCCCAGGGAATGGAGAGGGCCTGCATCTGCAGGCAGGATCATCCCACCCACCATATCCGTGGGATATAAGCCCTCTCTCACTTGGAGGTGGAGTGGACATCACCATCCCAGTCCTCTCAGGATTAGGGGAAGAACTATGGACTAGAGTGGACTTGATGGTATTCTGTTGTTCACATATGGTGATTCTAGCAATGGAAGAAATTATAACAATGAGGTGGAGCCAGTGGCCACTTGACACTTTTGGGGCAGGGAGGGGACGAGCAGTTGAAATACAGGGGCTTCTTTGGGATTTGGAGGTTGTCCTGAGTACCGTTGTGGCAACGGATGTAGGCCATTTTAAATCAGCACACACCACTCAGAACTGAGTGGGAGAGAGTGTGGTCTACGATGTGAACTGTGGTCTATGGTTGGTGGCAAGGCCCCAGGATGTGTAAGTCCATTGAGGGTGGTGGGCCACACTTGTGGGAGATGTTTGTGTGGGATGTGGTGGGAGGTGTAGGAGGTGGGCAACATGGGAATCCCAGTGGGTTCCGTGTAATATTTTGGGTAATCTAAGCACCTCTTAAAATATATTTATATATATATATAAATAACATTTGTGTAAGCAAATGCACATATATGCATATATATTTATATATCATTTTGCAAATGTTGGTATGTATTGTGAAAATTTTGATTTTTACCCACAATAAAAAAAAAAAAAAATGACTATGTTAAACAGGTGTTTTTAAAAATGGATGTGAAAAATAATGTTCCCAAGACAGAAGAAACTGAAAATGATCTGCACGTACTTTATTCTTCCCTAAAGGAATGAAACAACTTCTATGAAACACTATGGGACAGAAACACAAAGAGGCCCCCAAATTTCAGGACTTTTGTAATTTGGTTCCTATATTCACTTTCCCTTATTGAGGTACCTGGTGTGGGCCCTATTTCCCTGATTGGATCCTGACTAACAGTGGTACTTTATTTCTAAGTAGTACTATTCCCTAAAAAAAAAAAAAAATCAGATGTGTAAACATCCTACATCTTGTATATTGAACATTTTTCTGGCTCTCTCTTCCTTTGCACTTTGTGTAATGTATCTCCCCTCATCTTTCACCGGCTACTTCAACCAGCAATCAAGGAGCCCTAGGCCAAGAGTGAAGCCTGGACTTGCATCAAAAAGGAGCTGAATCTGTCTCAGGAAGAAGATTATGAAGGGAGAAATTTCATTTAAAAGTTGTTGAAAAATTCCAACTAGGAACAGTATGTTCTGGAATGCAATGTCTGTTACTACACGCTCACACCAGAGTTATAGGTCAACAGGACCATCTAATCTAGGTTTTCCATTTCTGATGGGCAGCAAAAATTTTTATTGGCATTTTGATTTTACATAAGCCATACCATATTGCAGGAATCATAACATAATGGTAATACATTTCCTTACATTATGGAGTTTCTTTAAAGGAGCCTTAAGCAGCAGCAAACTATTTTTTTTATTTAAGTCATGTGGGTGGTTTTCTAAAAATATCAAGACTCAATAGATTGCTTTTTTCAAAATATTGAGAGAGAAACATTTCCTCCATAATCCTTTCTCTTACCTGTCTAATTTGAAAAGAAAGGCAATATAATATTAAAAAGCAGTGCAGTAAAGATAAAAGTCTTAAAGCACTATCCTTCATTTTGTTCCACAAGTAGATAGAAAACTAAATGTTTCATGTGGTGGACCAGTGTAAGAGGTGGGATTGAAAGCCACTCTTGTGTCTAAGAAATCACTGCCTCAAGACTATGTATCTCCTTTTATGCCTCTGGTGGTGAAACTTCAACAACTGCATCAATGTTAAAATGATGTAGAATCAGATAGGATAATTTCTGGAACTAACAAAAAAGGAGACATGCTTAGTGACCTTGTATCTTTGAGCTAAAGCAGAACAATAGTAGGCCTTGTCTCAGTGGACAGAAGCAATAGAACCTCCTCCACCGCCATAGAACACTCATCTATGTAAAATGCAGACGGATGTCAGAAGGAGGCAAGCTGAAGACCCATTTTCTCATCAGAATGGCTGTGAATCATTTTAGAATTTTTGTTGCCTAAAATTTCCCTCAAAGTTTTCCAAACTTTAATCCACTGAAGATTGAATCCATCATGTCAACAGCAAAACATGGCTTTATCCATTTATTTGTATAATTATATTATCGTAAATTTAGAAATCTTCAAAGAACTTCGTTTTTGTGCAATCACATCTTTGGTTTAGTCATCCAGAAAACAGCTTTATCCTATTTTTAAGATCCTGTGAAGTAGGCACATAATTATCTCAATTTTACAAAGAGGTTTAGAGCAAGAAGATCCATGACTTGCCCAAGGTCTAATGGAAGGTGGCAGAAACAGGATCTGACCCAGATCTGACTCTTGGGCCCTTGGCGTCTTTTTTTTTTTTTTTTTTTTTACCGGGAGGTACCGGGGATCGAACCCCGGTCTCTCCATATGGTAGACGGATGCCGAACCTTTTGAGCCACATCCGTTTCCCGATGGGCCCTTGGCGTCTTAACACCTATTCTTTGCTGCCTCGCTTTGGATGCTTACAATTTTTAACTACTATAATCCAAGTTGCGATTAAAAATCTGCAGCAGTTTATTATTTGTCTTTAGAATAAATTCCTGGAAACAGAACTGTGTGACTCAGGGGGCCCTCATTTCTTCCTCTACCAAGAGACAGAACAGTGTAGGGTTAAAAGGGTAGTCTCGGGATCAAAGCTGCCTGTGTTTAAAGCCTCACTCTGCCCCTCACTGGCTTGGGCAAGCAACTTCATCTCCCAGTTCCCCATCTGTAAGATGGATGTAACATTACTACTTGAGGATGATTGAGAGAATCAAGTAAGTTAATTCATTTAAAGCGATTATGTGTCTGGCACATAGGTGGTTACAAGTACATTGCCAAATTACCCCCAAGACAATTTGTATGAACTTATACTCTGTAGCAGCAAGTACCTAACAAATGGAAGTGTAGAACTAAGGATAAAAGACTGCTCTCCCCCCACTCCCCCACCCCCCACAAAAATCCTGGAGAGTTATGTAGTTTAACTTGTGGAGTCTAAGTGAAAGATTAGGTGCTGAAACAGAGTTGCCTAGTGATTTCTTGTATACTAATTTCAGAAGAGACCTCAGGCAAGTACGTGGCTGCTGGGACCACGATTCTATTAGACATCTTCAAAGGAAGTACACTGGAACCCAACATGAAAAGATGCTACAGAGAGGGGCTACAAGAAGTAGCTCAGCTTTGAACAGCAGAATGGAAAGTGAAGCTGCATTAGAAAAAAACAACAAGTTAGAGTTCTTTCTGCATTAGAAAGAACAACATGGAACAACATAGAATAAGAACAACAAAGAATAAGTAGGAACATGAGAAATAGAAATAATGTTCTTTTTTGTGTTCCATAAATGTTTTTAAGTGCCTTCAACTGTGGTAAAATGTGTCTGCTTAGCACTTTTTACAGAGAGAACTACTCCCATTGTATTGCTGATGAAAAAAATGTCTCTGGATTTCTTTGAGGAAAATAGGCTACCCTCAGTGTCCTCCTTCAGGTCTACCTCAGGTCCAGGTGTTACCTAGGTATTTGCATAGAAAATTCGTTGTTCCTTCCTGACAGTTAACTGCAACAGTCATTTTCATATGGTTGGATTTCATAGATCAGTAAAATTGGGGACTTAGATAGTCTTCTTTTGTCACACAAGAATGCTAACACAAAACAAAACAAAAATATCACCATCTACTATTAACAAAAGACATTAACAACAAAATGGTAAGAAGGACATAAATCACAATAGAGACTTGTCCTTTAAGTTAATCAAACATAGCTTTATGATAAACTCTGTACATTGTCCTTATGTTTCTCATTTTACATTGGACTATTGACAATTTTATCACTAGCCATCAGAGCAGCTTTTAAAAAATTATTTTTATTTTTTATTTTTAAAAGAGCTTTAGATTACATAAATGTTACAACAAAAATATAGGAGATTCCCATTTACCCCACCTCCTCCCCCTCCCACACTTTTCCGTTAACAACATCTTTCATTAGTGTGGTACATTTGTTACAATTGATGAACACATACTGAAGCATTTCTACTAACAACGGTCTATAGTTTACATTATGTTTTACACCTTGTAGCACACGATTTTATAGGTTTTGATAAAATGTATAATGGCTGGTGTCCATCTTTGCAATTTCATGAAGAACAATTCCAATGTCTCAAAAATGCTACTATAATTCAAGTTGCAATAAAAATCTTTGCATCTTAATCATGTTATACCTATTGTTCCCTCTCCCTCCCCTCAGAACCTCTGGTGACCACTGCCTTTATATCAATATTACAAGTCCTTCCATTACTAGAATAATAGTAAGTCTACTTTAGTCCATAGTTGCATTCCCTCCTTATGTTTGTTTGTTCATCTATCTTGAGGATTTTGGAATGGTGATGCTCACTCTAATTCATACTCAGAGGGGGGCTTAGATTCCATGGGGCAGATGGATGGAACTGCCTTGCTTGCTGTTGAAGATACTCTGCTTCTTGGGTTGGGTGTTGTCCATTTCCATCCTTTTGTTAGTTCTCCTGGGTGAGTCTGAGGAACTAGAGAGTAGGTGTTGGCTGCAACTCTGTTGAGAGTCAAGGCTCACCCAGCATATGAACAGGCAGAAGATGTCAGCCTCTAGGACATAAATTTAATGGGTATATTGCTAAATATAGGTTCAAATAAATGGGATAGAAGAACCATGTGTAGGAAAATTATAAATGAGTCTAACTCCGATACATTGGGGGAGGTGGATTATCATATATTTCAAGGTAAGGCCCACTGACAGGGTGCTGATTTCCTGTGGTTGTCTGCCCTGCCTATAGTGTTTAGATCAGACCAGCTTTTGAAAGCTACTAATCTAGGGGAACCATGGGAATTTTTGTACCCTGGAATAGCACAAAGGAAAAAACAGATCCTGGGGGTAGTGCTGCATTTATTTATTCAACAAATACATACTGAACAACTAGTCTGCATCAAGCACTGTGCCAGCCCCTCTCTTGATGAGCTTAGAGTTTAGTGAGGAAGACAGAGAATAATCAAATCATCAGATGATTTGTGATAAATCCTCAGATGGAAAATCACAGAGTTTAAAAAATTTGTAGCATGGGAACATGAATCTAATAAGCCAAGGAAGGATACTCTAGGGAAATATTTGACCTGAAATCTGAGAAAATGTAGGAGTGAACTGGGACGAGTTGGGTTGGTGGTGATAGAGCAAAGCGCTGACATGGGAGGAAGCATGGAACCCTTGATATCCTGAAAGACCAGTGAGGCTGGGGCCAAGTGGACAAGGGGCAGGGCAAAGAGAGATCAACGAGTGTGGCAGGTTGAATCATGTACCCTACATGTACATAGGCATGCAGATTAAGACAAGCTCTTAATCTGTATGTCTATGGGTGTTAACAGGGCCTTCTGAAGATATTATCAGTTAAGGTGTGACCCAACTGAATTAGGGTGAGTCTCGATCCGTATTACTGGAGTCCTTTATAAGCAGAAGAAATTCTGAAAGTTATTCAGAGAAGGCCACACAGGAAGAGGCCAGAAGCCAGTATAAAACTGGAAGCGCAGACACAAGAGATTGCCATGTGACATGAGGCATAGATGCAAGCCAAGGAACCCCAAGAAGCGTCAGATGTGAGGAAGTCTTTCCACATTTTGAAGGGCCATACTACTTCATCATCTTTAATTCCTCCTACATCTCTATAAAAGAGAAAGTCTCCTTATGTTCTAGAACTGTCACCTCTAGAGGCTAGAAAAGAAGTCCTTTCTTTTGAAAAAAGCCTAAAGCATTAATTCAGAGCATCCCTATCAGGTGTCAAGTGTGATGAAGACAGGGCCTCCCACTGTGCTCAGGGGTGGGGCGGGGCCTGCAGGCCCAGGCAGTGGCCTCCAGCTATAAGCAGCTTCACAGGGTTTCTAAGTGCCTTTCAAATATTGCCATATTTCATGTTGTCTGGGAATGAAAAATGTCAAAAAGAAGAACATGAATATGCTCAAAATATTTGTATGCATATGTTGGAAAGAAGCTAGATACATCAAATAAAGAACTCATAAAGTTAATAATTGACAAGAAACGTGTGTATAAACATATTACTAGGAACATTTTATTAGCTCTAAAATACTTTTAGTAGAGCTATTTAACTCTGATTTAATGGATATTGTTTAAAATACTAATAATGAAGGTCATGTTATTCGTAACATGAAAGAGTACCATAGGAAAAGGTGGTTACATCAAACACATATTTTTAAACCAAGAGAGAGAGAAACATCCATGATAGTTTTTTTTTATATTTATTTTTTATTTTTTTATTGTGGGTAAAAATCAAATTTTTCACAATACATACTAATATTTGTAAAATGATATATAAATATATATGCATATATGTGCATTTGCTTACATGAATTTTTTTTTAATATATATATATATTTTTTAAAGGTGCTTAGATTACCTAGATATTACACAGAAATTACAGGGATTCCCATGTTCCCCACCTCCCACACATCCCACAACATCCCACACAAACATCCTTCATCAATGTGGCACATCACCCGTAATGGATATACACATCCTGGGGCCTTGCCACCAAGCATAGACCACAGTTCACATCATAGACCACACTCTCTCCCACACAGTTCTGCATGGCATATGCTGATGTAAAATGGTCTACATCTGTCGCCGCAACGCCACTCAGGACAACCCCCAAGTCCTGAAAAAGCCCGTTTTTCAACTGCGCTTCCCCTCCCTGCCCTGAAAGCGTCCAGTGGCCACTGGCTCCACCTCACTGTTATAATTTCTTCCATTGCTTGAATCACAATATGTCTGCAACAGAATACCATTAAATCCACTCTAGTCCATAGCTCTTCTGTCAATCCTGAGGGGACTGGGAAGGTGACGTCCATTCCACCTCCAAGTGAGAGAGGGCTTATATTCCATGGATATGGTGGATGGGATTACCGTGATAGTTTTTGTGTGAGCTTTAACTATGGAAAAGTAGGGCCTTCTGAATATTCTAGGCCATGTAATTCAACCTTCATTTGGTTATATCACTTATATTACTATGATTTATTAAGAGCAATATGGGCAGAAATGACATTATACCTAGAAGACATTATTAAAGAGCCTAGGATTAATACCGAGAACATAAAAGCATTGAATAATGAAATATGTTAAGTTTGATAGAGTAGCATTTTAAAACTATAATTGGTAGTATATTGTACATACAAGAACTAATGGTAGGGGTAATTTCATTGATGAACAAAACGTTTCGTCAGTGAGCAAGTGCAATGGCATAATACTATCAGAACAAAACAACCTAATGCATGATAGATTACCTGAAATGCCACAAAAGGTAGGCTTTTGACAGAATATCTTTGTATATTCCAAATTTATGGAACAATTCTCTTTGAATATTAAATAATCATATTTTCAAATTTCTACTCATTTTCTAGACTGATTGCTGGAGGCAAGTTTCAGATTAATTTCTAATAGTTTTGATGGAGGAATATATTTAAAGCAAAGAATTTGTATTCATCAAACATCCATCTGTCTTCTACGTAAGGCCATTAAAATCCTCCCAGAATCTGTTTTAAAACCTGTGCATTCTTTTGCTTGGAACATTATTAAATATTCCTCCCTAAAACACACAAGCATTATCCATGAATCAAATGACCCTAAAGAACACAGATTCAATATTACACCATCTTTATGAGCTTATGTGATGCTCCTCTTTTATTTTATTTCATTATTTTCCCCCCTTATCCTAATAATTTCCATTGCCCCCTCCATCAGAGACATTCATTCTAATAATTCAATATATGTCCTTAAGTATTGGAAAAATATAGCCCTGAAAATAATCCACTGTTGTTTACTGAATGTGTGTTTTAAATGTACATAATTGTTTTGTCTTATAAAACTTATATAAAAATGGTTACTTCTGATTGCTGTATTGTATTCCATTGTATGCACACACAACACATTCCGATTATCTATTTCCTAGAGAGGGATATCAAGACTGCCTTCAGCTTCTTGCTAACATACACAAAAAGTGCTATGATATATATCCTCACAGATGTCTCCTTAAGGATTTGTACAAAGTATAAACCCAGGAATAGGAAATATCCTTATATAGGACATAAGCTTACTTAATTTCATAAGTACTATCAGTTTATACTTCCACCAACAATGAAGTTGGCTAGTAAAACAGGGAATCAATAGACAGATCTGGAACCTGGCAAGAAGTCCAGGTGGGTATTGATACACCCAAGATGGCTGCTGGAAGACCCTCACAAGATTCTGCCATCCAGAATGAGATTTTTTCTGTAAGCCACAAGAAGTCCCGGATATTCTCTAGAGGCCTTATAATTGCGCCCTCCGGGAGATTGATGGGTGGGATAATCAATCAAAAGAGTAAATAGCTGGAACTCCTCCCATGCCATTAGCAAAGGGGCGGAATAATTAATGGTTCAAAAGGCTGAATCACTCTTGCCTTTGGACCCCTGTTCTGGCCTGCGCCCCCACATGGATCAACACACAACATAGTCAAGAACCTAGACAAAATCCGTTAACAACAGTGCATAAAGGTTCTCCTTTCTCATCCTAGCTAGCTCTTAGTATTGGCTGACTTTCTAATTTTACCAATCCCTGAGTATATATATCTGCTTATTGGCTTAATTTGCATTTCTCTTATGACAAGTAAGTTGAACATCTCTTCATATACATAGTGGCTACTGATGATTGCCCTTCCGTGAATTGTCTGTTTCTATTTCTTGCCCATTTTTTATTTTTTACTTGTAGATTTTAGGAGTTTCTTGTATATTCTATGCATCAATTTCTTTTTTATTTTACACAATGAAAATATCTTCTCCTCACTGCCATCAGTCTGTTGTTTGTCTATCGCATTATTTTTACATATTTTAAAAGTTTAGAAAAAAGAGACCATTTATTTATCAAAAGGAGACAATCTGCAAATTGGGGAATGGTCTATGCCAAGACAAAAGCCATCTGTTTTTCGCTGAGAAAAAGGCAGCTTAGATAGTAAATACAATGAGGATACACAAAGAAACATATGATTGGTTAAGCAAAAACAGTAAGAAAATCAAGCCCTAAAAGGAAGTGGAATGCTAACTAACAAAATGTATTTACCCATAACAAAATGACTGGTAATTTTTAAAAAAAAGACTGGTATCTGGGAAATTAAGACCCAGGTTTAAAGAATGTCTGAATATCCTAGCAGTTGTGAAAGCTCAGGGAGTCTCAAATAACTTGTCTCACAGATAAATTGTCTTAGACATGTGGATGATTTTAAGATGAACAGAAAAGTTAGCTTTTACTTTAGTCATATATAGATAATTTGGTCTTTGCTTTAGTCGGGTATGGGCAAGTTGCCTTCAGGTCCTTGCCACTTCATTTTACATCCCTTTTTCCCCCTTTGGCTATGTTGCTCATTTCTATTATATGCCACATTCTCATATATAACATGGAATTGTTTTTTGGTTTTCTAGTCTGTTGCATCAGTTTTTTTGCCAGTTCCTATATGGGTTTTTGTTTTTGGCTATGATTTTGTAATACGTCTTAATATATTCAATAAGACAAGTTCCCTCTCTTTGCTCTTCATTTTCAAAATTTGCCTTCTTTATTTGTGGTCAGTTATTCTTCCATGCACACTTTGCACACTTTAGAATCTATTTGTCAAGTCCCTCACAAAGTAATCCTGAAATTTTCATTTAAATTGTATTAAATTTTTATGTTAATTTGCCCCATTCATGAAGTTGGTACTTTTCTCTTTTCATCCTTATCCTCTTTTAGGTTATTTAGTAGAGCTTGAAAATTGTTTATAAATGATGAGTACATTCTTCATTAGGCTATACTCTACATAGTATTATAAGGGAAATCACAATTTCTATAGTATTTCTAGTTGGTTATTGCTAATATAAAAGAATGTTATTGATTTTTATATGAAACTAAAATGAGTTAATATATGTAAAATATTAGAAAATTTCTGATACTTTGCGCTATATAAGTATTAGCTATTATTGTTATTGTTGTTGCAAATCTTGCATCAGCACCTTTCTGAAATCTATTAGTTCTAATAGTTTGTGTATTGATTCCATTGAGTTTTCTAGTAGTTCTGAGAATCTGCGAATGGTAAAAGGGTCATCCACTCTATTTCAATCCTTCTGCCTACTATTTTATTCTTGTCTTATTGTATTGACTGAGAATCCCTCATTATGTTGAATGGGAGCAGTACTAAGTCTTTTTTTCTTATTCCCTGTCTTAAAGAGAATGTGCACAAATTTTATCATTAAGTTTATTATAGGTTTTTGTTAAAAGCTTTTATCAAATTAAAACATGCAGAGCTGAAAGTAAAATCTACATGTTTCAGCTTCCTAGGCATGAGATTCTGAATGTGATTTAGGTTCTGCCAATAAGATGCACTTGTGGAAGATTTTTATTCAAAAGTGAGTCATTTGGGGACATGGTACAGCATATTCATTTTTTTAGGTTTGAATTGTGACATTGGTGGTGTGATGTTAAAGCCAGCACTGCTGGTGATAAATTCCTGATCATAACAGAGGCAGCAGTTCTCTTGGTTGCCCAGGTCTGCTGGATTTTGGAGAGCATTCTTGGAAGCTCAGGCCAAAGCAATTACTTTAGTCTTGCCAGTAATTCTGTGATCCATATGCATTCTTTAGTAATCCTTTTTTTTGGATAACTAGCTAGAATGGATTTTCTTGCCTACGATTTAGAACCTTGACTACAACAAATATTACCTAAGCAAAGGCTTGATGGGTGATTTGAAATCTCTTTCATGTTTAATTGGCAATTCAAGTTTTTTATTTCTTCACATGCGAAGTTCTCCTGGCAATTATCATCTAGATTTTCAATATTATTGTTGTGTGGTTCATAGTTTTTGTTATTCTTAAAATCTCTATTGTTTCTATAGTTGTTTCTCTTTCATTTAGTTGATCAGCTTTGTCAGATTTTTGTACATTTTTTAATCCCTTCAAAGAAATAAGCTTTGCTATTATTAATCATCTCTATTGATTTCTTCTTTTCTAGTTCACTGATATTTCCTTACTTGTTAGTCCCCTCACTTTTTGTTTCTGTTTATTGTATTGTTTCCTGCTCTAATTCCTTGATTTTAATGCTTGCTTTATTTACTCTCAGTATTTCTTGTTTTCTGATAAATGTATTTAAATTAATTCATTTAACTTTAAGTATTTCTTAATTTCCCTTATTTTTCCCTTTTCTCTATTTTTAATCCAAAGTATTAATTTAGTTCTCAGATATATGGGATTATTTTCAACTATTTTTTTGGTATTTATTTACTCATGATGAAGCAGATAATAATTGGGCTAGAGAAAATGGGCAGAGGAGGGAGTGAATGAGACTCAAAGAGAATGACAGAGAAAGGCCAAGATTCTGGGTAGGAAGTTTCTCAGAGGTTGTAAGCAAGTTCCTCCTGTGTATTTACCATCTGCCTATATATGGGGAACAGCTGGTCTTGCTGGATTTATTTCCATGAAGAACTATAAAATTTCACTGAGAATAAATGCTAAAAAATACTTTTATAAGTTAAAATAAAAGGAATAAATGTTTTTTAAAAAATTCCCTGGAAGGCCAATTACTGGACAAGTTACTTTTGATAGCTATTCCCTGGCTCAGATTGAAGGTCCCTAAATCATCAGAGAACAAGCTTCAGTCCTTAGCTTCTTAGGTAGTGTAAGATGAGGATGAAATCCACAAAAATAAAAGGGAGAATGGCATCCAAGACATTTTGAGGCAAATTACAGTATATCGTCCAAATGACAATGCTGCTTCAGGGCTTCTGGAACAGAATGCCAAATAGATGAGGAGCAGGATGTGTCTTCAATTGAAAGCAAAACAGATGACCAGTGATCTGGTAACTTAGGACCCATGAGGCCATTATTGTAGGAACAGCAGAGGGCAGAGGCTGAGAGAGGGCCAAGAAGACTCAGATTGTGAACATATCTAAGAGATATCTGGATACATCTTGATCCTAAAAAAAGATTTAGAGGCTAGGATCCCATGATTCTGCTGGTAAAATTGAATCAGAACATTATTCTACTATTACTTTTGCTGCAACTTTATTTAACCACTACCATTGTTACATCCTCCTACTTCCTCCCCCTTGTCAATCTACTTAGATTTTTCAGTCTGGAAAGGCTTATAGAGTTTCAGATTAAACTATGGTATCCAGTATTCATCAGGTTATATTCTAGACTACACATACACACACATATAATTTTACTATTATCTAGCCTTGAGATAACTCATCAAAAAGAAATATTTTTCTTTACATAATAAAAGAATGTTCATTGATAAAAAGTTGCCAAGTAAAGATAAGGATTTAAAAAAATTTATGACATCACTCATCAGTGGTATACTAAAGTATTGCATAAACTTTATTAGTCTTTTTAAACTACCACTCAAAAAGTTATTATTTGACATAGAAAATGTGAAATTTTAAATGTTAAATTTCTAGTCATAATATTAAAAACTCATTGGTATGGTTTCAGATTTCACATAGTAACTAGACTTTAAGAAATTACTACATGTCAAGTCTCCATGTAGTATCAAAGAAGAATATCCGCAATTACCTGAAGAGGATATTAAAATTTTAAAGAACCAAATCTCTTTCCAAAAATATATCTGTGAGAGGCCAGAATTTCTTCATCTACTTTAACCAAAACAACATATCACAGCTGAAAGAGTACAGGAAAAGGTATGGGTATCTAGCCATCTTTTATTAAGTCAGACATTAAACAGATTTGAAAAAACAATTCCACTCTTCTCAAAAATTTTTGTTTTGGAAAATAGTATTTTTTCATAAAAATATGTTAACAAATAATGGGATTAGTTATTTTTAAATGAATTAATAATATTTTACATTTTTCTCAGTTTTAATTTCTAATATCATGAACAGTGATAGATATAATCCAAATAAATATAAATTAAGCTCTTTGAGGTAATCCGTTTTTAAGAGTGTAAGGGGTCCTTCAAATAAAATGTTTGAGAACCACTGTATTTTTTCATTACCTCTGAATTCATGAGTAAATGATTACATATTATGGAGTACTACTGTATTAGTTTCCTCTGCTGCTGTTACAAACTACCACAAACCTGGTGGCTTAAAACAACAGAAATTTATTCTTTCACAGTTCTGGAAGTTAGAAGTCCAAAATCAAAGTGTTGGCATGGCCACACTCCCTCCCAGAGACTCTAGGAAAGATCCTGTTCTTTGCCTTTTCCAGTTCCTGGTGATTGCTGGCATCCTTTGGCTTGAGGCCACATCACTCCGATCTCTGCCTCCATCTTCACATGACCTTCTCTGTGTCTCTGTGTCACTGTGTGTCTCTCCTCATGTGTCTTTGTTATTGGTTTTAGGGCCAATTGGGTAACCGAGGATGATCTCATCTCAAGACCCCTAATTACATCTGCAGAAACCCTTTTCCCAAATAAGTTAACATTCACGGAGTCTGCAGATAAGAAGATGGACATATCTTTTGGGGGGGGCCACCATTCAATCTACTATAATTACTCAGCAATAAAAAGAAATGAACTATTGATACACGTAACAACCTGGATGAATCTCCAGGGACTTATGCTAAGTGAAAAAAGTTAATTCCAAAAGGTTATATGCTGCATAATTCCATTTATATAACATTCTTGAAATAACAAAATTATGGAAATTGAGAATAGGTTAGTGGTTGGTGGGGTTAAGGAGAAGGTGGGCAGTGGAGAGCGGTGTGGCTATAAAAGGAAAACATCAGAGATCTTTGAGGTGATGGAAATGTTCTTTATTTTGACTGTATCAGTGTCAATAACCTGGTTCTGGTACTGTACTATATTTTGCCATGTTTTACTATGTTACCATTACATAGTAAATGTTTACTATGTTATTTATTATGGTTTATAAATGGTTTACTATGATACATTACATTGGGAGGAACTGTGTAAAGGGTATATAGGATCTCTCTGTATTAGTACTTACAAGTCCACATGAATCTACAATTATCTCAAAACAAAATTTAATATTTTTAAAGAGTTAGTTAACTTTTAACTATTTGACAATGTTCCCAAATATATAAGGGCATCTTTCACTTAAGTGCCCAACAGGATATTAAAATGGAAGTTTTGGCAGGACTGCAAGACAGTAATTATAACATTCCAAAATGAGGTTTAAAACCACCTTGTAGGACTTGTAAAAGAAGGTGAGGAAAATTGGCTGTGTGACTCTAAACTTCCTTATCCACTTTGAGTTTGGAGGAGAAAATTTTTGGAAATTGCTGTTGTTATGCTGCTCCTCTCAAGGGGGAGTGGTAGGTGGTGGTCTCTCTTTACCTTGAATCAAGAGAGGAAGATTTAAGAAGACCACTGGGAGAACTTAAGGCTTGGGAGACACGGGAGTGTTTACTACCATTTGGGAAAATCTAAAGATCTAGAAGATGGCTGGTTAGTCTCTCAGAGGGCAGAGTCAAGAAGGGGTAATGTGGTTGCTTAGAATGGCTCTTCATGATAGGATTTCCAGTTTTCCTGAATTCTTACACTCACTGAGTAGCAGTACAATATTGTTTCCAGATTCTGTTGGGGCAAACAATGTAGTTCTCCCATGGAATATATTGCCACTCACTTAAGAAAGCAACATGGGGTCCTATTAGGTCAGGCCTAAGAGGATGCCTGGCAGGGTGAACAGTCCTCTTCAGAAGGAAACCAAGTAAATAAAGAACCATTAGGAACAGAAGCACATTAGCTCGTCATGGGAACCTGCAAGGTGCTTGGAGTGGGTTTTGAAAGAACCCATGAAAATGCTCATGAGAAAAAAGGAGTCATTTTTATTTTTATTTTTTTTTTCTTTTTGTTTCTTTTTTTAAAGATTTTATTTTATTTTATTCATCTATCCCCCCCTGCTGCCTGCACTCGCCGGGTCAGCCAACCACGCCACGCGGGCGGACCCGCCCCCACCAGGAGGCCCCGGGAACCGAACCCGGGGCCTCCCATATGGTAAACGGGAGCCCTACTGACCGAGCCACAGCCGCTTCCCAAGAGTCATTTTTAAATATCTGTCATGTTCAGAATGCTCCAGGGCTAGATTATGAAGACAGCGTCAGTTGCTTCCTTTAAATATGCTCCCTCCCCATATTCCCTGGAGAAAGAGAGAAGCAGCAGACTGGCCCTCCCCTCTCTGCCTCTGGGATTGCTGGCTTGGAGATAGGGCAGGAAGTGGAACCTTAACTCTAAAGCCAGAATTAAACTTTAACCTCATATTTTGATTCCTAAACTGAGATTGAGGCTTAAGATAACAAAATATCTGTTTCTAATACCTAAGAGTAATCAGAAAAAGCATGAAGACTACTGAATTTTTCATCCAGAGGCAGGAGAAAAGCCAGTCCACAGAAAGGGTAGTAGGAAGAAAAAATTAATTTGCTTTATGATTTTATACTATGAGTGAGTCCTGCTGGTTCAATATTCTAAATACAGAGGTAATCTTCCTATATATCTTAATCAACTTTCTATAATACATGTATGTGTGTATATATAAATATATACACACACAGAATCATGTACATTTTTTCAGCATGAATACAGTATCAATTTTTAACAACTACTAATCTACACTTAGATATGGATGTGGGAGAGTTGCTTCATCATAATACCATTTCCAGTTTTCCTGTTTTAGTTTACTTACTGAGCAGAAACACAGCACAACAAATGTGAAACTGTATTTCAGCTTGAGATAAGTCTTGCCATATGGAACGTTCAGACTTAAGAAGAAAAGCAAATCAATTACAGTTGGAAATTTAAATTGGAATCCATCTACTATCAAGGATGAGAAAATGTCCAATTTTTTCTCTCCTTCAATAAGCTTTTCAAGAACTGGCCAGAACAATTTTTCTTTCAAATCTCACCAGAATCAACATCCTTTGGTTAATTATACACTTGACCCATAAATGGATGGGAGAAAAAAACAGTGGAGGTAATTCAAATCAGAGGGAATTCCGAGTAATCAATGGCCAATGAACACTAATTCTGTATTACTTGTCAGTCATCGGACATAAATGCCCAGAGGAAACTGCTGGGAAGCCCAGAGCAGAGGGTGACTCCAGCAGTTTCTTTTGGATGCATTCAGTCATAATCTAAAACAGGTTTAGCATGTTAGCTAATTTTGTTTTAATATCTTTTTTTTGAGCATCTAAGGATTGACTTTTTATATTCCTTTGAAACTTAATTTTTTAAAACAATTTATTGAAGTATATCATTCATACATGAACATACGTAAACTATAAGTGTTCAGTAAACATCGTGATCTTACAAAACAAACATGCATAACATCATAAAGGGCTCTCACACATCACCCCCCCCCAAAAAACACCCTGTATTGTTGTGAAACATTTGTTAACAAATCATGAAAGAGCATTGTCAAAGTATTACTACTTTGTTCATATCTTCCTCCCCTATAAATTTTTTAAGGATTTACTTATTTATTTATTTATATCCATTTTTACCACACCCCCCCCCCATTTTTGCTGTTTCTGTGTCCACTTGCTGGGCAACTCTCTGTGTCTGTTTCCTGCCCTCTCCTCTCAGCCTTCTCCTTCTGTCTTCACTGGGATTTGATCCACAGAATCTCCAGTGTGGGAGAGAGGCATCCTACCACCTGCGCCACCTTAGTTTCTGGTTTTTCAGTGTGTCTCGTCTTGGTTCTCCCTTGTGTCACTCTCCTATTACATCATCATCTTGCTGTGTGGCTTGCGGGGCCTGGTGTCTCACCTGTGCGCGGGGCCTGGCAGGTCACCAGCTTGCAGGGCCTGGTGGAGCAATGGCGCACAGGGCCTAGTGGCCCACGCGCCTTCTATATATTTTTTTAACTTTTACCCGGAGGTCCTGGGGATTGAACCCATGTCCCTCCATATGGGAGATGGATGCCCAACCACCTGAGCCACATCCATCCCCCTGCTATATCTCTTAAGGCTGACCAAAGATACACAAAGTTACAGTCTTTTCCCATACAGGATGGTCATATAATAAATGAGGCTGTTTATCACCAGCATTCTAAAAACCAGACCTAGGGAAAAAAACTAGGTCTGGGGACACATGCATGGTTTCTAATATAGAGAATATTTATCCTACCCAGATTATCACAAAATAAGGACAGCGAGAATATTCGCATTGAAACTTAATTCTTTAGGGCGAAAATTGTAGTATTTAGATTGCCTAGAATAATATGCTGTATGTTTTAAAGAATTTTGTTTTAGTTTGCTAAAAACTGCTAGGAGCAATGTACAAGAAATGTGTTGGCTATTTTTTTTAATGCTATAATATTTTAATTGTATTTTGAGGACAATTGCAATAAATAACATGAGTTCAAGGACTTGGCTAGGTAATCCTTTTACACTAGAAATCAGTTTTATCTAGCACAATTCCATTGCCAGCAATGGGATTTATCAAAACTACAAATGCCAGCACACTGAATATTTCAATACTGTACTCAGTTGTTCATATTTAAGTATCTCATTAGCTACAAAAATAAATAAATAAATAAATGCTTACTATATAGTATAGTGAATTATAGATGTTTTCTTTATGAGATTCTATAGTGTTTCCACTAACTGAATAGTAACGTTTGGAGTACTATTTTTGTAATGAATGTCTATTTTGGCTTTCTTTATCACATTTGCAAAATTGCCTCCATTGCAGCTTATATGCTCAACAATGGATGTTTTTGATCTTCTGAATTCAAATCCTTTTCCTACTTTTGTTGCAGAAGAATCTGGATCCTTTTTCTTTGCTTCTTCAAATTTTTATCTTTACTTTGTTTTGTGCTGGAAGTCTAATAAGATTGAAAATTTACTCGAGAATGAAATTGTTATCGACCACTTTCCACATCACATTATTAATAAATTCCAGTGGAAGGATCATAATGTAGTTGATTTTCAGAATCATAATAGAAACTAGTGCTGTGGTCAAAATACAATGCAGTATTTCATCATAACTAAATCCAGTCTATCATAGAGCAGCTTCTGCTGCAGCTCACAAACTTTCAGCTAATGATGAGCCTTCTAAGGATGTATCTTTGGTTGCTAATGTAGATGCTGACGCCTGTGAGTTTGAGGTGAAATAGTCCTCTTGTCCATATTTATAATTTTTTTTGTTATATCAGTGCCAGTGTAAGCACTGTTTTCTTTTTGTGACTGTTTTTTAAAATTAAAAGTAGAAGCTTCTATACCTTGACCTTGTTGAACTGAGAGTTCAGTTGCTTTGTTTGGAAGACTAACATCCTTATAGTATGTCTGATAATAATCAAAGATAGACAAAGGAGTGTGGTTCTCTGTTTGTACTTCTACATCAGACTTATCTTCATTTCTCCCACAATGGAGTATTTTACTGAGCTCTTCCAACTGCATGCAGAGCTCCTGTTTGTTGCTCTCGGCACTCTGGTGCAGTCACCCTGTGTGATGCAGCAGCCTCTTGATCACCCGCACCTGCCGCTTCCAGCCCCGCAGCTACTGTTCCAATTTCTCCACCTTCCGCCTCAGCTGGGCCAGCTCAGGCTCGGAGGAGGTGGGCGGCAAGAGCTACGATGAAGGCGAACTCAGCAGGAGGGATGGCTCCTTAGAAGCCATGAGGTCTGGCGCTAGAAGCAGAGACGCAGACGCCAGCAGGCCCAGAGGTCACGGTAGTGTGCAGGTAGTGAAAGGCTGCCTTACACCGGTCCAGCCACGGTGGCCTCTGGCCATGATGCCCTGGAGCTCACTGCCTGTAACCAAGTGCAGCTGCGGGCAACCAGCAAAGGGAGAGAGGCCAGGGCCAGCCAGATCTGCACTGCCTTAAAACCAAAAACTTTACTGGCAACTACCATGTTGGTTTTTATAATGGGATTTTATTAGGTTAAAAGCTTACAGTTCTGAGGCCAAAATGTGTCCAAATCAAGGCATCATCAGGTGATGCTTTTCTCCCTGAGAACCAGCCGCTGGTGGTACTGAATTCCTCTCACGTGGAAGGGCACAATGGTGGTGACTGCCAGTCTCACCCTCTACCTTCTCCTCTGGGCCTCAAGGCTTTCAACTTCAGGCTGCTCTGTCTATGGTTTTTCTCTTTCCCAAAACTTCTGGAAGCTTCTCTCTGTCTCTGTAGCTTTTTTCTGTGTCTGCGGCTTTTTATTCCTCTGTGTATAAAGAACTCCAGTAAGAGGATTAACATCTACCCTGGGCCATGTCCTACTGAAGTGATCTAATCAAAAGGAAGTTCCCTTTACTGAATCTAATCAAAAGATCCCATCTACGGTAGGTTTACATGTACAGGAAAGGATTAGCTTTAAGAGGAGGATTTTCTGGGGTCCACCCAGCTTCAAACTCTCATATTCTACCTGCTGGATGCCCCAAATATATGTATTTCCCATATGAAAAATACATTCATTCCATCACAATATTTAAAAAAACCTTAAATCATTTCAGTAACAATATTAAGTACAAGAACTCATCAAAATTGGTTAGAGCTGTGTCTGTCTTAGGGCAAACCTCTCCCAGGCTGTAGACCTGTAAAACTTAGAAAACAAATTATCTGCTTCCAATATACAAAGGAGGGACAGTCATGGAACAAACATTCCCTTTGCCATAGGGAGAAACTGGAAGGAAAACTGGAGTCATGGGTCCCAAACAATTCTGAAAACCAGTAAGCACACTCCATTAGATCTCAAAGTCTGAGAATCATCTAAAGAATGATGGGTTCTTCCCCTCAGGGCTTGGAAGCAGTAGCCCCACCTTTTCCAAGGGCTTCCCCAATGGCCATGTTCTTGGCTTCACCCTCATCAAGCATCTGGGTGGCCACCAAACTCTAGAACCCACCCTCTAAGAACACTGGGGTGATGGTGACACTCTTCTCAATCTCCGGGGCACACTTTCAATCCCCTTAGCACAGTGGGATGGCTACCAAACTCTCCCGAATCTCCAGGGAATGTGCCCCACCCTCTCTGAAGCCTTGGGCAACTGTACTCTTCCTGAACAATGGGGCAGAAGACACACCCTCTCCAAGTGCCAAGTCTCACTTACCCTTTTTATACACATGGGTGGGGTCCCTATCTTGGCCAAAGAAGATGTTTTAAGTCCAGATGTCAGCTTCCATGGTTCTGCTCTTGAAGTCATTTTTCCTTCAATCTCTCCCTTTTATGTCACTTTCAGACCAGGCTGGCACTGGTTCTATTCATACAAATCTCACCAAAAAAAGCTTGTTGATTCCTCATGCAGGAAATAGGAGTCCAAGCTGTCAGACAGTAAGATTTCCCACAGATCCTTCCTGAATAACTGTATTTCCAATCCTGACTTGCAAGGAAATGGCTGCCTGGTTCCATGTTCAGTTAAATCTTCACATGGGGGACTATTCTCTGGGTACTCATTTTCCAGAAGCTCAGAATTTTTGGTTTCTTTGTGCCTAGTAGTTTAGTTCTCAGCTTATCCCTTTCCTCTCATATTTTACTATAAGCTGCAAGGAGAAGTCAGGCCACATTTTCCACATTTAGTTTGGAAATCTCTTCAGCTAAATATCCAAGCTTGTCACTTTCAAATTCTGCCTTCCATCTAACATCATAAGTCAATTTTGCCAAGTTTGCTGCCACTTTAAAGCAAGGATTGCCTTCCTTCCAATTTGCAATGACACAGTCATCATTTTCTAAGTCCTCAACGGAAGTATCTTTAGCATCCATATTCCTACCAACAGTCTCTGCAAAGCAATGTAGGCCTTTTCTATTAAGCATCTCACAATTCTTCTAGAATCTACTTCGTACCCATTTATCAAACTGTTCCAACATTTTTGGTATTTTTATAGCAGCATGCACTCCACTCTCCTGGTACCAATTTCTATTTTAGTTTGCTAAAGGCTAGAAATATGTTGGCTTTTACACTGGGAATCTATTAGGTTAAAAGTTTACAGTTCTGAGGCCATGGAAGTATCCAAATCAAGGCCATGCTTTTCTCTCTGAGGACCAGCTGCTGGTGGGTCCTGAATTCCTCTCACATTGTAGGGCACAAGGGTGGCGTCTGCCAGTTATGGTCTCTGGCTTCTATGGGCCTTGTTGCTTTCAATTTTGGGCTGCTCCATCTGTGGCTTTTCTCTCTACCAAGTTTGTCAACTTCTGAGATTTCTCTCTGTCTCTGCAGCTTTTTTCATTGTCTGTGGCTTTTTATTCATCCATTTATAAAGGACTCCAGTAAGAGGATTAAGATCTACCCTGGGCCAAGCCCTACTGAAGTGATCTAATCAAAAGGAAGGTCCCTTAAAAGAATCTAATCAAAAGTCCCTTCTAAAATAGGTTTACATGCACAGGAATGGATTAGCTTTAAGAACAGGATTTTCAGGAATCCACCCAGCTTCAAACTATCAGAAATGTGTACAACTAAATCCATTGTTATTGGAAGTTTGGTATAAAGTAACTAAAATATTATTTAGTATTTTGCTGATTCAAAGCTCTTCAGTAGTAGCCTTATTTACAATAATTTTAAAAAATGGTAGAGTTCACTAGTACTTTGTAAATTCTGAGAACGTATCTCCTATTGTTTTCATTTTGTTATAAAATGATGTATTTAAAATTCCAAATACATCATTTTAAAAAGCAGCACTTGATGATCTTGTACTTTCAATTTCTCTTTTAATGCAGGTTTTATTTTTGCTTTATGACAAAAAAAAACTTTCTTTTTCTAATTTTTTTTACCATGTCAAATTTAACTTGGGGAGGGAGAGAATACTCATTTTAAAAGCAAAATATGAGTTGTAAAATCAGACAAATAAAATGATAATTTAAAGCATCAAGGCTGTTATTTAGCTTGCATGAATTGCATCATAAAACTTCACATTCTTTAAAATCTACAAAGTAAGCCTCCAAAAGTATTTCTTAGACAGTTTTATTTCTTATGTGATTATGATAAACTCAATGTGCTTTAATACTGTGGCAGTTTGAGATTATTTTATGAAACACCGAAAGAGAAAGATTATATTTGTAAACTAATCTGTTTCTCTGGGTGTGATACCCTTTGATTGTATTAAATTCAGTTAAGGGGCCTTTGATTAGATTACTTGATAAGATTGCTGTAGGGCATTTTTTTTGGACTAGGTCAGTAAGGTGTGACTCAGGTTGAATCCCTGCCCCCTTGCTGGGTCTTATATAAATGGACACTCACTCAGAGACAGGAAGAGAGAGTTCTGCCATTTTTGATCCTGTCATGTGACAGAAAGGAGAGGGTCAAACAGCCAAGGCCCAGGGGAGAGACGAGCCATTTGCCTGATAGTTTACAGCTGAACTTGGGAAGAGAGCGGAACATCCAAGACTGATATAGGAGGTCCAGAAAGAGACAAGCCCTATGCCAGAAGAGAGAGAACTACAGGATCACTTAAGCACAAAGCTCCAAGAGGCTGGGCCCACAGAGTAGCTCAAGGGGGAAAAGAAAGGTAAGGCAGAAACTTCGGCAGAGATTGCCCACCATCTTGCTTCAACGTGTGGCAGCTGACTTGGGTGAGAAAGCACTTCTTATGGTGCCTTGAAATGGACTTTTCATGGCCTTGGAACTGTAAGCTTTTATCCCAAATAAATAACCTTTATAAAAGCCAACACATTTCTGGTACTTTGCATTGGCGGTCCTTTGGCAAACGAAGACAAATAAATACAGATCCTTCACTAATATTGATAAGATTTTAACTCAACATTTTCTGTAATGCATAGAGATACAGTGAACTCTTAAAGAAAATAAATTATAAAAGACATAAAAAGATAAAAGAGATTTAAAAAGGGATACTTACTTTTATTTCAAAGGGCTATTACTTATACTAAATCATCCCACCAATCTTTAATACAGTTGTATTTTAAGGGTTCTTTAAATTGACAAGGAATGTTCCAGGACTGGTATGTAAATAATAAAAAGTTTTATTGAAAATAGTATTATATATGCATTTCTTCCTAATTATGTTTAAACCTCTTAATTTCCTCTCTTCATAATGGCTTAAATGATTTAAAAATGTAACAACCTTTTAAAAATATTGCAGTGCTATATAAAAGAAATTCAGCGATTAGTCTACTTGTTGGAAAAGCACTTCCCTTAATCCAGTCTTTATTGTATTTACCTTTGAAACAGTTATTTTGGTCTCAGAAATAAAATATAATTGGTATCAATAACATTTACAGAACACTGCCAAAAGCCACAAGTCTTTCCTTTTTCTTGTCTTCTTAGTTTTTTATAAATCAATTTAGGAAAAAAAAAATCTTTCCGTCCTTTTATGTTTTCTATTGCCCTTTTATGTTTTTTCCATTGCCCTATTTCGGTCTTTCATTCCATTAATGGATACAGTTTGTGACTGCTTTTCTTTTCCCTCTTCATATTACTTTAGCTTATGCTGTAACATTCCATGTTCTTAGTTTTCTAATTTTTTCTAGATGTCATGGGAAATTACCTTGATACCATAGTGGCCTCGAGTACACTACCAGTCAAGCTATTCCAAAGTTCACCGAACAGAAAAGTCCATAGATGCTCAGATCACACAGTTTATTAAATAATTTTAAAGCAGGGGTTCTTAACCAGGGATCAGGGGGTCTGAGAGCTTGAATTGAAAAAATTCAACCTATTAACTTTATTTTCTCTGACCTCTGTCTGAAATCTAGCATTTCCTTCACTTAGACTGTATGCAATAAATAAATTACAATAGTATTCATTTCACCTGACTGGCAAAGGGGTCCATGGAACAAAAAGGGTTAAGAACCCCTGCTTTAAGGCATACAACCTGAAACAAGAGAAAAGAGATGGAGTAAATTTTACAACCCTTAGGATAGGATGCAAGTGGTGGAAGAACCATACTACCTGAATCCTTACTTGCACAATGTTCATATGTACTGTCTCTCCCTCTGCTGTATCAGCATTCTCCACTAAGGATTTGATTAAGAGGACACACTTAAGTTTGATAAAGACATCCGCAGACAGAAGGGACCTGGGGCAAAAGACACACACTTGCTGTTTCTAAGAGAAGGAAGGCAAATATGGAAAAGAGGAACAGATTTTTTTTTTTTTTAAGGTTGGTGGTAGAATATGAATTTAGGTTTTATCCACTTTATATTTGAGATTCTGGGAGACAGCCTAAGAATATGTGCAATAGATATTTTGATATAAGTGTTGTAGGAGTCGTTCTCAAGTAGCTTTTGTGGAGAAGCATAAATTGTTATGTGGATCTCTAATTACTTCCTAGAATTAGTGCCTGGAAGTGAAATGATCTCATTAAAGAGTATAAATTATACGTGGAGATTTTCCAAAATTCTCTCCCTCTTACCCTCCTGCTTTCCATTACCTAGTGGTTATTATGTTGCCATAAAGAGCAGTTATTCCTGATGGGCATATACAGTACTCTTCAGGCATGCTGATGTGGAAAACAATGGTTTAGAAGCAAGGGTTTAGAACCATTGGCCTGGTGTTTTAAAATTCGATGATTAGAAGACAGATTTCATAGTTATATCCCTTTCTTTATGAAAACTTTAATAATACCTGCCACAATACTGTTGGATTCTGAGGGATTTGTAAATACCTTATCATAGTACACATCTGCATCCTTGAAAGTCCAGGATCCAGTCAGGAAAATAAAAACCATTCGAAGTATTCTAAACAGACAGCATTTGCTATGGAGGACCAGCTACACAGGTGGTGAAGACTAGAAGAGTAAAAGAGGGAAAGGTGAGATTAAAACAAATATTTCTAATTGCAGGAAGTATCTGCCAGTCCTAGAGCTGCTGGAACAGGGGAAAGAGGTGGTATTATCAAGAGGACACTCACTGCTGTGGGTGCCCCGTGGGGTGGGAAAAAGGAAGGCAGGGTCACTGTTTTCAGCTGGTTCTGGCACTTTGTAAAGGACACAGCCATTCCCAGTGATGCAGAAGCAGAGTAGGGCTGCTTCTGTTAACAATAGCTTTTCCCCATCTTTTACCTTTTGAAGGTGCTTGTGTTTCCTTGGCAGAATCTTGAGAGGAAGCTATCTGGCAAAGAAGTCTGGGAAATATAGGTTTCAATCTCCCAGTTCCATGATCACCCCAGATCAGAAATTAGGTAAGTATGGTACTCAAAGACAACAAGTAAATAACCTGTGCAGCATTTTACTAGGAAAACAAAACAAAACACACACACACACACATATCTACCATTCCTAAACAAAAAAATCTATAGAGTGAATTGGCTTATTTCATCTTTGATAGACTTTAGAGTCTTATACAATGCTTGCAATATAAAAGGCTCAATAAACATCAATAAATATTTGAGTGAACAAATGCCAATTCCCATTCATAGGTAAATAGTTCAAATCAGTATTCAACTTAAATAATTAGAAGGAAAAGTAACATAACTGGTTTTTAAAGTAAAATTTTAACTCATATCTACTAATTAGTATTGCCTTTTACAGGAAAGTCTCCTTGGAAATATATACATTTTTCAAATAGTGTTGCCATTACTCAAGAGGTTTTTATAACTCCTCTTTTGAAGCTGCCTTTCAGTGCTGGTTCTTGAAAAATACATTTTAATTAGCAGATTATAGTCTTGTCCCTTTTGGCATAGTCTCATTCACCTAGCTTTGGTCAGAATGATTTGTTACGATTTTCAGAAATTGAATCCACTCTCAAAGAATAAAGACTGTTACTAATTTTGGAAATTACTTGCCATAATTCCAATTAATATTGAGACAACACGATGTCCTGGTCCACCTCCACCACTCTGAGTTTGGAATATGATGACAAATGTAGTGAATAACAACGGTAATAACTTGAAAAAGACTGGTCTTTGTGGCCTCCCGATGAAGAGAGGAGAATCGCTTTTACCTCATCCCCAACAGGCTAAATGCAGTATTTCGGTATCCCAGGGTTAATTTTGTCTAAGACAAAAAGTACAAGCACGAAGAGTGCTCCCTGTAGCCTCTCACCAATCCAGATTGACCAAGGCACACTTAGCCTCATCCCCTCCCTAAAGGGAAGATCCTATAAAATGCGTTATGGTAAAATAGGAAAATTCTCAAGGACCAGTGAGGTTTGGGAGAGCACGAGCAGATGGAGTTTATCCACGCCTGAAGGAAAAAGTAATATAAAAATCTTCCTAATGCACACTCCCATGGCGCTATGTGTCGTGCGCTGTTTATTTTTTCAACCTACACAACTCTCTGAGGTATGCATTCTGACTCTCATTTGTAAAACGAGAAAACAGGAGCACGGAGGTGTATAGTTAGCTAACTTCACTCAGTTGGTGATAGACAAGGGTGAAAATCTAAGCAATCTGATTCGAGTTTGTGCTCTCAGTAAAAAAGATATGTGATAATCTTTTAAGTCAGGAATGGCAACTCGAGAATTAATGCAAAAAAGGAATTATTAAACATTCTATGCCTTCCGGACTCCAACGACTGCAGCCCAGACCCGCCACCTCCGCGCGGCAGCACCTCTCACCTCATTGGGCCTCTTCCAAGCGGCGTGAAGTCGCAGACGTCCAGAAGGAGGCGGGACTTCCGTGCCTGACCGAGCCAATCTCAGCTGAGCCGGAAAGCCCTATTGATGAAGGCTTAAGGGATAACCGTCCCCCGGAAGCTCCTGGCGAATCTAGCGTTTCACCAACTCGGAAGACCGAGTGGGGTCTTACCCCGGCATTGCGAAGTTTTCGGTGTAGTGGAAAACAAGCGTTGGGACATGGACAGCCGCTTACAGGAGATCCGGGAGCGGCAGAAGCTACGGCGACAACTCCTCGCGCAGCAGGTCCGCCGCTCGGGGTGGCCAATACAGGGAGGGGTCATGAGTGCGCGTGCGCGGCCGTCTTCTCCCTTCCCCAGCCTTACTCTGTTCTTTCCCCACTTGTCCCTGTCCAGACCTTCCTGGTCTCGCGACCCTGGTCCCTTCTTTCTCTCATTTTCCGTGGTGTCTCGAAAATTTTGCAGTTTCTGCCGCGGTCGGTATGGTGGTGCCACGATTGGTCTTCAGCAGCATTTATCGAATACCCGCCAAGTGTCTGGCAAAGTGCTTGATCGTGGGGTTACAAAGCTTTGGTCTTTCTAAATAAATTGCCACAGTTCACGCAAGGAAAAGTGATTTTTATTATCCCTTAAATTTCACTTCGCCATTTAAATTGTTTTCTGTGACTTGCCTTTCTTCGGAGTCAGCACTGGCTTCAGTACACCCATGGGTTTATTTTCTTTGGGATTATCTCTAAAGATTGCATTGGAAGTAGGCTACGGGTGAACATTATATTCTGCTCTTTGCATATTACATTCCACTGAGCCGTGTACAATATCATCATCATCTCCCACACGCTCTGCATCAGTCACAGCAGCCCCCTGAAATAGATGACATTATTATCCTCACTATCAAAGTAGTGAAATCGGAGTCCCCAGAGGTTAAGTAATTTTGCCCCAGGTCACTCAGATCTCAACCAGGAAATTAGCCTTCCAAAGCTTGTCTTCTAAACATCTCTGCCTCACTGCTTCTTGAGTTATGAGTAAATTAACCCTTGCTGATTAGTAGAATACACACACAGAAAACCCACAGGGTATACACCTCTACTTAAAATTAGACGCTGTTTTCCATTTTGCCATTCAGATAAGTAAAAGTCATGGAAAAGATGCTCATAGACTTTAATGATGCATCTTGCTTGTATTTCTCAGTTATAAATCTTGATTTTAGTTATGGGAAATGTGAAACCTTTCCACTTTTATGATCTGATGAAAAGATATATTGTGTAGTGTTTAAAATGTGGGAATTTGGAATCAGATCTATTCCTGTTCCTTTGGCAGCATGATGATAGGCAAACCAGGTATTCTTTCTAAGCCTTCTTTTTTCCCAACTTCTAAAAAATCATTTTGTCTGCAAAAATGTTCAATAGCTAGCTCTTTGCTGTCACCAGGTTTTTACTCCTTAGTTGTGAATTCAAACCTCTAAAAGATTTAGCCCAAAATACATTCATATAACAATTATTTGTTGAGTGCCTTAACTATGTGCCAGACTTCAAAAGACCTTGGCAATTCAACTATGAGTAATAGTCCCTACCTTCAAAGAGCTTACATAGTGCCCAAAATTTAATATTGCCTGCCATCTATTAAGTCCCTTCTAATTATGCACCAGACTCTGCTAAGATTTTTACGTTATCTTGATCCTCCAAGTTACATGTTGTCTGCATTTTATAGATAAAGAAAATAAAGCTCAAAGAATTTAAGTAACTTGCCCAAGGCTACAAAAGCTGGTAAGTGTAAGTGTTAGGCCTTTCGGAGCTCTTTCCAGTATACCTAGCTACATCCTGAAAACCTGTCTTCTAGTCAGATATGAACCATTCCATTTTCATAAAGATTCCCGATATAATCAACAACAGACTTCCATTCTACTAACTTATTTCAGTCTTTCTTTGACTAATTTTTCTCTTTATAAACAAGACAGACTAGTTTATTATTCTCCAGAACTTGATTTGTATATATACTTTGTGATATGTTTTTTAAACAACTCCTTGTCTTCCTTTTTGAATTCCATTGCATCTCCGTGGCCCCGCTAGGGTCAGGACTTAGTGACAAAACCTATCCTGATCCCCTTGGTTTATGCCTTGCTTCTTTTGAGCTTTCATTATGCTTACTGTCCAACCCACTATTACATATTGTTTGTTAATTGTCATGTAGACTATAAACAGTTTGAGTGCAAAGTCTTTGCATTTAACTTCCATTGGGTTAATCTTTCCCATCCCCAACATTGTTTCTGGCACAAAGTAAGCTTTTTAAGATACATTTATTGATTACTGAAATATCGGAATAGAGCACAACTTACATGTACAATTTCCTTGATGTGCTTTTGTCTGCTAGGTGAAGACATTGGAAGCAATTAAGTAGGCTTGGGACATGATAGTGACAATTGATGCTACCACCAGCAATTTACACTTGCTTTTTATTTAACTTGTTTCAGCAAACTTGGCCCTGAAAGTAGCTTTGTTTTAAAAAATCATATATGCCTTCAAAAGATACCAAAATTGTCATGATTATTTAAATATCTATGTAGTGCTGCCATAATGGAATCATTCCACAATTTAAAAAATATATATAAGCACAAGAGAATACAATTACACAAGTAGAAAAAATTTTTATTTAAAGCATTTCTCTTATAATACAGTGTATCCTAGTCTAGGATTCAGTCAGAACATATTTACTGAGCATCTCCTATGAGTCAGGCATTGTGCTAGCTGTTGAGCATATAGAGATTACCAAGATAGGATTTTCCACCCCAAGTAAGTTTACATTCAGTGGGGGGAAAGTAAACAAAAGTAAACTGAAAAGAATTGAAGTATACAAATAATTGGAAGTTGTGGTAGAGACTGTGAAATAATATAAATGGGGGGGGGGACAAAGCAAAAGATAAAACCATTGAAAGTATTAAGTGCTATGAAGTGAATAAGGAAATAAGCAGATGAAAAGGAGAATAATGAAAGAGGACTATCTATTCTATATACAGTGTTCGTGCAACACATTTTTGAGGAAATAAATGGTACTCACCTGAGGCATGAAAAGAGTTGTGCATCTTGGGAAGAAGTTAGAAAGCATCCCAAGCATAAGAAATAAATATGTTGACTCCTGACTAAAGGGAGTAGGAATCAGGAAGATTTTTATGGAGGAGTTGAAATTTTAGGGACAGTCGATATATTAGAAGAAATTTACCTTTGGAGAAACCTGAAGGAAGTAATTTGAAGTAGTAGATTAAAAGGGCAGTGGGTAAATGTTTAAGAGCAAGACTAGTGACTTGTTCTCTTATAATTTAAAATGCCTTCTCACCTTTCTTGAGCTAAATGGACTATTTAATGCAGATTTCCTCATGTCCTTCATGTGCTTAAAATTGTTAAATGATTTCTCATGGCCTATAAGTTGCTTTTGCCTTCTATACTTCTTAATCTGGCTTTTAAAACTTTCCATGAACTGGTACCATTTTATTTAGCCAGTCCAGTCTCAACCAGTAATTTGTTTACACATGTTGTATTTTGCAAAATTCCCCCAACTGCCAATCAATATTTGCATTACCATATCTAAGGTATTAGAAATATTCAGTATTATGATCATTATAATAATCATTATAAAAACCAAGCTTGAATAAAGTAGAATGGCTTTTTATTAGAACATGGGATAAATAAGGTACTGTTATGTGAGCTGATTCATGCAAAGCAATTAACATAGTGCCTGCCACACTGGACCTGATATGTTAGCTGCTATTTTTGTTATTGCTACTACCACCACTAAATTTTGTTTTATTATTTATTTTAAAAGTAGGAAATTGGCTAAAGTTAAGTGTCTTAATTTCACTTCTAACTGAAAACATAAAATGCTTTGCCAGCTGTTGACATGTTAACATGGTTTTGTTCCAGGGTATTTCCAACTTGTCTTGCAAGCCAAATAATCCATTTGCTTGCTCTAGTAGTTACAGATACTTACTTTAATACTTATTTTCTTAAATACTACTGCAAATGCCTGTAAAGTCCGTCCGCTGCATTGTGATTACGTTTTTGGGTTTTGCCTTTTCTCAGTTGGGAGCTGAAAGTGCAGACAGCATTGGTGCTGTGCTAAATAGCAAAGATGAGCAGAGAGAAATTGCTGAAACAAGAGAAACTTGCAGGTCAGTTGAGTACTTTTTTTTCGGTGCTATGTTAATATTGTGAAACAACCATTGTTTTAATAGACAATAGCAGTAGATATAAAGTGTTTTGTTATGCAGACCATCAAAATAAAGATTTCAGAAGCATTGTTGGTTTTTTTTTTTTTTTTTTTAATTTTTATTTTGGAGGTATGGGGGATTAAACCTAGGACCTTGTACAAGAGAAGCAGTTGCTCAACCACTGAGCTACATCCACTTCCAGAAACATTGGTTTTTATTGTTAATTCATGAATTATGAAAGATTTATTTCCTAAATATAGTAAGTTTGCATTTATAAAGTAGTTAGAAAATGGAATGTTAGACTGAGAGTTAGCTTATATACCATTAGTAATTACATTTAAACAATTTTTATAAAAGAAATATACTTTATCCTAAAAGTAGTATTTATTTGATAGTTCAGAAAGCATTTCAGGATTTTGTAGTATTCTAGATATTTTGAACACCAATGTACCCAAAAGAGATTACTTATTATGAAAGGTTCTTTTGCAGGACATCCCTTATAACAGCTTATTTTGTCATTTGATTGCTTGCTCATAAACATAAACTATAGAATTGTCAGTTAAACAGGTAATACGAATTTTTGGGTGATTTATAAATTGGGTAAATAGATACTCTTTAATCAAGAAAATTTTTCCTTGTTCTGTTTTTATAACCTGTTATTTAAAAATATTTATATTAATAGATGTACATATATATTTTGTATAAAATATATTATATTTGCATGTGATACTTTAGTTTTAATTTTCAGGGCTTCCTATGACACCGCTGCTCCAAATGCAAAACGTAAGTATCTGGATGAAGGAGAGACAGATGAAGACAAAATGGAAGAATATAAGGCAAGTAGAGAATGGGGTAATTTTATGGTTGAGAAAAAATAAATCTTTACAGTAATAGATTCTTATCCAGGAAAACAAATTTGAGGGAAAGCTGAATTTTAGAATGTGCATCATAATTGTCAGTAGCATGTGCATTATCAGTTACATCAAAACTTTCGTATTAGTTTTCCTTACTCTAAATCAAGAGTTGTGTGGATTAAATTAGGTTATATGTATAAAGCACGTAGTACAATGCCTGGTAACCACTAGGCAATAATATTCTTAAAGAAGAGTGAGGAGGTGAGTGTATCAGAAACTTCGGGTAATTGGGCCAGATGTTGAGAGGCTGCATTTTCTTTTATTGAGTTGTATTATTCCTTGTTAACTGTATTGGGTGGTACAGTTAAAATATTTTAACAGTTCTTGAGCTGGACAGCAATGTAGACCATTTCTGAAGGAGGCCTAAGAAAAAACCCAACTTACTTGTAATTGCAGACTGAAATATTTAGTTGAAAAGAAAATATTATGGAGGGAAAGCCTATCTCCATTTTTCAAGTTAATTGTTATACGACTATATTTAATAGAGGAGAGAATACATAGTTCCAGTAAATCTCTAGGAAGTTCATTGTTATAATACCTAATCTCATGAATACTGTCTTGTGTTTGCATTTTAATGCATGCTAATGTGTAATATATATATTTGTGATATATTAGGTCAAACCATATGAAACTGCCAATATTCTAATGTTTTTAACCTATAACAATAGTTTCATAAGGTTCAACCTAATTGAAATAAAATTGCCTCTTTGATGGTCATGTTTTTTCATGATTAGAATTGAATTTTAGTGTTTGTAGTATATGTGAGATAAATGATTCTAGACAATTCATTTAACAAGACATTAATAGTTTTAGATAATTATTGAAGATAATGAAGAGGCAATTTTTATTTTATTGTAAAAATAATCAGCTAGTTAGCTCTAATGGTGAGAAAGCAAAGACTTCAGTGGTAATTTGAAACATTTATTATATCCTAGGGAAATAAAATATTGATGTTGTGTCTTAATCAATGTGTCATAATTAGAGAAATAATCCCTATATATAAAATGCCTACTTGATCTTCCTTTTTCAAGGATGAGCTGGAAATGCAACAGGAAGAAGAGAATTTACCATATGAAGAAGAGATTTACAAAGATTCTAGTACTTTTCTTAAGGTAAATAAATAATTTTCAAATCTTAACTTATCCTATATAAGCTCTGTGCCTGAAAATATTTTAAATACCTGTTTTTAATTTTTTTAAAGATTTCCTTCAGTAATTGAGGAATTACTATAAAATAGAGATTATTTAAATTACTGATGAAATATTCTTCTGATATTTGGCTATTTGGTGTAAGATAATGGTATATTAATGTCTGCATCTACTGTCACTTTAGCTATGGTATTTTCAAATAATACTAATCTTCTAATCTACCCATCTATTTAGCTACTGATATTTTGTATGGCCTCATAATAGAAAACAAAATATAGAGTTAGTGTGTGTTCCATCATAGTGTGTGTTATTAATTAAAATTTGACTCTCCTTTAGGGGACACAGAGCTTAAATCCCCATAATGATTATTGTCAACATTTTGTGGACACTGGACATAGACCTCAGAATTTCATCAGAGATGTAGGTATGTCAGAATTGTTGGGAATATGCTATAGTTAACTCAAGAATATGCTATAGTTAACTCTGGTTACATTCATGTAATTCATCCATTTTGTGGATTATCTCTAGCTAAATTATTTTTCCTAGATTGTGTTCTCCTTCCTGTTCTTAATGCTTCTAGTACATTTTCCATCAAAGTTACCCTTTCTTTCTCTCTCTTCTCTCTTTCTTCCTTTCTTCCCTTTTTCCCTTTCTTTTTTCCAATTTGATCTTGTTACTATCCCGCATTTTTAACAGCTTTACTGAGATACAATTTGTATGTTGTAGAGTTTACCCATATACGGTATACAATTCAGTGTTTTTTTTTAAATATACTCACAGGGTTGTGCAGCCATCACCACAATGTAATTTTTGAACATTTTCTTCTTTCCTAAGGAAAAAACCTCTACAAATTAGTAGTCAGTCCTCATTTCCTCCCCTCATCTACATCTCTTCTACCCCTGCCTTTATCTACTCTCTGTCTTTATAAATTTGCCTATTCTGGGCATTTCACTTAAGTGAGATCATGTATGTGGTCTTTTGTGCTGGCTTCTTTCACTTAGTATAATGTTTTCAAGGGCCATCCAAGTTGTAGCAAGTATCAGCACTTTGTTTCTTTTTATTGCCAAATAATAGTCCCTTCTATGGGTATACTGTACCACATTTTGTTTATCTATTCATCTGTTGATGAACATTTGGGTTGTTTCCATTTTTGGGCTATTATAAACAATGCTACAGTGAACATTCATGTACAAGTTTTTGTGGTGGACATATGTTTTCATTTCTCTTGGGTATATACCTAGGGGTAGAATTGCTGGGTCATAAGGTAATTCTGTTTTTACTCTTTGAGGGAATGTCCCCCTGTTTTTCAAAGTGACTGTACCATTTTTCATTCCTACTAACAACGTATAAAGGTTCCAATTTCTTCACATCCTTGCCATTTCTTACTGCCTTTCTTTTTGATTATAGCCATCTTAGTGGTTATGAAGTGGTATCTCATTCTGGTTTTTTTTTTTTTTTTCAGGAGGTACCATGTATCAACCCGGGACCTTGTACATGGGGTCCCAGGCACTCAACCATTTGAGCTACATCCGTTCTCTCATTGTGGTATTGTGGTTTTGATTTACAGTTCCCAAGCAACTAATGATATTGAACAGCCTTTCATATGCTTATTTATATATCTTTGGAGAAATATCCAAACCCTTTGCCTATTCTTTAATTGGCTATTGGTCTTTTTATTACTGAATTGTGAAAGTTCTTTATATATTTTGGGTACAAATCCCTTATCAGGCATATGATTTACAGATACTTTCTCCCATCCTGTGGGTTGTCTTTCCATTTTTTTGATGGTGTCACTTGGTGTGCAAAAGTTTTAATTTTGATGAAATCCAAAGCATCTATTTTTTTCTTTTGTCATTTGTAAGCAATGTTACACTTGAACTACAAACTAATTTTTAATGTTTTCATAGAAAATTTAGCTGTAGTATAAAGAGTTGTGATAAATTGTATAACCAAATGTTGATATAAATCTTTCTGCTTTTAACATATTTCCTTCCCCAAGGCAAAGAAAATGTACTTAGAAAATTGTTATAGGGAAGCGGCTGTGGCTCAATCAGTAGGGCTCCCGTTTACCATATGGGAAGCCCCGGGTTCGGTTCCCGGGGCCTCCTGGTGACGGCAAGCCCGCCTGCACGGCGTGGTTAGCTGACCCAGCGAGCACAAGCAGCAAGGGGGGGATAAATGAATAAATAAATAAAATCTTTAAAAAAAAAAAAAGAAAATTGTTATAGATTGAGAAAAAATTATACCATCTGTTTTGTAGATGATTGAGAGCTGACTCTACTGTGATTAAAATCTGACTAATAAAATCTTCAAATTTTTTATTTTAAATTTAATTTATAACTACTCATTGAGGAGGCTTTAGAAAGTCTTTCACTTACATGTTTTGATATTAAAGTTATTAATATATTTACATTTAGTTTTTAAATTTGGAAGTCTACATAATTTAAATTGTTACGAATATGCTTCCTGTGGGGTGGGGAATAAAAACAAATAAGAACTTTAAGGAATCTTTATTCATAGTCCTACCCATCCCTACCTAAAATCTCTTCTAAGCTTCAAAGATCCAAAATATTTATGAGAACATGGGAGCAATGAGTCTCTCTGTTTTAAAATACCCTTGTTTTTAAAGACTTGTAGACTTTTTTCAAGCTCCTAAACCTGAAAATATATTGAAGGTTTGGTTTATAATAATAAGGAGATGTGATATCTCTAAACCTGAAGATATTGAAGCTATTAGAAAATATTCTTAGAGAAAGTGACTTGTCTTAGAGTTGGTAGTACAATTAGATAAGGAATCTGGCATGAATAAGGTGAGGTGAGAGCTAATCTACTGTCAGGGCTTCATTATCTTCTTAATGTGATTTGACTGGAATTGTTTCTGGGCATAGTCAATTAATTCATAATTGTCAGTATTTTTCTCATCTTTGCTATTCTTTGGCTCTTTCTTTACCTAATCATAGACTAGGGGAAAAAATTACTCAGTTCTTCTGCTCTGTAAGAAATTACTAAGAAATCTCAACAATCATCAGTCTTTAAAAGAGAGTTTTTTTGTTTGTTTTTGGTTTTTGGTTTTTTAGTTAAAACAAAGGGGAAGGGAAAGGCACAATAAACTGGCACTTGTTTTTTTCCTGAGAAAAGGATGATTCACCTTGATGCCCTGAGCAGATTGTTAATTTAGTAAATATGAGAAATTAATGGTTTATTGACTTGAACTGGGCTTTAGAACATCTTGATTTTTATTGCAGGTAAGGTTAGTGTCATTGGACATTAAATGTGTATATGAAATTTTTAAAAATACTCTATTAAAACGAACTGTTTAAAAAACAAGTGAGGGGAGTGAATGTAGCTAAATGGCTGAGCATATGCTTCCTGTGTACAAGGTCCTGGGTTCAATCCTGGTACCTCCTTTATAATAGATGAGTTTTGCTTTAAAAAAAAAAAAAGAAATGAGGTTAAGGTGGTGTGTATTGTTTTGTTATATTTTGCTTTCTTGAGAGGAATAATAACCTCTGAATTCACTGATCTTAACTTTAATTTGTATTGAAATTTAGAATTTACTCTTTTTTTTCCCCTCAGGTTTAGCTGACAGATTTGAAGAATACCCTAAACTTAGGGAGCTCATCAGACTTAAGGATGAGTTAATAGCTAAGTCTAACACCCCTCCTATGTAAGTGCTTTTATTCATTTAGATTGTTGTTCCCAACTCAGGTTAATGTATCAATTGTTTATCCATAACCTTTTGTTTTAAAAAATTTGTTATATGCTAAAAGATTAGCATACTCTTATTTCTTCTTAATAGTAAAATATATTAATTTAAAACTCCAGGGCTGAGTACATTCATTTAATTTTTTTTTCCAGCTTTCTAGGTGATTTGCCTAAAGTTTTTAGATATTTTTTCTTCTTTAAAAAATAAATTATATGTTGCATTCTTGATCACTTGCTTAAATTGTCTTTATAAAAATTTTTTCTTCTCACAAGTTAATTATAGAAAGTTTAGAAAATTTTGATGAAAGAAAAGAACAAAATAAAAATTAATTTTATCTCAGTATCCAGAAATAGCTATTTTTTAACATAATAATCTATTTTAACCTATGGTAAATAGAGTGACTTTTTTCTTCAGAAATGAGTATGAGGTTTTTGAAATTGGAGAATCTATTTGTTCTATATTTAGCTTATTTTTAATGTTTTGTACAATTAACAATTTTATAAAATGTATCTTGTTAGTGATTAGAAGAACCAGAAAGAAGCCTGTATGGGAAAAAAATTGAGCAGATTCTGATATTCATCATATTTTCAAATGCTATTTTAGATTTAAAATATTTTCATACTATTGTAGTAATAGTCTTTCAGTAAAGGCTAGTGGTAATTTATACTAGGTAGCTTGAGAGGACTATTAAGATAAACAGTTTTACTTATGAAGAAACCATAATCACATCCATATTTAGGAACTTTTTTTAGAGGGAGGATTTTAAAACTTACAGAGAAATAGTTTTTCTAACTGAACTAAACAGTTGAGAAGAAAACTTAATATTTATTAGAAATTTCTGATGATAATAGAAAGGTGTTCAGAGACTTGAATATATAAATATGGAATTTCAATGTAAAAGTGAAGAAGTATATATTCTGTAAGTACATGGGGAATATGATTTTACTGCATAGTGTAATTATATCCATGCCCTAGGGAAGAGCACTGGTAGATGGTTTACTGTCTATTCTTTACTGAAGAAAGATACCCCTCTATTAAAAGATACTTAGTAACTAGCTCTTGATTATTTTGTAGATCATACTTAATAATATATAGGAAGTTTCTTTCCTTACCAACTGTATGGTATTTGAAAATCTCTTACTCATTTTTTATACTTTAATCAAATAGGTACTTACAAGCAGATATAGAAGCTTTTGACATCAGAGAATTAACACCCAAATTTGATGTGATTCTTCTGGAACCCCCTTTAGAAGAATATTACCGAGAGACTGGTATCACTGCTAATGAAAAATGCTGGACTTGGGATGATGTATGAAGAAACTTTCTCTATTGTAATGAATTGTGTATTTTTAAATTGATGATATGTTTATTTGATCAGAAAGTGAGATAAAAAATATCATCCCTACTATGTAGGGATAATAAATATAGATTTATATTATATATTGTGGCTGAAAGTACAAGGTACACTGACAAATATTACTCTATTTTTAGGCTGATTCTCTTTTTTTCAGGCAAAAATTGAGCATGTAGTAAGTAAAGAGGTTATAGAAGACTCACAATCCCAGTCTTAGAGTCCCTGAGTATTTGCTAGAAAAGTCTAAAAACAGACAGAATGGTAACTCCTTGCATTTGGTTAGGCTTTGTAAGCACTGGAATATAAAGATAAATAAAACATTATCCCTACCCTTCAAGGAGCTTATAGTGGATAAAAAGGATATATAAACACATAATTTCAGTATAATGTAATTAATGTGAAAAATTTTTATTTTCTCAAATAAATTAAGCAAGCTGATACCTTCAGTTAGTTACTTAAGGAATATGTTTTTACTGATCAATTACAAAAATGATGAATTGAGCACCCACTCTGTATTATGCATTGTGCTAGGTGCCAGAGATTCAAAGATGAATAAGACTTAACACTTGGCCTTAAGGAGCACACAGATTGATGAGATGAACATTGACCTAACAGATAATTATGTTATAATTTTGTTAATTTGATAATGGAGGAATGTATAAGATGCAATGAGAACAAATGACCAAGCCTAGGGAGGTGGGATCCATGAACAGTATAAAGGAAGCTTTTATATTGGTTGGAATTGGCCAGATGAAGGGTGTGGGAAGGAGATTCAAGAGCAGAGGGATGGAAGCAAAACACAATCCCTGGTTTACTGGTCAGGGCATTTCATATGTCGGGTGTTTGAGCACAGATTGTGACTGTTTTGATATATCTTCTTAGGAGCTTGGACCTTGGTTTTGAAGCCGCTAAGGAGCCTTTGAAGGGCTTTAAACAGTTTAGTCCAAGTAAACCTTTAGTAAAAATGGTCAGACTGCTGCACGGAGGCTGAGTTGGAGGGAAGGAAGCCTGGAGAAGGGAGAGCAGTTAGAAGGCTACTGCAGTAACCTAGTTATGAGATGAAGGAACCCTGAATTAAGGTGGTGGTAGACTAGATAGAAGGCAATATAAAGGAATGTTTAGGAAATACATTTGTGAGAGTTCATGATTGGGATGAAGGGAGGAGGTGAGTATGACTTAAAGGTTTCTATCTTGGGATAAGTGGATAGAGTTATCACCAACTGAGAGAAAGCAAATATAAGAATAGTTTCAGGGTTAGAGGGATTAGATAATGTTGGACAAGTTGATTTTGAGGTGTGTGTGAGACATTCAAGTGGAGGAGGTAATAGGAATATGAAGCTTTAAGGACAGACAGATCTGGTCTTGAAATACAGATTTTGGAGTGATGAGCACATTAAACCCGTAAGAAGAGATGTTTATCTTGGGCTAGTGTCTCAATTGAGATTAAAAACTGAACTGAGGCTTTAGCCTCAGGAAACATTTACATTTAAGGGGCAAGTATAAAAGAGATATAAAAAAGAAGGGTCACAGAAATAGAATCAGGGTATGAATGTCATGAAAGCCAAGGGCATAGGGAATTTCAGGGAGAGAGTAATTAGGAATGCCATGTGCAGAAGAGAGGTAGAGAAAAGAAAGGATCGAAGGAAACTGCTTTGAATCCTTATGTGTCCTTTTCTGAGTTAATAATACTATTGTTAATAATATTTATTTTTCAAAATTTACCTCCAGTTCTTTGTCCTTCACAAAGCTTTTCCTATTGGCTTCAATACTTCTGGCACTTTTGTTTATTACATTTTTATGGCACTTTCCTCCCTCCGTTGATTATAAATGTATCCTGTGCTTATTGTTGAAAGTTCAGAAAAATGTACAAATATAGTTTTCCTAAAATTTAAGATTAGAGAGTTAAGGTTCTTGATATTTGTTGCTGAGAAGCTTTACAGACAGGTTGTGCAAATTTATATCATTCAGTAATGTTTAAGAATGTCTTCTTAACCGAAATTTTCTGTCACCCCAAATGAAGTATAATAACAGCTCTGAAATATATTTTTGAATGTGGTTAAAAGGGGGTAATTTTAGGTTGTATATGTGTTACTAGAATAAAAATTAAAAACAAAGCATAGGACCGTATAACACAATGAACCCTGATGTAAACCATAGACTATAGTTAATAGTGCAATTATAACAATATTCTTTCATCATTTGAAACAAATACACCACACTATTGCAAGGTGTTAATAATGGGGGGGAGGGTGGTGTGGGCACTCTATTTTCTGCATGATTTTTCTGTAAACCTACCACTTTTCTAATTAAAAAAAAAAAAAAAATGCCTTCTCCATGCTCTCTTAAAAAATTGAGTATTAATATTAAAAACATCTTTGACAGTTTGGCCAAAAGGAAAGAAATTTTTAAAAAATGAATCTCATACCTTTGCCCAGTAGTTAGGTTGAACTTTAATTTCTATAGCCAATGTGTTTGTGAAGTTTGGTCAGTAAAGGCACAAGAGCTTCAATTATATATGACAAACTGCTAGAGTTTTCAAAATAAAGAAATTGCATTTAATAGGCATATTCTTGATTTCAGTTTAATTTCACTGAACTTCAGCTCTGGCTCTTGTATTGAAAAAGTTTTATCTGGTCCTAGAGCCCCAAGCTCTGCTGCACCATGGTTTCTGAAATTTCTTGTTGCTTAAAGAAAGCTTAAAACAAACAAACAAAAAACCACCAAAGTCATAAAATGGCTGCTTCTTTAGTCATTTAGGAAAATATGGTGTTTCCAAAATTTAGAAATTTAATTATTAAGACCTTTTTTAAATGTGAAACACTCAGCACATACAAGCCAAACAAAATTATAGATTATAGTTTTTTGTTATTTCAGACTTAAAGTTGTCATATATTTTAATAACATATGTATATTGACTTATTTAGAGCTATTCTACAGATACCTGAAGTCACAGTCCTCCCAAACACTGTTATAGTTCCTTTTAATTTTGTCCCTAAATTTGGGGTCATTTAACCTCTTTTCATGTCAGTTTCTCTTTTCTGTAAAATAAAGACTTGCTCTAGATTCTTTCTCAAGCCGCATCTTATAGAATATGTTTTCCTATAAGGTCATTTGTAGTATTTATGCATGTGTGTTATTTGTATATGGAATAAGAAAACAGCACTAGAATCAAGAAATTTTAAGGATAAAATTTGTTTTCCATTATATTTCCAAATTAAAATGAGTACATTTAAAGAATACTTCTTGAGGGTACTAATAAATCACAATGAACATTCTTTTGGATTTAGGATAAATAGGAAACAAAATACTTTTATACAATATTGTTTTGGATTCTTATAGATTATGAAGTTAGAAATTGATGAGATTGCAGCACCTCGATCATTTATTTTCCTCTGGTGTGGTTCTGGAGAAGGATTGGACCTTGGAAGAGTGGTAAGATGGTGGTTTTTCACAGTGGATTTTTAAATTCATAAGAAAAAAATGTAACACAATATGTTGCTTAAATTTTGAAGATTAATGTTATTTTGTCCTTTTTTTCTTTAGTAGTTCTGAAGTATTCTGAAGCAAAAGAAGTTCAGAAAAGAATGTAGGAAAGGCAGTACTCTTAAGGCAGTTAACTCAATCTAGAGATGAATGTAGCTCTTTGAAAATATAATTTATTACAACTGCAGGAAGAGAACAGTGTAGAGATTTGAAACTCCAAATTGCAGCTCAAGTGAGCTCTTTAAGTGTCATTTACTATAAGTAGCTAAAAGATGTTCTAAATAGCATTGACTCCTTAATTCCAAATGTAAGCCAAATCAAATTGGGAAAGTGACATAGCATCTGGAATACATTATAGTTTGAGTGAATGACAGCAAGAAAGAATTATAACATGTCAAATTTTTTTTTTTAAGTACCTTATATTTAATTTATTTCAGAGATTTTTTTTTTTTTTTTTTTTTTTGGATGACAGCATTTTGGATTTTTAAATGGAAACAAAATAATAAATGCTGTTTTATTTGAGAATAATAGAGTATTGTGGCTAGTTGTCAGGAGTCTTCAGTTTTGGTTTAAATTCTGCTGCTATCTGACAGTGAGACTTTGGGCAGGAAGGTACTTAGTCTTATGGGTCTCAGTTTTCTTACCTGATATTGGATGGTAGTTTCCATTTTTAGAACATCTTACATGTTACACAAGAAATTATCTCATTTAATCATGCTAATTTGGAGAAGTGTCCATTTAATAGATAAAGAATATAAGTAGGATTGTTTGAGATAATAAAGTAGGATTATACTGAGATAAATTTTTGCCTACGTTCTTACATTCTATAATCTTTCTGTATTCTATGTATAAATCACAAGTTTGAGACTGTTGGGTAACATCATTGCTTCTGTCATTTAATAACCCCAAGGCAAGATTACAGCTGTACTCTGGTTGGGTATCTCCATTCTTTTAGTGGCAGCTCCCCAACATACTATGCAAAAGCTCAGAAAATAGAAAGAAAAATGCTTTTATGTTTTTTATAGGCATATTGATAGTTAACCTTTTTAGCTCTAATATCTGGCTTTGGTATTTTCTTCCACCCCCAAATTAGGTTGAACGTGATTAGGAGGTTTTATCTTACTTTGTTGCCATAGTTTAGCATATTGGTGAAAGCAGATTTTGGCCAAAAATAATTATAAAAATAATTCAGCATGAGAAATTCTCATGAACTTTTGGTAAATTAGTGGATTAGAGCATGTAGGATTTAGGCCCTTGTGACATTTAAAGAACACCCAGTGTGAAACAACTATTTGGTAACAGACATCGATTTTTTTTTTTTCCCCAAAGATTTATTTATTTATTTATCACACACACTCCCCCCTTGCTGCTTGTGCTCACTGTGTCCATTTGCTGTGTGTCTTTCTGTGTCTTCCTGTCTCCCTCTGTTGAGTAGTCTTGCTGCACCAGCTCACTTCGCTGCGTGGGAGCTCCTTCACCACGAGGCCCCAGGGATTGGACCCAGGGTCTCCCATATGGTAAACAGGAGCCCAAACAACTGAGCCATAGTTGCTTCCCCCAGATATTGATTTTGACCTTTGAGATTTTAAAATAAAACTCCGAAGTTTCATTTTGAGGTGGATCTCACTTTATACAATTAAAGCATTCCTGAAAAGAGCATGTGTTCTATACTCCCTATATGTTTATATGTACTTGATCATAGCTCCAACAATACTTTACTACACAATTTACTTATTTTCCCCACTTACTCTTAAGTTGACTGAGAATAAGGACTATGGTTTATTCATGTCTTTATTCCCAGCAGCTAGCCAGTATCTGCATATAGTAGGCCATCAAAAATACCACTTTGATGAAAGCAATGTGTTAGTATGTGTTATATGTGCATATATAACAGATTCTAGGACACTAAGATTCAAATATCTTTATTTTCAGATTATATAAAGATGAGAGTAAAGTTTTTCCCCATAAAGAGATACGTATAATAATTTTAATCGAAGTTATTTGTATTAAATATAGAAAGAGAGGTTTATAGCAAGCTCTCATTTGAAAAGGAGTTATCAGCTATAAAACTTTCAACAGATGATGGAAAATTGAGATGACAGGAATCAAATTATCTTTTAGAATATCTTGTAATTACAGAGAAGCTGAGTGTTTATGATTAAAACTCAGCTTTTGTTGATGGCAAGAGAAGATAGTATTAAAGAATTGAAGAATTATTTAATTCTTTCCATGTCTTGATATTTAATATTATATATCATATTTTATATTATAATATCCAAAAAGTATATTTATGTTTTCTGTATAATGGCTATACATTTAAAGACTGCCTTTCTTCTACTTCTGCAGTAAAGCAAAATAACTGTGCCCCCTTGGAATTTAATGTCTGAAATCTTTAGAACAGCTTTTTAATGCTAGTTGATTATTTTAAATATTGTTTATTTCTTTAAGGGTTTTTTTAAAAAAATGCTTTCATTTCTAGTGTTTACGCAAGTGGGGCTACAGAAGATGTGAAGATATTTGTTGGATTAAAACCAATAAAAACAATCCTGGGAAGACTAAGACTTTAGATCCAAAGGCTGTCTTTCAAAGAACAAAGGTATTACCTTTACGCTTTATGTTCTTTATTTTCATTTTCTCTCAGCCTTTTTCAACTCACTGTATACTGTTTAATTACTTTGAGTGGAAAGGTCCTTTTCTTAGACTTGTAAAAATGGCATTGAACATTACAAGAATACATCTGAATTAATTTTAAAGTATTTTATTCACTGTTATCTCACCCTCCATGGTGCTAAAGAGGGTAATATGTATTCCTGCATGTCCTAAATTTCTGGAATTCTAATTTTCAGATATGCTTTTGGTACTTCTAGTTCCCCCAATTTTTCCCTTTCTCTAAGCCCAGGAAAAAGAGACTCACAGTTGGCCAGCTAAGAGGCATATTTCTCTCCTCTTCCCTTTTCCTTTTTCCCACATAAGAATGCTGAGAACCTACATTAGAATCTTGGAGAACCTCTGCTTCATACGATTCAGCCCTGCTAGTATATGGCATTAACAGTTTGTGTTCTTTGGTCCCTCACTCTTTAGGAAGCCACTGGTGGGAGGATCTTTCTTAAGTTTTTCTTGGACTGGAAAATTCTTTTGAAGGGAAGCTAACCCACTATTGCCACTATTGGTTCATGGTGATTGAATTTATTTAATCCACTCTCCTCCACTCCCCATAGCCAGATTTAATAAGGAAGATCAGAAAAAAAAGAAAAGAAAAGAAAATGGTTTGATTTTAACATTTTCTCGTGTTGAGTATTTGTAAGTCTGTATCCATGTCTCCCTGTCAGTGTAAAAAGACATACACCTTCCCTGTTGTTTTTATCTTGGGTCCAAATACGCGGCCCAATATAGCATCATTTGAAGATTCAAGGTCAAGAGCCATCTTTCAACAACTGGTAGAAACAGATTATTAACAAATGCTGCAGAGGAGAAGACTCCATGGACATTAACTCAATTCTAAAATCCCACAGCTCCAACTTTAATACTATCATTTGTTCCCTGGCAGACTTCCCATATCCAGAGATCCAGGCTTTCCTATTCTGTTTTTTGCCTGTAGAACTATATCACAAAGATTCAGAGAAATGTGAATTACTTTGGAATTGGGAACATCAGAAATATAAAATGTTATGAAATATGACTTGATGAAAAGACATTAATTGTTCTGTTCTTATTGTTATTTAGGAACACTGCCTTATGGGGATCAAAGGAACTGTTAAACGTAGCACAGATGGGGACTTCATACATGCTAATGTTGACATTGACTTAATTATTACAGAAGAACCAGAAATTGGCAATATAGAAAAACCTGTAGAAATATTTCATATAATTGAGCATTTTTGCCTTGGCCGAAGACGCCTTCATCTTTTTGGAAGAGATAGTACAATTCGACCAGGTAGGACATTAGTTGTTTTTTTGTTTTGTTTTGTTTTTTATCTTTGTGGTTCCTTGGGATATACGTGTCATGAAATAGGACACAGTGCTGTGTAAAAGAAAATTATGATATGTTTAATTTGCTGTCTTCTGTACCTCAGATATGCCTAGCTCATTCTTGCCTCGGTGTTCTTCCACAATTCTCTCTTCTTTCATTCAAATACCTACTTAAATGTCCACTTCTCAGGCAGGCCTCTTCTCACAATCCTATATAAACCAGCCACCTTCCCACTCCACTCCCTCTTCCCATTGCTCTCTTTCCCTTTTATAATTTTATTTTATATTTTATATTTTCTTCATAGCACTTGTCACTGTCCATATAGAGTCATGTGGACGCATGTTCATAGTCAGTCTTTGTAGTGTGGAAGGCAAAGACTGTCTTACTCACTTCTTAATTCCCAGCACTTAGATCACTCAGTAAATACTGTGTTAAGTGAAGGAATGCATAAATGAATACTTGAACAATCCTACAGAAAATAACTATACATTTGTGAAACATAGTTTGATGTCTTAGTTTTATTAGAATCTAAAAAACAAACTTTTGACTTTTTACTAAATTTAGAAAAAAAAATGGATAGAGAATGATTAGGCTTTTATGGAATAGGATTTTTCTTTTAGGGGGCACAGCTTTTATTGACAGTGGTGTTAAAATAAGAGTAATTCTGTTTCTTTTTTTTATTTTCTCAGAAAATATGAAAGTATGTTTAAAGAACATTGCATATTGCTTTAGTCACTTTAAAAGAAAGAATAAAAATAGATATTTCACCTACCGTGTTAGAAATATAAAGATGGAAAGAGCTAGAATCTTGTTTCTGTGTTTTTAAACCAGTCTATGTGTTATAAGAAGACAGTAAGAAAAGCTGAAGAAGTTACAGTGTAATAATTGGCCTTAAAATTACCTGAGAATTTAGAAGAAACTGATGTCCATTCCAAAAAAATAATCCTTAACATTGCCTTAATGTGTGTGTATAACATAATCCCCTCTGTCCCCACAGCTATTTCTTTGTAGGCATGTTTTGTTGAATACAATAACTTGAAAATATTTCAACAATAGAAACTAATGGTCTCTAATTTCATAAAATTACATAAAATAATAAAAAGAAATGTAAAACTGAAATCTCTTTATGAAGTTTTTTTTTTTTTTTTTTTTTTAATGTGAAATGTATACACTAGGTTTGGCTTTCGAGAAAGTGTCCTCTGTGTTTAAAAGCAAATGTGTTTCTCAGGGCAGTTTGCCAATATTCATGCTAAAAAACTATATCAATGCTAGGTATACAGCTCAATGAACTACCTCAAAGTGATCACATCTCTGTAACCATGATCCAGATTAAGAAGTAAATCATTCCTAGCATCCTTTTTGCCTTTTACTTATCACTGTTCCCTGCCCAAAGGCAGCCTACTCTCTTGACTCAAAACACTATATAGTTTACTCTTGGATTTTATTTTTCCAATATTGACTTTTCTAAAATAATTTAATTTTAGTAGTTTATTTGTTGATTTGTTTTTTCTCTGTGTACATAATCATGCCATCTACAAAAAAAAAAAGTTTGTGTTTTTTTTCCTTTCCAATTCTTATTCCTTTTTCTTGCCTTGTTGCACTGTCTAGGATGCAGTACAGTGATGAGTAGAAGTGGTGATGGCAGGTATTGTCTCAGACCTGTTTTCTGCATTTCTCCATAAAGGATGCCATTTAATGTAGGTCAATTTGCCTTTTAACAGAAAAAGAAAGTTTCCCTTTCAGTCTTAGTTTTCTAAGGTGTCTTTTTTTTTTTTTTAATCAAAAATAGATGGTAAATTCTATCAAATGCTTTTTCTGCATCTATTTGGATTAGGGATTGGCAGAATTTTTCTATACAGGGCCCAGTGGTTAATATTTTAGCTTGCAGGCCACAAAGTCTCTACTATTCAGTACTGCTGTCGCTGTGTTTTGAAAGTATCCATAGACAATATGTAAATGAATGAATGGCTGTGTTCCTGTGAAACGTTGAGTACCAAAACAGGTGGTGTACCTGATTTGGCTCACAGGCCATAGTTTGCTGTCCCCCTGATTTAGATGATTATATGGTCTTTCTCCTTTATTGTATTAATATGGTAGATTATATAGATTGATTTTCAAATGTTAAAATTTGACATTTTATGTCTTAGATTCCTATTTTCAGATTTCCTTGACTAAAACTGCCTTGGTTGTGATATGTTATCCTTTATATATATCTCATGATTTTATTTTCTACTACTGTGTATTAGATTATTGCATCTATATTACTGAAGAAGATTTTAAATTCTTGTAATATCCTTCTCAGGTTTTGGCATCCTCGTCTGGTTATTTTGGCCTAATAAGTTGGGTATTATAAAATTTCTCTGGAAGACTTTGTATAAGATCGGTTTTATTTCTTACTAACATGATTGGAGGAATTCACTGGTGAAGCCATGTGGGCCTCAAGTTTTCTTTGAAAGGAAGTTTTATATTTTAGATTCAGTTTCTTTGTTAGTAAGAGGACTATCCAGATTTTCTGTCTCTTATGTCAGTTCTATTATTTTAGGGATTTTCACCTAAATTTTCAAATATATTGGCATAAAGTTCATATTACCACTTATCTTTTTAGTATCTCTGGGATTTATTGTGATATCTTCCTTTCTATTCTCAATATTGATAGTTTGTGCCATCTTTTTTTTCTCTTGATAGGTTTTATCAATTTTATTAATCTTTCCAAAGAACAGAGTTTTGCATATGTTGATCCTCCCTTGCATGTTTTGTTTTTTTTTTTAAAGGAGGAACCAGGGATTGAACCCAGGACCTCATACATGCAAGCAGGTGCTCAACCACTGAGCTATATCTGCTCCCCAATGAAAGGTTTTTTGTTTTTTAACAAATCAATTTTATTGATACATATCAACAAAGCATACAGTTCATCCAAAGTGCATAACCAGTGGCATTCGACACAATCACACAACTGGTGCTCTCATCACCTCAATTATCATCAGAGTGTTTGCTTTTGTTTTTAGGAGGTACCAGGGATCGAACCTGGGACCTCATACATGAGAAGCAGGTGCTCAACCACTTGAGCTATATCTGCTCCTCTCTTGCATGTTTGTTTTAGCTCTTTTTATTTCTTTTTTTTACCTTATTTTCTTCCTTCTACTTTCTTGGGATTTATTTTGCTGTTTTTCTATCTGAGGTATATGTTTAGATCATTGATATACATAGCTTTTCTATAGTATATTGTTTTGTACTGTATTGTATTTAGAGCTCTAAATTTTTTTTTTTTTTTTTTTTAAAGATTTATTTATTTACTTTTATCCATTTTAACCCCCCCTTCCCCATTTGCTGTTTTTGTGTCCATTCGCTGGGCAATTCTCTGTGTCTATTTCCTGCCATCTCTTCTCATCCTCCTCCAGTCTTCACCAGGATTCGATCCTGGAGACCTCCGATGTAGGAGAGAGGTATTCTGCCGCCTGCGCCACTTCAGCTCCTGGCTTCTGGAGCTTTCGGAGCATCTCGTCTTGTCTCTCTCCTGTTACGTCATCATCCTGCTGCATGGCTCTCGGGGCCCGACAAAGAGCTCTAAATTTTTTGAAGCACAGTTTTATTGCATTCCAAAAGTTTGACACATAGTATTTTTATCATTTCTTTCAAAATGTTATTTAAATTTTTCATTTTTACATATTTAACCCACTGATTGTTGTTTTTTTTTGTTTTTTGACTTAATATCTTTGTAGTCAAATAACATATGCTGTAAGATTTCACTCCTTTGTAATTTGTTGAGATTTGTTTGCTTTATGACCCAATTTTGATAAATGTTCCAAGTCCAATCGAAAAGAATGTATATTCTGTTTTTGTTGTTAGTTGTAGTGTTTCTTAATTGTGGTTGTTTAGGTCATCCATATCTTCATCAATTGTTTTTAACTGCTTGTTCTATGAGGAACATCTGTTAAAATCTATTATGATTACGGATTGTGTTTTTCCTCATTTACTTGTCAATTTTTGATTTGTGTGTGTGTCTGTTTGAGGCTATGTTGTTAGGTGCATGTAAAATGTAGATTCTTAGGCATTATAGGTGAATTTACACTCAGTATTATGAAATGTCCTTCTTTATCCACTGTTTTTGGAAATAGCTCTTCCTGCTTCTTTTGGTTTGTGTTTGCATGGCATATTATTTCACTCCTTTTACTTTAAATTTTTCCACATTCTCACATTTAAGATGTGTCTCTTGTGAACAACACATGGCTGCTTCTTCACCCAGTCTGACAAGTCTTACCATTTAATTGAGCCGTTTAGTCCAACTTTATTTAATGTAATTCCTGATAAATTTGGGCATACATTACAATCCTACTATTTGCTTTACATTGGTACACTATCTTCCTTTTCCTCTTATTTCTTTTGGATTAAGTATTTATTATTCCATTTTTCTTTCTACTAGAATGCTAGATATTCTTTTATTGTTCCTTTAATGGTTGTCTTGGAGATTGCAGCCTGCCTCCTTGAATGATTAGAGTCTAAGTTAAAATAGCATATTGATTTTTAAAGGGTGGGAATGGTGTGGTTTAAATGTTATAGTTTCTTTAATTTTTTCAAATAAATTTCTCTAAATATACGTGTATTTCATGCCTGTATTGTACATATGGTTTACATACAGCTATAGAAGGAACTTTGAGTTGTTTAGACTTCCTCTGCAAATATACATAAGTATCTTGTTTGGAAGTTCTGTGGATGATTTTACTCTTCTATCAAAATGAAAACATTTTGGCAGCAGAGCTTGTAGTAAGCAAGTCTTCATCTCCACTGGCTTAAAAGAAAGTTAGATACTAGACACTCAATTGGAAGGCTGTGTTCGTTTAAAAAACATAGATGTTCATTTATAATGAATATCAAGATTTTGGCTCTAGTGTTTGAGTAAATAAGAAACAGATTTTTCTCTTCCATCATTAACCTGTCCTGTCTGAAATTAGCTGCTGTATCTGTGAACAATCACCAGTGGCAATTGCTGTTTTAAGGAAACAGAAAACATAAAGAAAAAACAAAATTGAGACTATTTGAGGAGTGAAAGGAAACATCAAACAGATGGCAGTCTTTTCATAATTGAAAAGCCAATGTAGCAACATGAAAGAAAATCTTGAAGAGGGAAAAAGGCTCATAATCTTTCTATTGCCAAGAATTATTTTCATTTAATTACTTCTAGTTCCTGTGCATACAAATTTTTACATAAGTGTAGTCACTATTTTGTATTTTTTTCCCCTCACTTAGTATTATGTCAAATATTTTAAATAATTATCCATAATTGTAATGGCTTCATAGCAGTGTTTTAATGATTTCATTGAAGGTATTTTCTTTGAATATGAGAAGAAGAATCTAAGGAGTAGAAAGAGTAGAAAATTGTTATTTAAGTGTACTTGTAGGTATAAGCATTGGAAGCAATTAAAGTAGAGATTCTGCTTGATACCAATTTTCACTTATAATTACATTTTAAGTTTCAGTGGAGTTCTTCTCTACCTATTTAGCTGTGACCACTTTACCCATTTTAGATTGTACATATCTTTCATACGGGATATTCTTTCCGTATCTGTACCACTTGAACAAAGTCTTAGAAGTACAAATGCTATATTTTGCTTGCAGAATATAGCATTAATCATAAAGGTCATCTAGATATTTATGATTGCCCATTCTTGCAAAAATCATTTAGATGAAGAACCTAATTTTTAGAAATTACTTGACAAGGCACCAATGTCTCTTGTAACACTCCATAAGCATCATTTCCATAGTCCCCCAAAATACATGTTGATTAACAAATCACCACACCTAGGGAAGCCCAAAGCATGGTGTCCGTGGTGCATTTATAGTTAATTTGTAGTTCTTTCCATTCCAAACATCTTAATCCAGAGGTCTATAAGCGGTGTTGTCTAGCAGTGTAATTGATAAAAATACCCATAGAGGTTCAGTGCAACGGAAATTATGAAGAGAGAAATTATTTCACTTAGTGTAAGAAGTATATTTGAATTGGATATTGACAGGTGGGATTTTCAGGAGGTTGATAGGATGGAAAAGAAAATATGAGCACAGTGGTAGAGGTTAGTATGGAAACAATCACTGTATTTTACTCACATGTAGGCTTCATGAGAAACATTAATGAGAAATGTGATTGGAAAGCTAGGTTCAGCCCTTATTGTAAAATAACTTATGTTCAATATTTATGAATTTGGGCTTTGTGGAAAGCCTTTGAAGGTTTTTGATCAGAGAAGTGATCCACCTCGATAAGTTCTGAAGACACTGATCCTTTTACCACCTTTCTATTTTCATAATTTGAGTTTGTATTTCAATTGAGAGACATATTTTAGAACTTAATTCCAGCTTGTTTTAAGCTTTGCTTTAGCCTCTCCACTTTTAGAGGGAAGAGAAACTAGTTGGGAGATCATTACAACATAGATATTGTCTATCATATGTGTGTGGTATGGTGGGGGCTGGCCTAGTAGAAAAATAAAGCTTAAATTTGAGGATGGCAGTAGCAATGGAAAGAATGGTAATGAATAGCAGCAACATGATAGTAGCAGAGTTTTTAGGACTTATTAGTTGAGTATATGTTATAGTTGGGAAGAGTAGAGGCAAAAGCCAATTCCAAGATCGTAATCAGAAAATGATGGTATCATATCCATAAGAAGGTTATGTATAATTTATTATAGTTTCATCAAGCCCAAACTCAGCATATAATATTTTTTTTCTAAGTGCTGTTCTCACAGAATGTATAACATGGATGGGGACAATGAGGAGAATATATTACAAATGTTACCATCTAGGAGAAACAAGATAGATTCCTGTGAAATATTTAACATATGACCATGATTCAGTGCCATGAGTTCTGTAATAAAAGAGAGCAATATTGGGTAAGTGATAGGGACATCTTTAATAATGCAGTAGGGAATTGAACTAGGCCCTAAAGGATCAAGAAGAGTTGAAAAAAAAAAAGGATAATCTTTTTTTCCCTCAATTTCAGGCTGGCTTACTGTTGGACCAACTCTTACAAACAGTAACTACAATGCAGAAACATATGCATCCTATTTCAGTGCCCCTAATTCCTACTTGACTGGATGTACAGAAGAAATTGAGAGACTTCGACCAAAGTCACCTCCTCCCAAATCTAAATCTGACCGGGGAGGTGGAGCTCCCAGGGGTGGAGGGAGAGGTGGAACTTCTGCTGGTCGTGGACGAGAAAGAAATCGGTCTAACTTTCGCGGAGAAAGAGGTGGCTTTAGGGGGGGGGCGTGGAGGAGCACACAGGGGTGGCTTTCCACCTCGATAAGTTCTGAAGACACTGATCCTTTTACCACCTTTCTATTTTCATAATTTGAGTTTGTATTTCAATTGAGAGACATATTTTAGAACTTAATTCCAGCTTGTACTTTGCTTGTTTCTCTAAGCTGCAGGAGTATCTTAGCCAGCCTCCCTTGCAGTTGTCACACATGCTGTCCAGTTTTGCTCAGGATAAATGAACACTCATGCCCTTTGTCATGTGAATGTAATGGAACAACACAAATACCTTCACCTTCAGAGACCGCCTGAGTTTATTCTGATATATTCCAACTAATTGCAAAGGCTTTTGCTTTTTAGAAATAGTTGAAGTGAACAATGAAAAAGACCCACTATGTAGTGCCGACAAGAGTTGAGATAATGTGCATCCTGCCACTGCTGTCTCAGCAAATGGGAAGCTGTTTGGGAGCCTTGATAGAATGGAGTTCTATCAAGATGGTAAACTTCTGTCTGGATTTTAACATTTTATTGATAGACGACTTTTTTTCTTTTAAAAAAATCTTAAACTCAGATAAAATTTGAGTATTCTGGCAGACCCAAAAAGTTCATCATCATAGTCTTAATTTTGTAGCTACAGATGACTGTTGATCATGCTTCCTTAGAAGCAGACATAAGGACAAATAGCCAAGTGCTAGAACGCTGGTGTGGACTTGAACTTGGATTTTGGATTGACCTTTGAAACAGTTTTGTATTCCTTAGCAAAATAAAAGTAACAGAGTCAGCAGCAAAGACACCTGGTTATCAGGTGCTGGGTTTAAACATTTTGAAGAATAAAGTACTTGGTGTTGAGAAAATGACATATATATTTAAACTTATGGAGAAAGCTTAATATGCAAACCAATTACAGAAATCTCTTAAGAATACAGCTTCGAAAATGGAACTGTGGTTGTCTTCTATTAAAACCATATGGAAAAAAAAAAACAAAAACCATATGGTGTGATGTTTGTTATTAAGGGACTGGTTTTGCACATCAGTTTGTTGTATAAGATTTTATGCTGTCATTTCTCTTTCTTTACTCTAACTCATGTTTTAAATGAATTTACTGAATTTTATGAATGAAGTATCATTATTGATAAATACATTTTTTATTTGTGTATGATTTTTCTAATGAAACCATAAACCTTTAAAATTTGGGAGTCTGTTTTCTGTAAGTGGAATTACCGTTATCAAATGAAGAAAGGACTAACATAAAATCAAAAACTTCTTTTGGTCTCTGATGCATTTTAGTGGCCATTCTGTTTTTCACTGGCTCATATTATACAAGATGAGGTTCTACCACTAAAGACACAATTGAAGATAAGGACTGAATTTTAGAAATAGGGTTGAGATCCTTATAAGCCTAATGAATTTAACTTGCTCGGATTGTTAGTACTGTCTAGAACATGTAGCATTTGACTAACTCCTTCTTGGATGTAGATGTTATATGTATTATGGGTGGTAGAATTTTTGCAGTTAAACATGATGTTAGATAATTACAAATTATCTAAAACAGAACTGTATTTATCAAAGCTGACCTGTGAACGAAGGGTAGAGAGAAATTCCATTTGCCCACTGATGGGTCCTTAGCAGTGTCTACTGAGGAGTGACCCTGTCCCATGCACAGGACTCTAGTATGTTCCATGCTCTGGACCTAGAGGAGGAAAGACGATCTTCCTGGTGTGCACCTGCCCCGGTCACCTGTGAGATCTCTGTTACAAGGACATCTTTCAGGGAGTCAGGGCTGCTTGTAGATTGAAAGTATAGGGGAGTCAGAGCCCACCATATTTAGAAGAGAGCAAATAAGAGTGGGTGGTGGGAAAAGATCTAGAATTTATCCTTTGGACAGTGTAGTATGGCCTTTTTAATAACAGAGGATGGAATGAACTCACTAGTTTTACCACCTTTCACCTTTAGTAAAGATCATGGTATCATTTTTACAATAGAATATTTGTTCATTGAGGAATGGTTTCCAAGGAAGTTTCATTCCTCTAACTTTTTCTGACTTCTAATTATATTTACATCTTACATTTTCACAGAATTATTTATAAGTCACCAAAAATAATTAATTTTTAGTTGCTATACTTACTGATTTCTAATATATACATTTGGGGATAGAAGCTAATTCTAAAATAAATTTTTAATTTAAAAATGTTCTAAGATCAGCATATCTAATATTACACAGAATTATAATTCTAGGTATTCTAAGACCTAGTGTTGATAATTTATCTTCAGTGGAAACTGTTCTCCCTACTAACTCCAGCCTTTTTTAGAAGATGGGAATTGGGAGGCCCAAAGTGCTGGCTGAATAGGAATCCTTTTCTATTTAACTGTGGAGAACAGAAAAGGGGCGGAAGTTGATGATGTCAGATAAAACAGATTTTGTGATGGAGAATCCCATACCCAAACACTGTTGAACCAGATTAGATCAAGGAATCATGGAGACAGCAGTCAAAGGGTAGGATGGTCACCAAATGGCAGAGAGGGAGAGTGCAATGTGTTGACCAGGAAGTGGAAATCAAGCATGAAGTTGGTGTGGTTGCCAGCTCATGTGTTCAGATTTGGAATGGATCAGTACTGCAGCAACAGCATACTCTTCTGATATCATTGGTAAGTAGAAGAGACACTTTAGTATAAGAGTCCTTAGCTCATATCCCTTACTCTAAAGCTGATTCAGTGCTATGCCATAGTTCCATTTTAAATTAATGTAGTTGTAATGGTGGGATGTCTGGGAGCTAAGTGTGCTATCAATCAGCTGAAATCCTTGTGTCACGGCTATTACTAGAATGATTCCTTTTCATGTCTTTTAAAATACCTTCTACCTATCTTAATTGCTAAGTCATGTCTTTCTGATAAGAGTTGGACTTTGAAGTACTGCTCCAGATTTTACTAATTTGTTAAATATAATCCTTGTTACTTGACAAAATGATATCCCAGTTGGAACTCATTCTAAACATCAGTCTTTGAAGAATCATTTTTGTGAGCTATTGAAAATATAAACCTTTGCTACTTAGGAAGGCCCTTCTTAGAACAATCCTGTAATCTTGTGGCCCATGTAGGACTTTTAGCATTATCTTGTCTTTGATATTTGGTGATAGGGGCTGAACTTTAGTTGGGGTCTCAATTATCCGTAGTCAGTATTGAAGCTATAAATCTTAAAGGCTTCCCAGAGATCCAACAAATAGTCCGTTCTGGGTCTTGAAATCTTGGGAAACGTCACAGTGGTTCTGCTCTTAAGACCTCTGATTCAGGGAAAACATTTTATCTAGATAAGTTGAACATCTTTTTCCAGTAAACCATCTTACCAATATTTACAAATGTTTAAAATGATCGATTTCAGTGTGGGTTTATAATTCTTTCCTCTAAATGGAGGTGCTAATAAATAAACAGTGAAATCAGATAAGGTAGGTTTTACCAAAAAATAATTCTAAATAATTGAGAATCTAAAGATCAGCAATGTAAATGCATAAAGGAACCCAGCATATAATACAACTCAGTGAAGCAGGCCATTGTTTCACTCATTTATTTTCCTCCTTTTTATCGCAAAAGACACGACCTTCTTTTCTAGGCTGTTTCACCTTTTGAGTTTTCTCAAGTCCTCTATAAGTAAAGCAGGGCAGCACAAAGTGCTGTAATAAATGGCCACCGACTCGTGGTCTCAGTGCCATGAGATTATATAGGGAGAGGTGGGCACTGGAAAGCATGTGTCCTGGGTAAGATGGATATCACTTGTCAGCCCCAGCTAATTGTCACCATAGAGGCATGAGGGTAAATTTGATATTTTTATGTGAAATCACCCTAATTTTTAGTGACATTTAAAATAGTTGGCATCCTTTGCTTACCTTTTCCTTTCACAGAACTAAAATTTCTTAACAGTAATTTGGCTAGCTAAATACTGCATGCATAGTTTAGACTGACTTCCAAATACTGTAACAAACTTTACTAAAAGAAGAGGGGGAGAAAGTTACTTGTTTGGGACAGGAAACCACATTTAAAAATATATAGTTAGCACATTTTAGAACAGACAAAAATAAGATTGAAGGCAAATACTAATATTTAAAAGGTTCATCTATATTGTGACTGAAAGCCATTCATGTGACCAGAGAAAGACAATGTAGCGGTCCAGACCTGTATTGTCTATAATCCTATAACTGTACAAGCTTTTAGTTTATAATTATAGTTGTTAATGATCATTGAGAATGACTACCTTATCCTGCTTGTTGCTCCTGTTGTCTTTTTGAAAGTGGAGGACAAAAAGCCAAAATTGAACAATTTGTTCAAAGATATCCAGTTTAGTTTATGCTCATTTAATTAACAAGGCAGTTGCTTAAATGTCTTGTGGAATTTGCTGTCATTTTATAGGTTTATGCTTTTCAAGACAACTTTTAAGTGGGTATATACTTTATTATTTAGTAAAGGAGGTGATTTTTTAGTAAGAATAGTGCCAATAGTTCAGGTAAATTACAACAGGTAGATGAGTTTTTTGGTTTTGTCCAATAAACTAGGCTCAAATGCATGAAAAGTAGAAGTTGAATAGCTTTCTTTCCTACTATTATGCTTTACTGAAAAAAATTAATGCATATAAGCATGATTAAGAATATTGTATTTATAAATATAATTCCAGAGCAAAATTTAAGAAAATATAAGCACAAATATTAGCCTGTTAATGAGCTCCCTTAATCTTAAGTTTCTTCCCGAGATGATGCTGACAAGATATTGGATCAGAATGGCATCAGAACATTTTTGGCCCTCATTCTCAGATCTAATTGCTTTCATTTATGCTGATTCCAGTGAAGGCTTGCCATTCCATCTGATACCTGCCTTTGTATACTAATTTAGTCCTAAGCTTATTACACTGGTGTTGGGGCCCTTAGATTTTAGTCTTCATCATTTACTTCATAAAGGCAGTGGTATGCTTTCTCAGCTTCTAATGTATGGCATATAGTAAATGCTCAATAAATATTCTCTTACTTTCTTGCTTGATTAATAATTCCCAGAGGATTTTTAATAGCCTTTTTTCAGTTCTTTTGCCTTTTGCTGACACTTCTTGCTGCATAAGAAGACTGTGTTTTTCTGTTAAGAAATTTTTCTCTCTCAGGTAAGAGGACATTGTTCTTTGAGGCTGAGGAAACCACATTACCAAAGTAATTTCCATGGAATTATCACTTTTTAGTCGTCCTGAACATAATTAACTTACTCTGATCTGACTTGAAAGGCCAGACTCTTTCCTCAGGACATATATTTCTAAATGCTTTTGTGCCAAATGCAACCTATTAAAATAAAGTAATTTAACCACTTCCATTTCGCCTGGTTTAATGATAGCCTAAGTAAAAAATTAGACTACATTTTTCTTATGATCACTAGTGGGCCTAAGGGAGAGTAGATTGCCCAAAAGTAAGGAGGGTGAGGATAGGGAGGCACCCCGGAGTCTTAGGATGTTGCCGCAGATTAGTAACATGCCCCAGGGAAGGATAACCTCACTGGCAAATAGTTGAGTGGTTCACCTGCAGTCTCCAGACTACAGATTCATGTTCCCTCAAGTATGTCATGGATAGCAGAAAGCCTTGAACATCAGGAGACCGTGGGGAGCTCTGACACTGGGCCTCAGTGTGGACCAAACATTGTAAACGTCCCTGCCAGCTCTTTGGAATGGAGATGGAGATTCAGTTAAGTTGATTTTTAAAAATAGGACTTTTTTTTTTTCCACACACCAGAGTTGCAAATTCATATCTGCTAAGTCTGATTTCCTCTAATTCGTACATGTAACCTTTTGCTACATTGGCATATTTGGCCCCTAAAACACTGATTAGGTAAAATTCATTTAAGCTGCAGGATATCCTAAAACTGCATTTTTCAAATGTGAATAATACGTATTTAAATAAAGTCTTTCATTGATCTCAGGACTACATTTTGAAAAATACTGACTTAAACTAATGTCTTACTCCATAAAAGATCTTAAATTTGCAAATTATTACAAATAATTACACTTACTATGTGTCAGGCACTTTTCTAAGTCCTTTAAGTTTTATATTTATAACATAATTTAAAAATATTTCAGAAGAATACACACCTTAAAAATTCTTGCAAAATGCATTACCCTTGAGGCTAAATCTGCAGTTACTATTGTTTGAAGATAGCTTCCCTAACTAGACATAGTAATTTTGCTTCTCTAAATTATTTTTTTCACTATGTGATTTAAAACTGGATTTTCATGTATTAAGTTCAGAGGCAATGGCTCTGGAAGTCCTGTTTGGGAGGAAACGTTTTGGGAAATAAAGTTTGGTCTGGACAAGAAATATGATAGGGAGAAGTGATAGCCTTTGAAAGATCTGAAAACTGCTATCAAGTAAAGGAGGAATTCAACTGTGGCCTCAAGAGACAGAGCTTGCACCAAAAGGGAGAAGTTCAGGGTAACCATCTGCTAAATATAATTTTCTAGCAAATAACATTGTTTATAAATAGCTGTTTGGGAAAGGAGTGAGCTTCACATCACCTCAAGCAGAGGCCAAGAGAAATACACATTTGAAATGATGACTGGGGGATTTTTGTTGCCTCTTCCAACTAAAATTTTTTTGTTTCTCTTTTTACCCAGATTAGTTGCGGTATTAAATCTTTTGTTTTCAGGAATTAAAATATGTATAATCAAATCCTGCACTCCCCACCAACCCCCCTCCTCCCCTCCCCTCAAAGAATCGCCTTTTCTGGAAGATGACTAACGTTAACCTTTCTGGATGGTTTCAGACAGTGTGTAATGCCTTCTAGTGGAGCTGAAGTGCAATTTCAGATTGTCTTTCCATGCTGGAAAAAGTTGATCTAAAATTTTGATGTTGGCTTTTATTATTTTATTAGTAGAGAAACAACTTTCCAATTGGATGAACATTTTAAATATATCAACAGACCTTTCTTAATTATCCTTAATTTAATGTCATTAGGTTTCACTGTCTAGGAAATGAAGGTAGTACATTCAGTAACATTCCTCAAAGATGTGCCTTGAGTGAGTGAGTAAGTGAACTATTAATTTTTCATTATGGTTCCCCAACATTCAAAATACAAATTCTTATCTTTGGTTTATATAATATTGAGTTTAACACTTAAAGCAGCTTAGCCTACTGTTTTCTCATACTCATGAATTTAATCTCTGAAAACCATCTTAATTCCCAACGAACATTTCTATAGCATTTAAAGATAGTAGCTTGATTTTGAGGTTAATCAAGAAACTCATGGCATAGTAGCAAATACAATCAGAGTAATCCTAGTTTACACAATTCTTAGTAAAAAAACAATAACAGCAACGAACACTTAAATAGCATTTACTATGTATCAGGCACTTTTCTAAGTCCTTTAAGTATATTAACTTAATACTTAAAACAATCTGGGTAGAAAATCAAGGCGCAGAACAGTTTCTAACTTGCTCTAGATCACACAGCTAATGGTGGAGCTAATGTAGGAGCCCATGTAGTTGGCTCCAGAGCCCTTGCTCTTAGCTATTATCTCTGTTACCTCTCAAGATTTTGCTGGGAGTATATTTCGGAACATCCATCCAGCACTTACACCATTTTGTTTTTGTTTTTTGTTTTTAGGAGGCACTGGGAACCGAACCTGGGATCTCCCATGTGGGAAGCAGACGCTTGAGCCACATCTGCTCCCCTATACTGTGTTATATTCACTTCCCTTCTGTTTTCCAAAGGTCTTGCTTTAGTTTTCCCTGTCTTCAGTCTTCATCATTCTTTTGCATTCAGTACTCCATTTTTATACATAATTCTGGCTTCTTTTTAATCAACATTTACGTGTCAAATCCCTGCCTGTCTTAAGACAAAAAAAAATTCTTCTCCCCAACCTGTGACCTTCTCATCCTCTTGAGTTGCCTCCACTTTGTCTTTCCTTCCGCAGACTATTCCAACCTAGTGTTCATCTTCACTGATCCAGTGAAACTGCTTTCGCTAAAGTCATTCATGATTTTTTCACTAAATCCAATATACATCTAGTCTTTATTCTAATTTGTCTATTGGGAGCCTGTAACTTGGCTGGCTCGTTCTATGATCCCCTCTTTCCCCTTGGCTTCGTGACAGCCTCACCAGGTTTTCCTTCTTCCCTCTCAGACCCTTCCTTCCCAGTCTCCTTTACAGATTTCCATTTTACTCTCTGCCTCTGGGATCTGCTGCTTTCTCACTTTTATAGTCACCCTAGGTTATTTCATCCACTTGTGTGACTTGTATTTCTCTATATGTAAATGGTTTGCAAATCAGCCTCAAACTCGCTCCTGAGCCCCAGACCCATATTTTTAGGTGTGATAGATTATTTCTGTTTGTTATACTACAATCCACCTCATCATGTATTCATTTGATCTCAAACCTCCCCTTCTACCACTTACATTACACATGCACACACAAACACAATTTGCGTCTACCCTCTTTTTCAGACTGGCCTCAGTCTACTCAGCTGCCCAAAGCAGAAACTTGACAGGCATTTTCATTTTCTGACACTTTCTTCTCCCTAACTTCATCTGATACCCAGCTCCCCCAAATAGTTGAGGCTACCATGAATTAGGATGGATTACTTTGACAACCCCCCAAAAAGATCTCTGCTTCCAGTTCTGCCACCTTACAAGTCTCAAGTAATCTTTCTGAAGAGTCACTCTGGTGCCTAAATCACTACAAATGTCTTCACTTTGTCATTAGGATTAAGTCCAAACTCCCCCTTTACCAGGACTCACCTTACCCATCCATCCAGCTTTATCTTTGACCATGTTGTCTCTCATGAGTAAGTTCCATCCAAGTTTAAGTTCTTTAATTCATTGAAAGGGTAATATGCTCTTTCCCACTCTGGGCCTCCATGCGCATCTTCCCCTCTGCTGGAATATTTACCAGTACTCCCCATCACCAGCCGAATATCTACTAATTTGTTCAGTTTTTCCTCTGGGAAATCTTTACTGACTACACAGCATCCCTAGCTACACAAGGTCAGATATCCCCTTTATGTGAACAGTATAGTATTTCATGGCACTTGGGAAACTTTGTTGTCATGTGGAGATGGCAGGGATCTTGTTTGTGCCACTCCTTGTTGTCTAGCTCCTAGTAGCCATCACAGTGCCTGGCACACAGATGGTGTGCAAGAAATATTTGTTAAAGATTATACAAGAAAAGAAAATTACAGACCAATCTCTCTAATGAACATAGATGCAAAAATTCTGAGCAAAATACTTGCAAATCGAATCCAACAGCATATCAAAAGACTTATACATCATGACCAAGTAGGATTTATTTCTGGTATGCAAGACTGGTTCAACATAAGAAAATCAATCAATGTAATACACCACATTCACAAATTGAAGGGAAAAAAAACCACATGATCATCTCAATTGATGAAGAAAAGGCATTTGACAAAATCCAGCATACTTTTTTGATAAAAACACTTCAAAAGATAAGAATAGAAGGAAAATTCCTCAATATGATAAAAGGCATATATGAAAAACCCAGAGCCAACATCATACTCAATGGGGAAAGGTTGAAAGCTTTCCCTCTAAGATCAGAAACAAGACAAGGATGCCCACTGTCACCATTGTTATTCAATATTGTACTAGAAGTTCTAGCTAGGGCAATTAGACAAGGAAAAAAAAAAATTAAAGGCATCCGAATAGGAAAAGAGGAAGTAAAACTCTCACTGTTTGCAGATGACATGACCCTGTACTTAGAAAATCCTGAAGTATCCTTGACAAAGTTACTTGAGTTAATGAGTTCAGCAAAGTGGCAGGATACAAGATCAACACGCAAAAACCAGTAATGTTTTTGTACCCTAGTACTGAACACCCTGAGGAGGAAATCGGGAAAAATTCCATTTTCAATAGTAACAAAAAGACTCAAATACCTAGGAGTTAATTTAACCAAAGAAGTACAGGAAACTGTTTTGCAGAAAACTACAAAACAATGCTAAAAGAAATAAAAAAAGACCTAAACAAATGGAAAGACATTCTATGTTCATGGATTGGAAGAATAAATATCGTGAAGATGTCAATCTTACCCAAACTGATTTATAGATTCAATGCAATACCAATCAAAATCCCAACAGCTTACTTTACAGAATTAGAGAAGGCAATTACCAAATTCATCTGGAAAAGTAAGTGCACCCGAATAGCCAAAAGCATTCTAAAAAAGAGCAACGTGGGAGGAATTTCACTGCCTGACCTTGAAACATATTACAAAGCTACAGTGGTCAAAACAGCATGGTACTGGCATAAAGATAGACCCATTGATCGGTGGAACAGAATTGAGAACCCAGAAATAAACCCTCACCTATACAGTCAACTGGTTTTTGACAAACCTACCAAGTCCATGATAACGGGAAAAAACAGTCTCTTCAACAAATGGTGTTGGGAGAACTGGATATTTATAACCAGAAGAATGAAAGAGGACCCCCATCTCACCCCCTTTACAAGTATCAACTCAAAATGGATCAAAGATCTAAATATAAAAGCCAGGACCATAAAACTACTAGAAGAAAATGTAGTGAAACATCTTCAAGACCTTGTAGTAGGTGGTGGTTTCTTGGACCTCACACCCAAAGCACGTGCAACAAAAGAAAAAGTAGATAAATGGGACCTCCTCAAAATTAAACACTTTGGCACCTCACAGGACTTTGTCAGAAGGGTGAAAAGGCAGCCAACTCAATGGGAAAAAATATTTGGAAATCACATATCTGATAAGGGTTTAATATCCAGGATATATAAAGAGATGTTACAACTCAATAGTAAAAAGACAAATGACTCAATTAAAAAATCGGCAAAAGACTTGAATAGACATTTGTCTAAAGAAGAAATACAAATGGCAAAAAAAAATACATGAAGAAATGCTCAACATGACTCATGATTAGGGAAATGCAAATCAAAACTACAATGAGATATCATCTCACACCTATCAGAATGGCCACTATTAAAAAGACAGAGAACTACAAGTGTTGGAGAGGATGTGGAGAGATAGGAACACTTATTCACTGTTGGTGGGAATGCAGGATGGTACAACCACTATAGAGGACTGTTTGGCAGTTCCTAAAGAAGTTGAATATAGACTTGCCACGTGACCTGGCAATACCACTACTGGATATATACCCAGAAGAACTGAGAGCAGTGACACGAACAGACATCTGCACACTGATGTTTATAGAAACATTATTCACCATTGCCAAAAGTTGGAAACAACCCAGATGTCCATCAACAGACGAATGGATAAACAAACTGTGGTCTATTCACACAATGGAATATTATGCAGCTGTAAGAAGAAATGAATTCATTAAGCATATCACAATGTGGATGAACCTAGACATGTTGAGCGAAACAAGCCAGACACAAAAGGACAAATACTGTATGAATGCGTTACTATGAACCAAATATATTGTGTAACATATTGTTCGATTCAAAAAAATTTTGTATGTATCCAGTACATTTAATTGAGAAATGTATATATTTATTTATTCATCTGTGTTTACGTTTTAGTTTTTAATTGTTTATATTTTCAATTATTAAATGTACAAAATAAAGTGAAAAAAAAAAAAGAACAATTGCAAAACAAAACAAAATAAAAAACAAACAAAAGAAATATTTGTTGAAGAGAACACACTACCTCCTGGAATGGCACAGTCTACGTTTGATCACCTAATTACTTAGAAAATTCTTTCTACTGAGCAGCACCCTGTCACTTCTGGTTATTGGTTCTGGTTCTCTATACCCTAGGGAACATGGGACAAATCATTAAACTGTCTTCGAATGAGTAAAGGAATGTGCTCTGTGCCTCTATTCCTGAGTATGGTGCCTTAACTGAGCATTTGTCTGGGTGTGGTCTCATCTCTGAGCAGAGTGGGACCATCACTCTACTCACTTGACAGGCGATCCTTGATATAAAGTGGCTAGAGATCACATTTATTTTTACCCTATTACTGATTCATATCGACAAACTCCCCACATTCATTTTTAATATCTGTTGTTCCCAAGAAGAATCTCCCCCACTCCTATGTGCATTTGTTTTTTGGACACAAGTCTAGAATCTTACACTTCTTGTTAAAATCATCCAAGTCAGTCTAAAACATCATGACAGTTGGCTTGAATCCTGTCGGTGTTTCTGTGATTCTACTCAATGTGAAATCTACTAATTTAGTAAATAAACTTTACTAGTCATGTAATCACAGACAAGGTATGTAATCACTTTAAGCCTGTTTCTTCATGGTTGAAAAGGGACAGATAATAGTATTAGAGTTGCTGTGAAGAATAATTGTGGCAATGTTCACAGAGCACAGAGTCACAATGCTGTGACTGGGACTGGACTGTACGTAGTCAAGATATTTTAGCAATTATAATTATTCTTTATCCAAACCAAATAATTGATAAACAAGTTTACTATTTTGCCCAAAATAGGCCAGATACAGGACAGGTGCCTGTGTCACACCACTCAAATCCCCTCTCCTAGGTTTATACCCATTAATAAGTCATTTGATAAGTTTATGTAGCCTATTCCTATTTATCTTGCCCACAAGGACAGAGGAGAACTTTTAAAGGCTTTTCTCAACTATACTGTCTCTAATATTTCCTTGATTTACTTATTATCTAACACATACTACCACTCAAAAAAAGAGAGTTTCCTTTTCCTGATTTGTTTTTAGTGATCCCATCCAAACAACTTTTTGCCAAGACATTTTGAGTGTCTTGTTTCTTTTTTTGAAATCTGAAAATACATAAAAAATGAATATCTGCTAAGAGTATATGAAGTGATTTATTGATATGGGTTAAGATCCATTATATACAGGTAGAAACTGTCAAAATTGTACAAAGATTCATTTAGAATATTGATAAGGACAGTTTTATAGACAAAACAACTGAAAGTTTTGACATACGTAACATAATTATGAAAAAAAAAGTAGAACACAAATTGTTCTACCAGATAGATTCCAAGGTTATTAAAAGTCTGCGATGCAAACCTTAAGTTGAAAAAAATGTGTTCAATGGGGTTACATGGTTTTAAAAAATTAGGAATAATGTAAAGTTTAAGTTTTTTTTCCTCTCACAGCAAACAGGAGAGAAACCAAGATAATTTTTTCCCCAAATCTATACATTTTGAAAAATAATTTATATGTCTAGCATAAAGAAAGAAAATTGAGAATGTTTACAGTTCTGTAAACTATACCTTTCATGAAATGCAAACTGTATCTGTTTTAAAAGTTAAAAATTGTGCAATCAGAAATAGACTGTTCCCTTTAAGATACAATTGTATCTTCATTGGCTTTATACCTGAGCACCAAAGCTGAAGTTCTAAATGCCATCTTGGAAAGCTATTCTGAAAATGAACAAGAAATCAAAACTATCTTTGTTGTTATCTGGAGAATTAGGCACCAAGAAGGAGATTATCTCCTTAGAAATGCAACATCAACAATAGAGAAAGTTCAATTAATTGAGCAGCTGACAGATCTCCTTGTGAACACAACAAAGAAAATCCACATATGAGGAGCCTCCATAAAGTCCTTTGTCTTCTACCAGGAACTGTCGGAAAACCATTTCTGGCTGCTCTCGCTGCTTTACTACTGTGAGCTAGGGGAAAAAAACAAAACCAAGAAGATATATATGGTTATAAAAGTTTCTGAATGTGACTCAATTTTGTGTGCTCCATTTCACCAAATACAGACTGTCCACTATGTTAGAGGCTATGGAAGATGACAATAGACCCCTAAATCACAAAGCCCATGACATACAATTATAAGTGGCAAAAATAAAACATGAGCAAATTGCTAAGGAAAAGGCTCAGAACCATAGAGACTATCACCTGAACCTTAGAGGAGAGATAGGATTTCCTTAAGGATTAGGGGTTAGTGTTAGAGAACATCCTATATGGGGATACCATGGACCAAAAACACAGATATGGCATGTGTTTCTAAAACGCAGTAGGGAGTTAGGGACAAAGGACCATAATAATGAATTTAGGCTTTTGTAGGTGTGGTAGACTGAATCATGTACCCAACACAGATGTGTTCTTAATCTTCACCTGCATTCCATGGGTGTAAAACCATTTGTAAATAGGACCTTTTGAAAATGTTATTTTTAGTTAGGGTGTGGCCAGCTGAATAAGGGTAAGTCTTAAACCTTGTTACTGGAGGCCGTAGAAAGAGAAGGACACAGAAGCCAGAAGTCAGAGAAGGCCAGAGAGGAGCCACAGCTGGAAGTCAGTAGAAACTGGAAGAGGAGATAGAAAAAGAGAGTGATCACTAGGGACGGGGGGCAGAGATGCATGCCAAGGAACCCCAAGGATTGTCGAAAGCCAGCGCCAGAATGCTACAGACTTCCGGAGAAAGCCATTCTGTCAAGACCTCGATTTTGGACTTCTAGCCTCTGAAACTGTGAGCCAGTAATTTCTTGTCATTTAAGCCAACCCACTGCGTGGTATTTGTCATACAGCCTGGCAAACTAAGACAGTAGGAAATGCTATCCAGTGAAGGTGCAGAAGAATGAAAAGAGATAGTTAACTGGCAGCAGTATGTAAACGACATTAGCAAGATGAGGGAAACTAGATAGGAAGCTGTTGGAATTGTCCAAGTGGAAGATGATCAATATCTGAATTAGGGCAGAGGTGGTGGAAAGAGGGAGTGGATTTGAGAATTACAGAAGTAGAATGCATAAGGGAGAAAGCAATTCTCTAGGGCTGTGCTACCCAGGACTGTAGCCACCAGCCACATGTGGCTATTGAGCACTTGAAACGTGGCTAGTCCAAACTGAGATGTGTTGTAAATGTGAAAAACACAATGGACTTCTAAGACTTCATATGAAAAAAGAAAATGTAAAAAAAAAAAAAATAATAATAATAATAATTGTCTATACTGATTGATTACATGTAGAAATGATAATATTTTGGCTATATTAAGTTAAATACAATATATTATTAAAATGAATTTTTTACTTTTAAATATGACTACTAGAAAATGTAAAATTATATATATGACTTATATTACTAGACAGGCTGCTCTAGGGGAAAGAGACCTATAGGGTAGAATCTCAGAAGGAGATTATGTTTTGTCATATACATTTTGAACACTTCTATCCACCCCCTTACTCTTGTTTGAGGAAGTTGGAGTAGATGATCTGATTGGTGGTTATTTGAGCCTCACGCACAAGGCACTGCTTCATGTAAAATGAAGAGGAGCCAGGGCATCCCCTCTACTTCCTGGCAAAACCACAGTACTTTTGCTTTATAAGCTTTTAAGTTACCAAGTAGAATAATTGTGTCACCACAGCTTGCTCTTTTTCCTTTATTATATTTTGGTCTGGGCCATAGATTGAAGAGCTTTAAACTTCTCCTGATGTCATAAAAATAAAACTTTAATAACATTTGCTACTGCTATCACTACAGTTTAGCTAAAACCACATGGACATGGACATTTGCGATGTCTTGGTTCTTAGATGTCAGTGCTGGGCACTGGGAAGTGGCACTGGAACCGCTGCACCAAGCTTTGCAGTATGTACAGGCAGATACACAGAAGCAAATTAAACTTTACGGAGTTTATCTTAAGATAAGATAAGCCTGTTTTCCTTTCTTTTCTTTTCAAATTTTATTGTGTTAAGATATGTTTATATATAACATAAAATTTCCCGTCCTAACCATTTTTAAGTGTATAATTCTGTGGTATTAATTACATACACAGTGTTGTCCTACCTTCGCCACCATCCATACCAAAACATTTTCATCACCCAAACAGAAACTAACTATTAAGCATTAACTCCTCCTAGTCCCTGAAAACCTCTAGTCTACTCTCTGTCTCTAAGAATTTGCATTTTCTAGGTATTTCATATAAGTGGAATCATATATTACTGTTTTTTTGTGTGCCTGGTTTATTTTACTTAACATAATGTTTTCAAGATCCATCTATGTTGTCACATATATCAGAAACTTCCTTCCTTTTATGGCTGAATAATATTCCATTGTATGTTTATGCAGCATTTCGTTTATCTTGATTTTTTTTCCGCCTCTTAGCTATTGTGAATAATGCTGCTATGAACACTGGTGTAAGAATCTGAGTCCCTGTTTTCAATTCTTTGGTATATACCTGTAAGTGGAATTGCTGGGTCAAACTTTTTGAGGAATCACCAGACTGTTTTTCACAGAGGCTGCATCACTTTACAATCCCACCAGCAATGCACCAGAGTTCCAAATTCTCCACATCTTCACCAATATTTATTTTCCATTTTTTAAATAACAGATGTGCTAGTGAGTGGTATTTCATTGTGGTTTTGATTTTCCATTTTTCTAATGGCTAATGATGTTGAGCAAGGCTATTTCTTTTTATTTATGTTTTATCCACCTTCTCCCAGATGCCACTACAACCCTGCTATTGTCCATAAAGAGCAACAGAAATGTGGCTTGGCCTCAGTGATACAACTCAGGCTGGGTCTAGACAGAATGGAAAATAGTGGAGAGAAGAATCTGAGGCTCCACTTTCTTCAGAATTTAATTTCTATGTGGCAATTAATGGGAGGAAGTTCATATAGCTATTTGTGCAGTATCATTTCTATAGCTGCCACTCACTCAGGCTATTTTTGTGGTTTTCATATGGTGCTCACTGTATAACCTCCTCTGACATAATGTGTCTGGTCATAATCCGAGATGGGGAATGGAAAAGGGAGTGTATTTCAGCCTCAGGAGAAACTTAGCTTTAAGGTAAAGCAATTAATGTTCTACTCTACCATGGGTCTCTAGAGACAGAAGCTGAACTGCCTACCACTTTTCCAGTATGATACAGAAAGTACAGTGGAAAGTCTCAGGGAAGTAGATTCCTGGAAGTGGTGAGTGGGCAGCTCTGCCACACCAATCGCCTCAAGGGGCACAACCACATGAATAAGATAAGAGGCAAAAATACTGGGATGGATCAGAGATGTGCATTTAAAAAGCTTTTAATGAAATAAATTAAAACAAAACAAAACAAAACAAAAAACACTGTGAAGAAAGGAAAAAACAAAATTTCATTCTTACCTTCATTGAATACGGCCTCTTCTGCTGGATAATACTCATTATCATTCTGAGTTTTTCAGAGTATGGACTTCCCACCTCAGGCAGTAATGTCTGCATTTAAGAAAATCTAAGTTTATTACAGTACAACTTATTTAGAGAGAAGCAGCAATATGAGATTATTAGAATCTTAAAAACATCACTCTAAAACCACATACTATTGACTTAGTTCATTTACCTGAAAACCAAAAATTTGAAAAAAAATGCAATAACAAGTATTAATTCTTATTTGGCATAAATGTCTATCAATGAACTAATTATCTCTGATTTTTGAAGACAAAAATCTTCCTGTGGAATTTGACACATGTACATCACTGAAATGGCACAGTTTATTCATAGGAATTTCTTTGGGCCATTGACCATGAAGGTTTAATCCCTCTTTACGATGGATATTTCAAGGCTTTGCTGTGAGAGAAAAGCATGTATTGTATTGCCCTAGTGGACTGGTTGCAGAACCTTGAGGCATTATCACATTTTAAGATGCAATTGGTTCCAATATTAAAACAAACTTCCATAAACTGAATTTGCAAGGAGAATGTGGCCTTGGATTTCACTGAAATCTGGTTATAGTCTACAAAAGATAATAATCCAAATGCACATGGCCTCCAAGGGATGTGAAGTTCAGGACTCAGATTTCTTCCGTTAAGAGAGTAAAATGCTGGTGATTACTTCTCAGCAATAAGACCCCAAGAGCTAATACATCATCTGTGAATTAGCTTCAGAAAGGGTGAGTTAGAAAGTTTCATCATGAAGCCAAAACTCTCAGGAAAAGGTTATGGCCCATATTTTTCACAGAAGTTGTAAGAAAAATAGGAAATTCATCATAAATATTTACACTCTGTTCCCTATGTATATTCCTTGAGATTAAGGCAGACTTTTAGTCAATAAATAATATAAAATTAGTATACTCCATGTACATGTTTCAAAGTGCCAACTGTCTCTAAAATTTAAGAAATAGCCAACATTTGTTTTTTCTTTTGTTTTATTTTTGAAGAAGGTTTGAAAAGAGATATACTGATCTAAGCACAAATCTACCAAACTGCTGCTTTGTGGTAGAGGGATTTTGGCTATTTCAAAATATATTCCATTCAGCTAATACATGCTTAGGATTTACTATGTCAATACATTGTGATATAAGATGAGTTTTCCCAAAATTTATGAAAACATTTATCAGACTTATAGTTCTTCGCACAATGAATTTTTTTTTTAGTTTAAAAAATTACATTCCTAATCATACTTTAATTTCGATGGTTTACAATCATCTATTTCTAGTCTCTTAAAATTAGTCTCTGAATAGATATTGTTGCTTTTACAATTTTTTAATTCCTTTAAAAATATACTGTTGATATTCATAACGGATATGCAGCTATCTAAACTGACCACCTATCTATGTAGGCTTGAATTTTAATCCTACCCCTTCCTTCAAAAGGCTTATAAATCTCTAAATTGTACCAGAAATTGGGGGATCCAGCTAGCCTTAAGCCATCTTACCATAACACAGTGAGGCTTCAGGGCCTAAACTGTATCTGCTGAGATCTACATGTGGACTCATAAGGAATCCACTGTCAAGCACAGTAAGGCTATAAACTTCACGGCAATGAGCTCATGCAACAATGGTTTGCAATAACTGCTGACTCTCAAATTGTACTTAATGGCTGGTTTTTGTTCAGAAACCCTAAAAATAAAATCACTTGTATTCACCTCAACATTCAAATCCACAATCTTTTTTGTATGATTACAATAGAGAGTTCAATCTGTCCTGGCGGGATGATTATTTGTAACATTAATCTTAGTTTTAGTGGAATGCCTATGAAAAAGTTTGGCATATTCTTCTGAGTATACAGTTCAGCACCGGAAATAAGCCCAGAGGATAAGCTTTTGGAGACAGACCAGAATTCAGTTCTCTCTGCCACTTAGCTACCTGAATGAACTTTTTTCAACTGATTTGATCTGTAATGTGTTAACAATATCCATATCATTGATTTGTTGGGAGAATGAAATGAAATTGTGTTGTTGAACTATTTATGTGCAGTAACTGGCACAGAGTAAATGATTATGAATTGTTAGCAATTTCTATTAAAGTCAGATGGTTCTTTGATAACACTTTATAAAAATAACATTATGTTCCTTACTGGTATTCACCAACCATGAAATACTCTTCTTCGTATATAGAGCTATATGCTTTATTGTTTTTCTTCTTTGTAATATATGGTTGTACATTAATAAAAAAGTGTTTAAGAATTTATATTTTTCATATTACCACAAGAACAATGAAAAAAAAGATCCTTACCATATCTGTGTTGATATGTGCAAAAGATGGAACATTAAATATTCCTTGGATCAGTTCTGGTGGGCTACTTACTCCCAACCATAAGAACATGTTTAGACCATTAGCCAATAGGAATATTCCTTCTTCTGAAAGACGGGACTCAGAGCAACGAACAGCAGCAGGTATTGCTGCACTCTTGACGTCCATCAAATGCTGTGTAGGCAAAGATGAGAGAGTTAGAAATTCCTTCCTTCTTCTCTTCCTTCTCTCTCCCTTTATATTTTTTCCTTTCTCCCTTCCTCGGCATAGCTGATGAGTACCTAGTATGTGAGAGGTATTTTTCTAATTATTAAGCAATAATCCCTGCCTTGTGCAGCTTACTTTTGTGTGTTTTAATATTTATTTATTTATTTCTCCCCCCATCCCCCTTGTTTTTGCAACCACTGTCTGCTCTCTGTGTGTTCTTCTGTGTCTGCTTGTTTTCTCTTTAGGCAGCACCAGGAACTGATCCTGGGACCTTCCTGAGTAGGAGAGGAACACTCAATCTCTTGTGCCACCTCAGCTCCCTTGTGTGTGTGTTTTTTTTTTTTTTTTTTAGGGGAGGGAGGGAGAGACAACAAAAAAGTAGAATATATATAATTTTTAATGGTTAAAAGTGCTATGAAGAGAAGTGAAACAGGAGATGGGACAGGACATGCTGGTAGTGGTGTCAGTGGTAGAACTGGTGGTGCTGGGGGTACAATTTAAAATCAGGTAGTCAAGGAAGATTTCATTGAGAGGGTAGCTTCTGAGTAAAGACCTGAGGAGAAGAGTGAAGGAGCCATAAGGATATTTGGAGAAAGAATCTTCCAAATGGGGGAAACAGCTAGTGCAGAGGTTTTGAGACAAGAGCCTCTCTGGGATTTTAAAGATCAGCAAGGAGTAGAGTGAGAAAGGAGAGTGTACCACAAGAATGAAGTTAGACAAAATGGATGGGATGGTAGTACAGATTGCACTGGGTTGAGGTGATAGGTGAGAGCAGGGAGACTTGTTAGAAGGCTAATGTAATAGTCCAGAGGAGAAATGATTATGCTTAAATCTGGGTGTTGACAGAGGAGGGTGTGAGAAATGATTAGACTCTGGATATTCTGGAAAGGAGAGCTGCCATATTTGCTGACAGATGAGATGTGGTGTATGAGAGAAAGAAACAAGTCTAGATGACTGTAAGATATTTTGGCCTGAAAACGTGGAAGGAGAGAGGTGATAAATAGAAATGGAAAAGACTGCAGAAGAAGTAGGCTCAGAAGGTAAGATTAGGGACTTGATTTAAGATGCCCAATACAAATCCAAGGAGAGATGTTCAATAGGTCACAGGGACAAATACATCCGGAGTTGAGGGTGACAGTAAGGCTGGAGATATGAATGTGGGAGTCGTCAATCTATAAATGGCATTTAAAGCCATAAGAAAAGATGAGAGGCCCAAGGTATTGAGTATAGTTAGAACAGAGAATCTACAGAGGGAGTAAGCCTGGGGCATGCCAATAATGTGAACAGGATAAACTGGCAAAGGTAGCAGGAGGAGGGGCCGGTGAAGTAGGTGCTTCAAGAGGCAGCGATCAACTGTGTCAGATGCTGTTGACAGGTCAAAAAAGAAAATGACTGAGAACTGACCAACTGGATTCAGCAACATGCTGGTCATTGGTGATCTTAGCAAGAGAATTTTAGTGAGTGGTGATGTTCTTGTTCCTTACAGCCCCATTCCCTCTCTGGTGTTTAGGTTTTTGGTAATCCATATCTAGCTGAAAATCCATCAGTTGTAATAATTTACATCCAACATTCATATTGTTTGAAAGAACTAACAGCTCTTTTTTAAATTTCTTACTTAATTTAACAGTAATTGTACTATAACAGAACCCAAGAATATGTCTGAACACAGGGGTTAGAAATAAGCCGATCAGCATTTGCTCTTCCCTTCCTCAATAGTAATCATCAGGTCTCAGCAGGAAAGAGCCTATTCGCAGAGTGCAGGGGCATTCAGATATTAAGGACTGACTTTAAAAAGTAGAATACTTTAGCAGCATGTACATTCTTTGAGGGCAAAGGCAGTTAGTTGGTCCCTTGCATAGTATAGGTATCTTCAAATATATGTTGATTTGAAAAGCCCTGACTGCATTTGGGCAAGATTAATCACAACCATTCTGGTTAAATATGACAATTAGACATTCACACATTATATAAAAACAGATAAATCATATGAGCAATGAGAGCCCATACATAGATAAGTTGCCTTTAATGTTATATGGTAGATTTCTTGAAAAACTGAAATTTAGCTTGCTTTACCTTGTTAACTGGCTTTTCAATCTGCCTATCAAATGAAAATCACTAGTTTGGGAATGAGAAAAGAAAAACAATCATCTGAATAATTCAGTGAACCAGGAGTCCCTGAAATCCTCCCTCCCACCATACTGAGCACATGTTGACGCACATAAGCAACTTGTTCAAAAAGCCTCTGCTCTGATTCCCAAGCCGTACATTTTGAAGGTTTTAATGACTTAAAATTTCTTTTTAAGAACAAAAGTGTTTCAGATATAACATGGAAAAGCACAAAATTTGATTCCATTCCAGACACTTCTAGGAAATGCATCCCCATAGCATGCTTACTATTGGCAGGAGCTGTGGGTAGAAGAAAAGCTGGGAGTCAGCCACGCCCATGGTCATGACCAGCTGTCTCTGGTAGGCCCGTTCATCTGTGGGGATCTCTGGTCTGCTGAGCAGCACACAGTTTTTTAACAAACAATTCATATACACCGGCAATACTTTCATGGAATCTGGTAAAATAAGCTGGGGGGAAAAAAGGCATTTGTTTCATATGCATGACCTTTACTGAGAAAACACCAGGTTTTATCTGTGAGAAAGAAACATTATTTGCCTTTGAGATTTTTGTGAGGATTACATGGTATCCCAGGTAAGGCACCTAGAGCAGAATAACTGGCATATATTAGGTGTTCAAAGAACAGCAGTTGTTTTTATTTTATCTAGGGCTACAACCACCTGGCAGAGTGGTTTATGGCACAACCCTAAGGCCAGACAGCCTAGAAGGGAATCCTGGTTCTGCTTCTTGCTGGGGTGTGGCCTTGGGCAAATTACTTAACCTCTTTTCCTCAGTTTTCTTATCTGAACATGGAATAATAGTAAATCCACTTCATGATCATGGTGTTGTTATGAAATTTAAATGGTTATTAATTTGTAAAGCATTTAAAATAGTGTCTAGCACATGGTATGTACCAAATATATGCTTATTAAAGTAAATTAAATAAGTGATTTCCTAATCTATATTTATAACTTCCACCACTTGAGTTTAAGAATATGAGATACCTCTTCCAACAGATTCTTCTGGCACCATATGGTTAGTCATAAATTCATCAAACACTTATTGAATGCCACTTTGTAACACGTTCTGCACTGTCATGGACATAAGGACGATTGAGGCATAGTCCCTGTCTCAATATGTTTAAAACCCATTGGAGAGAATAGACAGATAAACAGATAAAATATAATAAGGCGGGTCGGATGTGGCTCAACTGGTTGGGCGTCCGTCTCCCATATGGAGGGACCCGGGTTCGATCCCTGGGACCTCCTGGTAAAAAAAATAAAAAATAAAAAAAATAAAATATAATAAGGAGTTGGTAATATAGGTACAAACTAAAACAGGATATGCTTTGTGAATTTAAGTATGCCACTACTGAATGGCAATGTGCAAAATCAAGCTCCCAATCCCATAAACTTGTTCCTTCATGTTTCCTACTTTATATCTAGAACTACCAGCTGAAATTTATTTCTTTACCCTCAATTAGCACATGAATCCTTTTAATTCTATTTTATAATTCATCTGTACCTTCTTTTCCATCCCCACTTTCACTTATGTGACCTCACTCTAACAACCTCAAAGTATACATACCACAACATGATGCCACAAGTAAGAGCACAAGGCAGCAATTCTAAAAACACACAACTTTATTGGTTAAATTATATAATGGCTTGTGTTGTTTAATTTTCTCCCAACTCATTTTTATGAAAATAGCTAATAATCAAGTTTGATCTGAGTTTCATTTCCTTCCATTTAGCAGCAGGTCAATGAACAAAGAAATATTCAAAAGAAAAAACATATATAGGAAATAATGATAATTTGCAAACTGATTCATTGAAATCTCTGGTGTATAAATTCATGAAATCTTTTTGGCTTTCTATATTAATAAAAAGAGTATCTACTTATCAGAATCCATCCAAAAAGAAAATTTCCCTTAGGGCTCTGTTATGATTTATTCTTCAACCTAAATCACATCTTGGGCTTTCCTCATGATCTACTAAGTAAGGAACATGTAAAACAGATCGAACTTTCTAACTGGTTCAGGCAAACATATTTCAGAATGATTCTACTTTGCAGGATTTTTCCCTCTCAACTTCTAATAACTTTCAAAGAACCAAGACAATTAAATATATATTTCCTGATAGGAGTAGAACGTCTTTTTCTTCTTCTTGCAATTTTTTTTTCTCCAGCATAAAATATTTTCATTTGACAACTGTGGGTACTGGATTACTTTCTCAAACAAGGAAAATTAAGAAAAAAAGATGTAGGAACCAGATCATGGTCATCTTCCAGAGATGGTCATCTTCCAGAATATTGAGACATGTATATGGTCTCAATACTTTCTGGGCTAGCTACAAATTAGACTCTAATATATTATTACAGATTAATACTTTTCTTATATTCCCATGCAGAAACATGTACATACAATTTTCTAATACCACCTTGCAATTTCACTGGTTGCTTTTCATTAATCAGGTCATATTAAGACAGTTAAGAAATCTGTGCTCCTAAATACCACAAAGGAGCTGAGCTTGGCTCATGATGATGCTACGAAAATTACAAAGTCTGAATAGAAGAGGCTGGATTATAGGGGACAAAGGGCAGAAAACAGAGGAGATAACTAAAAAGGAGAATTGAAGATGAAGAAAAAAGGTGCAAATGAGTGAAAGAAAAAAAAGCAAACAGCCTTATTTAATGTTTTCAAGGTGGGGAAGAAAATGTGGCAAAAGACTGCCGCTAAAAAACCTTCCTCCCACCTCTCCAATTGCCTCTGTAAACAACTAAATTATTCTTGGGGAGAGAGGGTGTGGATGTAGAAGGAGTGGAGATTCATATAATCACAGTTTGATTCTGAATTATTCTCCTCTTTGTGTTTGGAAATATCAGAAGCAGTAACGAATTAAAAACAATTACTTTGCTGCTGAAGTCATTTGACTTGCCATTTGAAGTCCTTGCATACCATATGATATAATATATTTAAGCTCAGAAGAGTGAATTATTAGACAGATTTTATAAAGAGAATCTACCTTGCTTATTTTAGCTTAAAAATCTGTATAACATTGTTTCTAGTTAGATGTCTTAACACAGTATCTGTCATTTGAACCACGGAGTGAGTGCCTCCTTAAATTTTGTCCTTGCTTTCAGCACTTCTCTTGCCACAAACCAGTTCCCACCCTGACAATTCAGTAAAAGCAGTTCTACTGAGGTCAAGAATCATATATTTCAAGTATGCAGCTCCTTAATGGTCTTGCTTGGATCAAGGAAACTTTGGGTTCTATAGTCAAATAGATTTCCTTTAGGAATTCCTCCACGGATATTATTTCTCACAAGTAAACTGTGGGATGGCACAGAATTTGAAGTTACATTCTCTGAAGAGAGCCCAAAGTCTAGGTATCCTGTATTTTCACTTAAGGGTAAATTTTAATATATTATTGTTACTAACAATGTTCTGTTCTTTATATTTTACAGACTCTTAATCAGATATCTAAGTTATATCATTTATTTAAGGCATTATCTTTGATTTGAAGGTATACTTTTTAAAGGTCTTTAAATGCTGCACTTGAAATTTGCTATTGGAGAAAGAAAAACATCATCAAAAGAAAAGAATGATCTCTAACAATGTTTTCAGAGAAAATGTGGCAACATAATGTTTTCAACCCAGAAATAATTATGTAAACAGATGATTTAGTAGTAGAGACAAAGCTTTTAACTTTTAAACCAGAAGGAATGGACAGGTTTGAGGTTTTTTCCCCCTTAAACATGTAACAGATTTGTTTTTAACTTAAGGTCTTTGAATCCAATCTGTTTAACATTAGCAAATAAACTTTCTGAGAGGACCTGTACCTGTTCTCCTTCAATTACTTATTATGAAGTGTGAGATACTCCAGAGACAGCATAATGTTCCCAGAGCTCTAAGACAAATAGTAAAACTGGGGTTTAAAGTACTCGTGATTGAACTATATCCAAGCCAGATTCCAGGTGCACCTGGTGGGCTTTCTAAAAATTGAACAAATACCTTGTGATGTAGTTCTGGTATTTTGAGTTCAGTCTTCTGAATAATTAAGAGCACTGAACACTCAAAGATTCAGGACTGCTTATGTGATTATTAACACAGGAGATAAAGGAATGGATGACTACAACATCATCACTTGGACAGCATGGAAAGGAATTTTTATGAAAAAGCCCTAGCTAATAAATGTGTCTGTTTTATTTTCCTTCTTAACTCAGATAAAGATTTGGTCCCCAAACTTATTTGCATTATTTTTGCTGCTGAAGGCTTCCTTTTTGGTGGGGTTTCAGATGTCCTTTAAAAAATCTTTCTATTGGAAATACTTTCAAACTTACAAGACAGTTATAAAAACAATTTAAACCCCATACAGAAAACTCCAGCATACCCCTACCCCCTCAGATACCAAGAGCTACCAATTTAATTTTTTTTTAGGAGCTACTGGGGATTGAACCCCGGACCTTGTACATGAGAAGCAAGCACTCAAACCACTGAGCTATACCCGCTCCCCTAATTTTAATATTTTGCCACATTTGCCATATCATTCTATCTATCCATCAATCTATCAATGTACCTATCTATCTGTCTGCCTATTTATCAGTCAATTTTCTGAACACTTGAGTGTATACCAAGTTCCTTGAACACTTAATACTGCCATGTTCATTTCCTAATAAGGATATTTACTTATACAATCACCTTAAGTGCAGTTACCAAGTTCAAGAAATTTAACATTAAAAAAAAAAAAAGAAATTTAACATTGATATAAAGTCTAAATTCAAACTTTTTTTTCATACGTCACAAAAATGTCCTTTTGTGCCTTTTCTCCTCCATTATTAGATCCTGGCCAGGAGCATGTATTACATTTAATTGTTACTGTCTTTTTAATTGCTCATCCTTTCTTTCTTAAATTGTGGGAACCAGTATACGACAAACTTTTCCATCTCAATGACTCCCAAGCATACCACTCAGTGGGATTAATCACATTCACAATGTTGTGGTACCCTCAACACTTTCAACTACTAAAACTTTCCCATCTCCCCAAACAGAAACTCTATACACATTTATGCATGAACTCCTCATTACCCCTGCACTCCATCCCTAGCAACCTGTACTCTCATTTGTTTCTATAAGCTCACATATTCTCTGATATTTTCTTTGTTGTTACCATAGCTCTTATATTTAACATCCTAAATCAATAACATTCTCGTTTGCTTAGATACCAACTTAACTTTAATGGTATAACCAAACTATATTCCTATACCTCTCTGTTCTTCCACCTTTATGTAGTTCTTATCACAAATTTCATGTTTATACATTATGACTCCAAAACCACTGATTTATCATTACATTTTATGAAGTTGCCTTTTAGATTCTGTTGGAAGTTTAAATGGGGAGTTACAAACCAAAAATACAATAGTTGTGACATTCCTATTTACCCATGTTGTTTTGCTAGTTTCACCAGAGAGCCTGATTTCTTCATGTGGCTTTGATGTATTGACTAGTTTCCTTTCCTTTCAACCTGCAGAACTTTCTTTTTATTTATTTATTTATTTATTTTTATTTTTTTATTTTTTAAAGATTTTATTTATTTATTCATTTATCCCCCCTTGCTGCTCATGCTCGCTGGGTCAGCCAACCACGCCGTGCAGGCGGGCCTGCCCTCACCAGGAGGCCCCGGGAACCGAACCCGGGGCCTCCCATATGATAAACGGGAGCCCTACTGATTGAGCCACAGCCGCTTCCCAGAACTTTCTTTAGCATTTCTTGTAGGGCTGGTCTAGTGGTGACGAAGTCCCTCAGCTTCTGGTTATCTGGAAATGCCTTACCTCTCCCTCAGTTTTGAAATACAGTTTTACCAGAAGAATTCTTGGTTGACAACTGTTTTCTTTCAGCACTTTAAATATGTCATCCCCCTGTCATCTTGCCACCATGGTTTTCAACAAGAAAGTGGCACTTAACCTTATTGAAGCTTCGTTGGGTGAGACACATTGCTTCTCTCGTGTGGCTTTCAGAATAGGCTCTGACAGTTTGATTATAATGTGTTGTGGTGTGGGTCTATTTGGGTTGATCCTCTTTGGAGCTGGTTGAGCATTTTAGATGCATATATATATATGCTTTTTGTTAAATTTGGGAAGTTTTCAGCCAAATTTGACTATCTTCTATGCCCCTTTCTGTTTTCTTCTCCTTCTGGGACACCTACAACACATATATTGGTAGTCTTGATGGTGTCCCACAGGTTCCTCAGACTCTGTTCACTTTTCTTTATTCTTTTTCTTTTGCTCCTCAGACTAGATAGTTTCAATTGTCTTATCTTCACCTTCACTGATTTTTTCTTCTGCCAACTCCAATCTGCTGTTGAATCCATCAGGAAATTTTAAATTCTGTTACTGTAGTCTTCAGCTCTGCTTGGTTCCTTTTAGTGGTAGGGGGCAATACTAGCATGGCTTGCCACCTTTTCCTGGGCCCCATAACTACATCATGTGCTCAGGACTAGGTGTGACAGCCTGGCGGGATAAAACACAAACCACTAAGTAGATAAGGGGACTGCTGGTATATTCCTTCCTCTATTGTCCTGAGCATATGTAAACATTTATTGGAGACAGTCTGACTCTGGTTGGCATGTTTTATGACGTTCAGTTCATATTGTAGTGTATATCTGTCCTTGACAGAGAGGGAGCAGGGTTCCTCTACTGTGACAGCATGAGAAACACAAGAAAGGGATGCTAAGCATAGAACATTTTCCTGTGTTGGCCATGGATTGAGACCCACTGGCTATGGGGAACTGATGCCCACTAGTGAAGATGACCATGCTCTGTCTATTTTCCATCTGAGTTAAACGTCTTTCCACCAAAGCCTGTGACTTGTGCTTTTGCTGGAGATCCCAACACCTGTATTGTAGTGAGTTGATATCTCTTTAGGTGTCTCTCCTCCTGACTGACACTTTTCATAATATTCATTTCTCTATTGCTATTTTCTTTGTGTTTATCTATCATATTCCTGATTTCCTTTAGTTCTTTGTCCATGTTTTCTTTTTAGCTCTCTGAGCATAGTTAGGACCACTTTTTAAAAGTCTTTGGTATGTCTTCCTCATTGATGGTTCTAAGGTTTTAATTTTCTCCTTTGCCTGGGCCATCATTTACTGTTTCTTTGTATGTTTTGTAATCTTTTGTTTAAACCTGGGCATTTGGATATTTTAATTTATTATCAGGGAAATTTTGAGTCTGAGATGTCTGTTCCTTAAGCTTGTATCCAGCTAGTGTTATAAAAAAGATTTCCTTGCATGCCAGGAACCAGGAAATGTCAACAAAAAAAAAAAAAAAAAAAAAAAGAAGAAAAAAAAGAAAGAAAAGAAAAAAGGATAAAAAGAAAACACCTTTCCCAGTCTTTGTAGATTGACAAGGGAGAGCATTCTCCTTCAGAGCTTATCCATACAATGATTTCAGAGAATAGCTCCAGGTCAAAGTATAGGGGCTACCCTGGTCCTTTCTTCATATGTATCTTTTCTTGGACATGCATGTGAGTGCCCTAGGAACTCCCCCATTTACATGGATATAAATGTTCCCTCTTCCCTAGGAAGCAGTTTCCTTATGGTCCCAGACACTGTACTGTATACCCTACAGCCAGCAATCTCTTTCCTCAGGCAGCCACTTGACTGCTGTCCCACAGCATTCTGTAGGAGAGCTCTGTGTGCCACCTTCTACATGCAGGGCAAGCACTGAGATGGCATGTCCCTTAAGCCACCACAAAACAGATTGAGTCAGACATACATGCTCCCAGTATTTGCACAAGGGTTACTCTGCTCCTCCATGACCACAACCAGGGATCCACACTGGAAGCATGGGGCAGCTCTGCACCAAGCCAGTAAAGGGGTAGGAGATAGGCAAGCCAGGGAATGACGATATCCTCCCACATTTAAGTAGCCATTTTCTTGATTCAGTGCTCGCCTTATTACTGCAATCTTTTAATTGTTTTCTGGAGATTTAAGATGTTTCTGCCAGTTCTTGCTGGTTGTTCAAAGTTTCTATGGGGGGAAAGAGCCCTGAAGCATCTCACTCTGCCATCTTTATCAGGGTGGGTCCATATCTCCTCAGTACCCACTTCTGATAATGAAGGTTCCCATCTGTTGCTATCTTCTCTTTTAATCAAATTCTTACTCAGATTTTCAACATACAACTATGAAAAATAGCATTCTCACTGATTGAAATAGGGAAGAATATGGACAAGAGAACAAATACAAAAATAAATGGGGACATAACGTTTTACTTTTTCTTTTTCTTTTACAGGAGAGAGTATAATGAGGCTTATTTAAAGGATCTGCTAAAATTTCAAGTTATTATATGATAGCCCAGAGACAATTCTTTCAAAACTCTTCATATTAATAATCTTCAAAAATAAAGAATTCCAGTATTTATATAAGAAATTATATTTATATTTATAAAAATAAAGAATGTCATTACTGCCATTAGTTCATGTCAACTTTTTTTATATGCACGCCTAAAAAGTATTTAAGCACACATATTTCTTTTGTGAAAATGTTCATTTTCATTTGCAAAAGAATGTCCTGTTTATATTGTGACCCTTCTTACACATAGCACTCTTTTATTTATACATAATGCAGTGACTATGAACACAATAAATGCACACAGTTTTTGGCTCATGTATCTTGTAAAGCCATTAAGTTTTTAAATGTTGGCTGTAAAAATACTGTAGCCCCCTGTAGCCATTTGGCAGTTTGATGTAATTATGAATTCCAAAAACATATATATTGGATTATGCTTGTAAACTGGTCTGTTAATCTGGGCATGATTAAGTTATGATTAGGGCGTTGACTGGGCAACATCAATAGGGCTTTGAGCCCCACCCCTTAGTGGGTGGGGTCTCCAAGATAAAAGACATGGCAAAGGACAGTGCTGGATAAGTTTTGGTGTTGGAGTCTTGAGCTGGAGCTCCGGGAAGTAAGAGAGCTTGGTCGTGAGGAAGGAGAGAAGGCCCCGGAATAGATATGAGCCATTCGCCTAAGAGTTCACAGCTGGCCTTGTGGAGAGACGCAAAGCCTAGAGAGCTTCATAGTCTACAGCTGACCTTGTGGAGGAAACAGAGGAGCTAAGCCTGGAGAGAAATGCAGACCTGGGAAGAGAGGAACCCAAGAAGTCTGAACCCTGGCAAACGTTGGCAGCTGTCTTCCTCCAATATGTGGCAATGGATTTTGGTGAGGGAAGAAACTTATGCTTTATGGCCTGTTAACTGTGGACTTCTACACCAAATAAATACCCTTTATAAAGACCAACTGATTTTCTGGTATTTTGCATCAGTACCCCATTGGCTGACTAATACAGCCCCCAAAAACCTTCATTCTCAACCTTTTTGGTTGTATTATCTACGGTACAATATTTAAGTGCCTGAGCATCACAAGCCCTCAACAGGTATAGGCTGAAGGAATGAGCAGTTGTTTGCATTGCTTTATTATCAAAGTACAATAGGAAGCTTACTTGGCTTGCTGCAGATGGACTTGCACAATTCTTTCGGTAACATGCCAGCATATGGGCAGTCTGATTAACCAGAATTTCCCGGATGACTTTCAAGGGCTGGTGTAGAACTGCTTTAAAAGCTATGTGCATAAAACAATGAAAAGGGCATCAAAGTTGTAGAGGTTAGAGGGCACATTCAGAAATTATAATAAGAGTCTAAATATCACCTTCCTAAATTTCAACTCATGCTCCCCTCACACACGCACTCCCCACTCTGGGAGGAACACTTTAAATGAAACTGTATAGTGGGGGCTTAAACTGAGTTATCCCATTATTAATCTAGAGTTAGAGATGCTAACCATACTCCATCATTCATTATTTTCACAAGTTCTGAATTTACCCACCAAAAGGCTTGTGCCACCACAGTACTTTGCAGTTACTGACTCAACTAACTAACAAATATTGTCTGAATTACTAGGCAAGCATACCGACCAGAAGACTAGCAAAGTGTTACCTGACTTGGCAAAGAAGTTAATAAGGGCATCTGTCTCACAGCTCTTATAGAGATCAGCTAATTGGGAGCTGCAGTTTAAACCAAGATTGTGAATCCGAAGTCGTCTTTGGCCACTGATCGTCGTGTAAAGCACTGCACACTGCAGAGGCAACAAAGAGGCCACAGGTTTTTCTGGTTAACATATCTTCCCAAGCCAGTTTGATCTTATTTACATTTACAGAATAGTGTGCACAGCTAAAAGACATATACGTTTTTCCACAGAATTTTTCCCCATTATTGCTAAAGAGTAAACGACAACAAGTAAGGGAAGAATAATGACCAATTGATACACTGCGTTTCTGTGTAGCATTTCACTGGCAGTGTCTGAACATTATGACAATTAGATATAATTTCCCTTGTTTTAAATCAAAGTCTCCATGCCTTCTAATTACTCTTATTTGCTACAAAACCAAATCTTATTTCAACCTGGTTATAATAAGATAATTTGCTAAGCACGGTGTCTAACATATGATAGCAGTGAATGAGTGACTGAAGCCTGAAAGAATTAAACACTGCTGGAAAACATTTTCCTGATGCCCAGGATATTGACCACAAGTTTACTGGGTTCTTTCTCATGCAATGACATGTCATTGTTACTTCACATAAAGTAGTATATATGAATTAGAGTATTGAGAAACCACAGAACTGAGTTCTGTAATCTAATGACTTTTGACTTTGGAAAAATAGAATTTTTTCTTTCTTTTTTTTTTTTTTTTTTTTTACGAAAAGACTAACATGTTTGATGGTATTTTAGTCTTCCCACTATCACCTGGATTAAGGCTCCACTGTCTTCACTGAGTTTGTCGTCATGCTTGAACTCCACAGTTACTGCCTTATCACAATCAATGGCTGCCATTTCTACATCGGTTGTGTTGTTCATAAAAATTCCACCAAAAAAATCAGTGGCTCTGAAACCTAAGGATGAGGGAAAAAAGAAATTTTGCTTTTCCTTATTTTATTATTTTCTTTGTTGGCCTGTTATTGATTTGAAGAGGAAACAATCATACAACAGAGACCTGAAAAACAGTATATTTGATAATTACCTGTGCTGGTACGAACTCTCATAATAGCATCAAATCCTATTTTCTTTTCAATATCATATCTGAGGTCGTTCAAAAATTGTTGGCTATCCAAGTGCATCTAAAAATAAAGCATGAACAATGACCACCAGATGGCAGTAAAGGCACTTAAAATGACAATTTTTAAAAAATCCTAATTTAGCATATGTACATATCTTGTCTTTATTTGGTTAGAGAAGATATGAGATCTTTATTTTTGTTGTTGTTGTTGTTGTTGTTTTGTAAGATATGAGATCTTTAGATACTGATTCTTAACTTTTCAAATTAAACTCACATCTATTATTTTCTTTCACTTTCACAACACTGGAATGAGAAGATCAGTTATCAGTTATTAATTTAATTTTGCAAATGGGGAAATTGAGACAGAGTAAATGGTTCACTCAGGGATTTATGGCTAGAGACAAGACTAAGACCTAATGCATAACATCCATTTAAAGAGTTGGGGAGAGACCTTGGAGTTGGCGGTTGTACTCATTTCATCTGACCACATGGTGAAGCTAAGTCGGAGAACAGTTCACACACAGTATTAGTGGAAATCCCTTCTCCCAGCCTTGTTACCTATTCTACTCTCACCTTATTTCTGAGGCCTATTCACATTTCACAACTCAGCAACGTTTATGCAATATGCACGTGTGCACAATACTGAGCTACGTGCCTACCAAAGGGGGCAAGCAGACTGCGCATCGGCTTCTAAAGCTTCCCATCCGACCTGGTCAGTGAAGCCCTTTAAGAAATTCTCACCAATACTATTAAAAAGATGAAAGAGAAGTAGACACACACATCCTTCCTCCCAGCCCTCTTCAAACTCATAGGGAGCAAGAGAAGGAGACAGAGAGGCATTGTAGACCCACTATTTATTATAATCTCTTTAGCTGTTCATATTCAGTCGGATGCTCGCAAAGTTCTTGGTCACTGTTTTTATCATTTCCTCTCTACAATATAGAAGGTACTATTAAAATTTTTCTGTTTTAAAGATGAGAAAGAAATGCTACAGTGTGATTCAGTTTTACAGAAAAGTGGAGCAAATATGAGTAGTATCAGCTAAATTTAACACTCTTTGTATATATAATACTTTGCTCCCTGCTTATATCTCAAAAGGCTCTCCTCTACTAGATTACAACAGTATTTCTTTTTTAGTAGCACATTGAAGGAATCAGTAATAATTATTGCTATGTTGAGGTAAAAGTAAATATTCTTTATTATATCAGAAACTACACAGGGTTAGTATATAACTCAAAAACTTGTTAAAAAAAAAAAAAAAAAGGAAAAAAGCAATAAACCTGGATGGTCACAATTCTGTGCATCCATGGTCTTTGAAGTTAAGTCACTTTAGGGCCAATGACCATGCTAATGCATGGCTAAGGGTACTAGCAAGGCAATATTATTCACATATGCCAGGCTTTATCAACAAGAAATTGAAGATATAAAGTCCTTTTTTAGGAAGTGAAAAATAAAGCTTATTTCCCTAGTGGGAAAGGAGCTGAAATTGATCAGCACAGTAGCCTTCGTTGTGCTTTAATATCCAGAATTAGAATTCTACATGATTATTAAAAGCTTATTTTCTAGAGTATGCCTAAAAAGGCCTACTTTCATCCAGAAATCTTAGAAAGTGTTCTTAAAGCTTCTTCAGTTTTATTTTATTTGCAATCTTTAGTCTTAACGAATCCTTTAAATCTACAATGTAAGTGTCTCCAGGTAATTAAAAATAATTTATGATAAATAAAAATAAATGATGATTCACATTTGTCATTAATGTTTGGGGTCACTCATTCCTCCTCCCTGTTTCCATGTGGAAGTTCACCCACCCCATCCCCTCTCTGCCCCCTCATTTCTCCTTAGGTGAGAAAAGAAGGCACTTATCTGCTTAGTAAGTTTGGAAAAAGGAGCTGGGCTTGTGTAGTTCAGCCTCCTCTGAGTCCTCATTTTGGGGACGCAGCTGCCTGCAGGAGGTAAACATTTTCTGCCCTGCAATAAGTTTTCAAGGGGCAGAGTCCATAGGAGAAGGTTGTACCTGTGTCCACCCAATGCCTGGGTGTGTAAATTTGACAAATTCAGGGTGAAGCATTAGCAAGTCCACTAGCCCACAGACCTAGGTCCATTATAGTGCTGACATTTGGTCATTTCATATCTGTCTCTCCACTTAGGCTAGGAAGAGAGGGTGTAATGATTTGACACCCCCCTCAAAACCCCAACAACTGAAAACAAGATCTAGTCACTTTTTAAAGCAACACCTTATAAATATTTTATATAAAATATATTTCTCCATTATGGAAGTTTATACTGATATTTAACTCTGAGACAGAACGTGTTCAATCTGTTGCCAAAGCTTTCTTAACCTTTGAGCTAAACTCCAAAATTAATTAGAAAACCGAGGGGAACACATTGCTGGCATTTACCTGGAAATTGTTGTATTTGTAAACGGTTCCTCCAGTGAGCTGAGGAACCAGACCCAGAGAGGCCATGTCCACGTACTGACTGGGAAAGAGGAAGAGTGTCACAGAGCAGCCATGAGCCACACACTCCTTGGCCAGGGAGTCATAGACATTTGTTTGGGGCTGGAAAAGTAGCTGAAAGAAAAGATGCAAAAAAGGAAAAAGACAATCACAAAATGTTTTCAGTTTAACATTTAAATTTTTATTGAGTTCTCATTGAATTTTTAAAATGAAAAAAATATATTGTCCAAGAATCAACTAGGCTGAAGAAATGGGTTGTGGTCATCAACAGCGCAGTAGCCATTTACTGAGTACCTAGTCTGTGCCAGTACCGCATCAGGTGAAAAAATATATGTATGCATACAATTTTACTCAATTCTCAAGCGTGCCTATGAAAGTTACTATTGCATTGTTACCCTCGCACTACAGACCTAGATGAGATTCAGAGAGGTTAGTAATTTGTGCAGTGTCATGTGGCCAGTAGTTTGGTGTCTACCTCCATACTCTTAGCCTTCTCATGACTTTTCCTCCTTTTTTCAACTGTCAGAAGTTGAATCATGACCCTCTTACAGACATGTTTAAGTCTTATCCCCCATCCTGTGGGTGTGAACTCATTTGTAAAGAAGACCTTTAAGATGCTCTTATTAGTTAAGGAATGGACCCATTTGTGAATGGGATCTTCAAAGATCCTTTAGATGAGGCCAAATTGAATCAGGGTGACCTTAATTCATCAGGCTGAAATCCTTATAAGCAAAGGAAACTGGCCCGTTAGAAGAAGCCAAAAGTCAGCAGAAGCCAGAAATCAGAGGAAACCAGAGGAGCAGACACAAGAGAGGGAGACTGACATGTGACAGAGGATTGCCAACTCCAGGAGAGAGCAAGCCTTCCCAACACCTTGATATTGGACTTGTAGCCTCCAAAAACATGAGTCAATAAATTCAAATTGTTTAAGCCAAACCCATTGTGTGGTCTTTGTCAGAGCAGGCATCTCTAGCTCTTGCATTAGCCCTCTGCCACGAAGGAATGCAGTCACATGGTGCAGTCTACATTCTCCCTTTACTCTTACTCTTCTTTCTGCATCCCCGCCCTTCCCCCATTTCTATAACAGTCTTATCTATCACTCCATCTCTCTTACACAGATTACACATGAAGAAAGCTTGGGGATTTATTTTAATTGAGATATTTTTTGACAGTTTTTCTAGGAATGTAATATTTCTTAAATTATTTGCAATTCAAAGTATTCCTGTATTATACAAAGTCCTGGATTTATAAATTAGATTTAGTAAATGACTCCCCTGTCCCCATTTCTTATATGAAGGTCATATTCCCTCTTTCCTTAAACCCTTTTAATAACTGTCATATGGATACCTGTCTTAGTTTGCCAGAGCTGGAATCACAAATACTACACAATGAGTTGACTTAAACAAGAATTGACTCTTAGTTCTAAGGCTAGAAGACGTCCAAAATCAAGATATTGGCAAGGCTCACCTTCTCCCCAAAGACTGTGGTGTTCTGGTGCTGACTGCCACCAACAAGCTTGGTGTTCTGTGGCTTTTATCATTACCTCCCATCTCATGGTGATATCCTCTCCTTTCTGATTTCTGTGACTCCTGGGTTCTCTTTATAAAGCCTCCAGTAATCCAGATTAAGACTCGCTCTCATTCAGTTGGGCCATACCTTAACTAAAAATAACATCTTCAAGAGGTCTTATTTACAATGGGTTCACACTCACAGGGAAATGTGTTTATTGGGATAGTCATCCTACTGCAACACCTCAAAAAGCAATGGTATATAAAGTACCTTCTCTTTATCTGTATTGATTAATTTTTTGTCATCTCTGTTTTTGAGCTTCCCTGGTGCTTCCGCAGTCGGCAGGGAGGAATGGAAGATGAACAGCTTCCCAGGACAGTCTGCTGCCTAAAAAATCACAGAAAATGTCTTGGATGAGAAGGTTTTAAAGGAATTAGGAAAAAACTTAAAATTTAAACACCTTCTATGAGTCAGGTAGTGTATTCATCTCATTTAATCTCATGATAACCTTCATGTCGTTGGGCAGGTACTATTTTCCCCATTTTATATATTGGGAAACTGGGGTTTAGAGAGGTTAAGTAATTTGCTTAAAGTCATTCAAGTTGTAAATGAAAAACCCAATATTTAAATATGGATCCATTTAAAAAGACATGTCCCTGTGAAATTACTTTCTTGTTTAGCCCATAGTATAGTGTTTGAGGACCAGGTGAAACCTGTAATGCAAAACTAGATGTCAGAATTCCCAGGATCATGATGCAATAGATACTCTTATTTCAAGCTTTTAGTAAACATGGATTAAAGCTAAAGTGGCCTTTCAAGGAAGAATGCACAGGAATGTAGTGGTATTTTGGCAACAGCAGACACCAGGAACCAGCTATTAAGCATGATGACAAAAGGAAAAACATGTGTGACCAGAATTATATATCTGTATCCCCTGAGAAACAATAGAAAGATGACTGCAAGCTCCATGAAAGTCAATTCATTATTCAGAATATTTAAAATCTTATTTAAGAAGCTAAGAAGTAACCTACCAAGTAGAATTTACAAATTAAGTATGATTGAATATATTTACACCATCCCCACCCCTGCCATCTTATCTTTCTCCAAATTACCCTGCACAATGCTGCCAGAACATGCTCCCTGAAATAAAGTCAATCGTTCTGATCATGTGGCTTTTCTCCTCGAGAATACTGAAGGCTTTCTATTGCAGGATAAAGTCTACATTCCTTTATCTGGGCAGGAAGAAGTAAGATGAGTTTCTACCAATATTTGCTGAATTTATCTCTGAGTTGGGCCCTTCTCAACCCTGTGAATCAGGTATTATTGTTTGCATTTTAAGGATGGGAAAACTGAGGCTCAGGTCACAACTGTGCCTCAGGTCACACAGTCAGAAAATGAAAGCTTCAAGGCCCTCTAAAGTTTAGTCTGAATTAATCCAGTTTAATCGCCAATATTTCCTCACCCCTGCCATCGCTTACGCTGGAAACTCCAGCCACTCAAGCTTCTTGCTTTACTGGAACACACAGATGCTTTACACACCTCCATTTCTTTGCATATTGTTCCCTCAGGCTGGGATCCACACCCCCTTTTCTCTGCTTGGAGGTGTTGCTTGCATTAGTTGGCTTTAGTGACACACTGGTGTTGTAAGTTATTTGCAACTAATAACAAGGTATTTAGGTTTATGAATAACTTTCTGAAAAAATTAATTGAATGCGAATATTCTCGCTGACCTGTCTTTGTAATAATCAGGGTAGGCTAAACATTCGCTCTATTAGAAACCATGCATGTGTCCCCAGACCTAGTTTTTCTGCCTAGGTCTGGCTTTTAGAATGCTTGTGATAAACAGAGCCTGATTTATTTTATGACCATCCTGTATGGGAAAAGACTGTAGCTTTGAGTATCTTGGGTCAAGCTTAAGAGATCCAGCAGGGGAACAGATGTGGCTTGGGTGGTTGGGTGTCCGTCTCCCATATGGAGGGACCTGGGTTCGATCCCCGGGACCTCCCGGTAAAAATAAAAAATATATTCTATATTCAGAAAAATATAGAAGGTGCCTGGGCCACCAGGCCCCATGCGCGGGTGTGCCACCAGGCTCCGTGAGTGGGTGAGCCACCAGGCCCCATGTGCAGGTGCACCACCAGGCCCCACAAGCCACGCAGCAAGATGATGATGTAACAGGAGAGCGACACAAAGGAGAGCCAAGACGAGACACACCGAAAAACCAGGAACTAAGGTGGCACAGGCGGTAGGACGCCTCTCTCCCACATTGGAGATTATGAGGATTGAATCCCAGTGAAGACAGGAGGAGAAGGATGAGAAGAAAGGGCAGGAAACGAACACAGAGAGTTGCCCAGCGAATAGACACAGAAACAGCAAAAACAGCGGGGGAGGGGGGTGTAAAAATGGGTAAAAGTAAATAAATAAATCCTTTAAAAAAATGTATAGGGGAGGAAGATACAGACTATAGTTAGTGGTAATACTTTGATGATGCTCTTTCATGATTTGTTAACAAATGTTTCACAACAATGCAGGGTATTTGGGGGGGGGAGGGGAGGGATGTGTGGGAGACCTGTATGATATTATGCATGTTTGTTTTGTAAGTTCACAATGTTTACTGAACACTTAAAGTTTATGTATGTTCATGTATGAATGATATACTTCAATAAATTGTTTTAAAAAAATTAATTGAGCATACTGAAGGTTAGCCTGTCCTAACATCTCTGAATGAGTGACTTTTTGGTAGGCTTTCTGGAGTGGGTAGAAGAGGTAGTCACAGCCAACACACTGGCAAGGGGGTGTAACCCACCTGTCTGGTCTTTGCTGTCACTGGCAATAAGTAAGAATTTATGAGTTGTGACTTTATTGTTACACGAGCTTTGTACTGAAAATTATAGATACAGCATTAATAATAAGGCAAGTATGAATGAAGTACACATAGTGAGCACAGGTGATGTATATGTACACTACATAAGAGAAAGATACTACCAGCATTTTAGTGAGCACAGACACATTAGTTCCAATGATCAAATCAGAGTAAAATCTACTATAATACTGATATCATGTTAGACATGTTAAACTTTTTTTATATTCTATGAGTAAGGTTTATTTCTATCGTTTTTATTATTATAAAAGGTTTTTTTTTTCCTTTAAAAAATTCAAGTAGTAGAAAAGGTATAAAGCAAAAAAAAAAAAACCACTACATTCTCCCCAACTTTTCTTGTCTGATCCACTCAATTCCCCTAAGGAATTCACTGTTAAAAAATCTTCTATATATCTAGATATTTTCTACTCATGGAGGCATTGTAATTTTATGCCACAGTAGTTAAGAGCACAGGTCCTAGCTGCTATCTGCCTGGGTTAGAATCCCAGCCATTTTATTATCTGAGTGGCAATGGGCAAATTATTTAAATCTTCTAAGTTTGTTGTCTAATATATAAAACAGAAAAAACTGTCTATGTAAAATAATTTTTGAGAAAGCTCACTGACCCAGTACGTGGCATAACTCATAATCCAACATACTTGACTGCCATATTAATAATATCCTTGGAGTAGAACTCTGATGGATAAACATTAGGGCTCTTTAAAAAAAAAAAGTTGAATATTAAAAAAATTGAGTAGCCATATTTCTTTCTTTTTCCTTGTAAAATGGCTATTAATTTTAGATCCGGCTATTTTGTTAATCACATGCTTCTAAAATCTTATATAAGGAGCAAATTAAAAACAGAAAAAGCCCCTAGGAGGGACTATGCTTTATTTCCCTACAAAACTTATGTTTTGAACAAAATCTGACCAGACCTACAGAAGTATGTCATATAGAATTAGATGAATGACTATGTCATTCTTTTTATGGTAGAAAACAGGTTGAGAAAGCTTGGCCCGGAAAACTCATTAAAACTTCAGCTCTGATGTCCCTTCCTTTGGGAGACACGTCATTAACAACCTTGGCAGAGCTGGTTGCCTCCACTTCTAAGTCCCCACTCTACTTTGCAGACAAAACTACTCTAGAATCGATGTCACTGTATCACAATCTTATGTGTTCTACTGTCTTCTACTGCAGATCAAGGGTTCCCTTAAAAAAGAAGGGACCCTGATTTTTCTACATTATGTTTCTATGAACCCCATCACGTCTATTGTCTTTCACTCTACAGATGCTCCATAAATGTTTGTGAAGGGAATGTTGCTGGGATGCATTTTACCTTGAAATTAAATTTAAGTACATATTGAGAACCATTTAAAGATAAATCTTCCCGACTAGTGATATATTTTAAGCATGGCACTAAAGGCCATTTCTCTCCAACTTTTGCCAAAATCTTATTCCAAATTGAATTTTCTTTAGTTGTATAGTGGATCTAATAGCTAACTCAGAAAATTGCTTTTTGGCCAAGTTAAAAGACAATTGAGTTGAGTTATGAGTATAAGATTTTTAGATACAGATTTTTAAAGACTAAGAGTCCAAAATGCTGTGGACATGGAAGCATTTATAACAGAAAATAGTGCATCAAAGCCTTCAGTTGGTTAGCTCAAGGACTTTTGTGAATGTATGCATAAGAACTTTCCAAACAGTCCCTGTTTATCTTTGTGACAAATTAGCACATGTTTTTTGTTATAGTTTTTGTCTACTCTGTTTGCTTCAATAAGTATATTACTACTGATTATATATAGATTGTACTTGTCATCTATCTGATAGAAAGTAAAGCTATAATTCAAAAGGGGGAGTTTAGTTCTAAAATGTCTTTGCTTGGACACACAATAAATAAGTTTCACTTTGATGTCCTTTAGAATCTACTCCCTGCACACAGACGGTTGAGAGATGCTCATCTCCAGCCTCCTATGCAAAATACCCCAAGCAATTTGGTTGACCAGCCACAGTATAATGGACTTTCCAAAGTTATTTTTGCCCCTCACCCCATTTTTTAATACAAGCAATAAGCTTCCTTTATGCCTTGTATTACAAAGTTACCTTTTCTTCCACACTGTAAAAATTTAGGAGCTACACTGCCTTACAAACCATAGGCCTTTAATAAATCTTTGCTGACTGAAAGATCAAGTGAATGAATGATGTGACCTCTTTAATATTTAAATACCATCTTGCAGATTCTCAAAAATATTATCTCTTAGTCTAATAATGACATTCGGCAAAAATGTTAGTAACTCATATATAAGCTACACAAATTTAAACCTGAGTGAATTTTAGCCACGTTCGACCTGAAAAGATAATCAGATAATATGACTGCTACAGGCAGCTAAACAATCATAGACACACCAAACATTTAAACACACATATACACACAAACACAATTTTATCCTATTTGGAAAAAATTTTTCTGCATCCAAAGCTGGCAAATTTGCTATGAGGCAAAAAGCATAAACTACAGACAAGCTGCAGTTACATGCACCATTTTTTTCTCTTATACAATGAATTATAATTTCTCAGAATTTTCTTGACAGATAAAAGAGACATTTTTTCATTAATTTATTATTCATATTAATCTATTTACAAAAACATTTTGAGGAAACTTATGTTCAAAGGCATAGATATAATAGAAACAACAAAAGCAAATGTAAAAGAACTAGAAATCAGTTAAAAAAAAAACAAAAAAGCCAAGGAAAAGAAACAATTATATTAGAAAATATGCTCAAGTATTATTAGCTACCTTTCTTGGTAGCTAAGGCTAAAAGAAACATTGTGAGTTAGAATACTTGTAAAAGCTGACTTGAGAGAATCAGCAAATTAATCTTTCTATATTTATAAATTGAAAAATGCAATAAAGTCTTCGACCTAACTTTCTTCATACAATTATTTCTTATTTTAACCATTAATCAAAAGCTTAGGGCAAGAAGGCATATCACAGATAAGTTAAAGCATTCCCAGGGCAAAAGTAACATGAAACTGTATGGGTCAGGTATGCAATTTTTTCATGAGCTAACTTAATACAAGGATATTCTTAGAGATTTCAGAATGGATAACAATTCCTCATGCTAGAAGTTCCCAATATGGACAATCATCAAGAAAAAAGGGGGAACTCTAAAACTACAGATTCTTAGGCTTCAACCAAAATCAAATGAATCAGAATCTCTGAGAGTGGAGTCAGAAATCTGTGTTTTTGAAAAGCACCTGCTCCTTAACCTGTGAGTCTATGATTAGCCATTTGGGGAACTACTGCCTTACTTCTTCTGAAACAGCAAACCCTCATTCAGCCTCTGTATGAAGACAGGCGTTAGGGAAAATGATGTTCACTCTGCCAGCAGGCACATGATAGTAACTGCCATCAGCATTGCCTAACAGTGTCATTTTATAAAGATAGTTCAATCTTCTTTGTAAGAATAACAAGTCATTAATATTGATATTTGTGAAGTTGTTCTGAGTTTTATTTAGATATCCCATTTTTAAACTTCAATGTAAAATTATACATTACTCTAACATTAAACATGCAAATATAACAAAAAATAACAGGCAAAAGATAAAAATACATAGGCAGAACTGAATTGACTCTGGTAAACTGACTAAGAATTCAGAAGACTGATTGCTGCAGTCATCATAGTTCATGAGCAACCTTGAAGAATGTTATGGTTACTAAGAACACAATGGTTTTTCAATAATAATCATAATTAATATCACATTTCAGACACATGGAAATGCATGTACATTCCATATTTTTTCTTTCAAAGCTGCCAAGCTGTCCATAGACTACCTGGGGACTGCCAATGTGAAAAACAATGCTATAAGATAGTATTTTTCTCTTTTAGAAATGGAGTAAGGCACCAAGCTGGGATCCTGCACTCAGGTCCACTGGAAGCCAGGCCAGAACTCTCCTTTCCACTTTACTATGCTCTCTTAACTGACAACATATTAGCTTATGAATATGCACTCACCATTCCTCTTTGGCATGAGTACATAATACAATTATTAGTCTCAGTTCCAACTTCTTAGAGTAGGATCAAGTATGATTTACCATGTATGGGAAGATTTACATATGGAATTCTAAGTATCTTATTGGAAGAAAGAACAAAAAAACCAATCTTTCAAATTGAATTAGATGATATATTTGTTTTTAACAATATGAAATGAAACAGAATTCCTAAGTCTTTCCTGTAGCCCAACCATTATCATGGTTGCCTTCCACAGGGTGAGCCCTAACATCTCCAAATTGCTTTATGATATAAAATTAACTTACAAAATATAGGTTAAATTAACATGTATTCTGAGACCTTCTGAAGGTCATCTAGAACAAACTTTAATCCAATATTGAGTAAATATTCTACACATCAAGAAACCCAGGCCAGAATCACTTTACTAGAATTAAACTATGATGTTAGATGTAATTTAGCTAATAAGTGTCTCATAAACTCAGTTCTGTCCTATTGTTGGTGTTGTTTGTTATTGTTACTATTACTAACCATTTCATTTTAAAAGTTAATTTAACTTCAGTAAAATTTTAAAATTAGGTTTTAAGAACCAGCTGTCAGGACCAAAGTGGGTTTGACTCCTGTGCTAAGGTAATAATGATTAAGAGTAAATGCTTTTAAATCATTTTGCCTTTTTCAGATTTTCTTTATTACTATGAAAATGATCAGCATCAATTGGACTCAGCTTCCCAACTGATGACATGGCCAACCTCGTCTGCTTTTGGCATCCAGCCAGGCCCTGAGTAGCAGTACAACTCTTATCTCAAAGCCCTGCCTTTGCATGTTTGAAAACTTCAAGGAAAGGCAGGGTGATATGGGAATTTTTTTCTCATATCTAGTAGTTCAGATATTGCTGAACTAATTTAAAAATAGATCACATAAAGTTCATATAAAATCCAAAGGGAGGAGCTAAACTGGAAATCCTGACAAAATAAGTTGTTCCAATGCTAATAGTGCTGAAATGTAAATGCTGGGAGCAGTCTGTGGTTTTGGCTATTTCCTCTGGGAATTTGTGAGAAAGTCTGTAATAGCCTCTAGCAACCGACATGTTTTAATGCAGGCTGCATTTCCTTATTTCCCTTCATAGATGAACCTTCCTTATTATTATTATTTTTTGTCTCCCTGTTTTTAATTTTTATTTACTAGCAATTACAAGAGGCTTCTTCTCACCTTTAGTGCTTCCATACCAGCCTGGATGACAGGAGCAAAAACAGTCTCGTTTTCATTAGAGTCTGCAAACATCTCTGGAATCTGGTCCAATAAACTATAGAAATAAGTAAGCAATAGGTTTTAAATATTTGGTATATTTGTAATAAACTTCAGGGAATAAATCACTGACATTTCAAGCCTATACTCATATGTCATTTACTTTATACCCAACACCTATGGTGGATTTCACAGGTTATTCCTCAGGGGAGGAATGTCTGAAATCCTGACATTGCTTGGTACCAAAATTTATGATTTCGCTGGAACATTAAAAGAATCACACCATCGTAGATATTTTTCTATTTGCTACATTACTGATCTCTTATGGCTATAAATTCTTGGAACAGTGAATATCACTTTAGTAATTGTAACATTCATTGAATGCACTCATCCACATGCAGGAAATATCTCCTTCCATACCCTTCCATTACCCTCCCAGTACTTTTCCCAGAAAAGAAAGTATTGATAGGGCTATTTATAAAAATCCCTCCTTTTAGATACCATTCTACATTTAAAAGACAAAGGCATAACATGTGATAGTTTTATAATCCATGTCCTAAAATCCCCTTGCCATGGACAAATGCGTAACTGAATCAAAATACAATGCAATTAACAAGAGATAAATGATTTATGCTTATATTATAAAATAGTTGATATTTACTTGTGAATCACAGATTGGGATTCTTGATAGTTAACAAGGAAACCATCCAACAAAGGAACAAAGACCTCTCCAACATCAGTCACCACCATCATCTGAGGTTGGGCCAAATTACTCTTTACATTAAAGAAATGGAGAACTTTGTTATATGTGATAAAACCCACTCGAATTGCAGAAGTCTCTTCTTGCTCTTCCCTATGAGAGAAAAAAAAAAAGATTTGAGAGGTCCTTTTATAAGTTTAGCATGAGAGGCAGGTTGCAATCTGAAATTCAATGTGTCATAAAATTTAAGGAAGACATGTTTAAAGTTTTGGTCTTAATTTCTATCACCAAACATAAATAGTATTGACTCACAGTGGGGGTGGGGAGGGATTAGTAGAAAAATTAATTGCTAAGGAAAAACATTCTAAAATTGTTAGGTAAAAAATCTAATAAATTGTATAAAAACATTCACTCATATTTCTTTAATATACTTATTCTCAATCCATTGCAAATTGGTGTTTTTTTTTGTTTTGTTTTGTTTTTTTTCTGAACAAGTCAGGCCTGATTATGTTCTTTATAAACAAAGCTCTCTCAGAAGTACAAATGGAATATCTGAAGCGAGAGAAAAGCAAACTCAGGTTACTAACAGTAAAACTATTTTTATCAGGAAAGGATTTGCTCCATGTGTGTGATTCTTTCCTTACGCATTCTAAAGAATCTTAACAGAAAATGGGCTAGATTTAGAGAACTATATACTATATAATCACATTGTATAAATATATAAACTGAATCATTTAAAAATGATAAATGTATTTCTTATTAGGTAACCACTGGTGAGGGTCATGGCAAGGCAATAAAAACAGTAAAAGCACCAAAACTGTAACAAAAAGTGGATTTTTTTTTGGGGGGGGGGGATTCCAAACCAAGACAACAATCTTCCTGAAAGGACTATAAAGGCATGGGTATTCTCATTCCAGTCTATACTAAGTATATTAAGAATTTAGTGGTCTAGACTCTAGCTACGTGCTTATCAAAGTGAATTACACTGTTTTATTTCCCCCTCTCTCTCTACAAAAATAAAATACCTAGACACTACTGATGCTCTTACTAATTTTAAATTATGGTTATAAGATAGCTTTCAATGGCTAAATGGAAGCCACAAAAGAAATATGCCATTTTACTTGACCCTTAGATGACAGTAAAATCTATTGTGCCTGGAGGATAACTTTATTGAAGAAGAACCTGGTTTGCCCAGTTTCTTAATTTTGCCCGTGGAAGAATTAGTTGAGTATAAGAGAAAGGAAAATGGAAATATCTAGATGAAAGCATCTGAAGTTCAAATAGCTGATTCCGCTGCAGATTCCTATTTCTTTGATGTTTCAGCAAAGTATAGCCTGGTAAAGTATTGACTTTAATCTGATTTAGTTCTTCTCTACTCCCTTTACTAATTGAAGGTATTGGTTCTACATTGTGGCCTTGAGTAGGCAGTTTAAATAGATTCTAATAATCCCTTCCAAAAGCATTTGTATATTTTCAAACATACAAAGTTTTCAGAAGTAGGATTCCTAATCCTTTGTGAGCAAACATAAACAGACACACACATACCTGGAAAAACCGAGCTATATGATTTCATGCGAGTAACCACTATACTATACCATTCATGTTTTCCTCTTCCCCTTCCTATTTATTGGATCTTATTCTTCAAGACCAAGCACAATTTTTCCTTCTGTGAAATCTTCTATGATGCATCAACTAGAAGTTATTTCTTCTTCTAAATACTCGTAAATTATTCTCACTTGACTCTTAGCATATAGAGCCTTTTAGCTAACATTTCATGAGGATCTGACTGTGACAGCTTGAATTTTGTGAATTCCAGAAGAGATTGTTGTTGAAGTAATCCATTCCTGTGAGTGTGGGACCCTTTGATTGCATTAGATAAGGGATCTTGATTAGATCACTTGATTAGCTCGCTTTTGATTGAACATCAGTGAGGCATGACTTAGGTTGGGCACCACCCTCTTGCTGGGTCTTACATAAACTGAGAACACACAGAGAGACATAGAGAAAGACAACTGCCACAGAGGACTGTAGGAAGTGAGGAGCCCTGAGAGGCTGAGAAAGGTCCTGGAGTCTGGAACCAGCAGAACACAGGCCCGGCAAGAGGCCCCCAAGGGGCTGGGACCACAGAACAGCTTAAGGCTGAAGAGACAAGCCATATGCCTAATCAACCACAGTTGAACTCAGGGAAAAAGCGTAGCAGCTGAGACTGAGAGAGTAGGCCCAGAAAGAGATAAGCCCTATGCCAGATCACCCACAGCGGAGCTACATGGAGATGGTGAGTCTGCAGGGGAAGGCAGGGACCTCAACAGAGATCAGCTGCCATTTTGCCTTGCCATGTGGTAGACTACAGGATCTTCCAGCAGACAACCTGGTGAGAAACCATCTCTGATGGTGCCTTGATTTGGACATTTCATGGTCTTGGAACTGTAAGATTTTTCCTTAATAAATCCCTATTATAAAAGCCCACTCATTTCTGGTATTTTTCCATAGGCAGCCTTTGGCAAACTAACCCTTGACTATAAGCAAATAAAGGGCAGGTCCCCAGTCTTATTCTCTCTGCTCCCCATACAACTCTTATGATGGTGAAACACTGTATTTGGGATGGCAAATGAGAAAACATATTGCAAGCGATTGTGTGCATCTCTTCTCAACTCTGGTTTAATTACAAAACCTTGGTAGATTAAAATCAGCCATGCTGGGAGTGTTTACACCACAGAAATCAGCACATGCTTGAAATCCGGGCTTTATTTATTTGAAAGCCAGTTTACAGCACACCACTGGGTAAGTTCCCATTTCCCAGTAAACTTTTTATTAAATAAAGTGAAAAATGCCTAGAAAATCATGAAAGTCTTTTATTCTCCTTTAATAGTTACTTTGGAGTCAACTGAGACAAAAGGCACAAAAGAAAAACTACAGAGAAGAATCTGGATTGCTATTTCCTTTTGGATTTGGAAATTTTCAAGCAATGAGAAAGGAGTATCTTGGGGTTTATAGGGTTCACTTAAATATAAATTAACATTTTTAAAAAGCATCTAATGAGAATATTTCACATTATTGTAAAATATTAGTACTTGTCTCCATGGGAACATACTTTAAAAAATTGCTTGAAAAACAAAAAACTGTCTTAAAATTTTCTTCTTCAACAATGTAACAGTCTCATTAAATTAAATCCAGAAAAATAGTTAGAGGGCAAGCTGCAACAGCCTAGAAAAAGATCTTCTAGAGTTTAGGACACCAGGCTAAGGCTGGACACCACCCAGAGAAGAAAGGGGCAAAGGAGGGAAATTGAGAGGACAGAACAGTGAGTTGAAACCAGCAGCTGCTGCTGCCTGCACCATCCCTCACATTAAAGACACTTTCAAATACTCAGGCCTCTAGGCCTGTCCTTATAGACAAAGAGGGCTCGAGGGATCTACCACCCCAGGAAAGAAGAGAGGGAGGGACACAGCTTAAGGCTGACTCAGCTTCGGACCCGCAAATTTGGTCTGCTGTGTCCCACGAGCCCTTCCAGACCAATTGAGACTACATGGTGGTTTGCCCTGGGAGCTGGCGAAGAACTGGAGAAATCCAACCCTCGCAATCTCCCTCTCTTCTAGCTGGGACTGATTGTTAAGGATGCCCCAGGAAAGGGGAGAAAGAGGGCCACAGCTTAAGGCTGACTCAGCTTTTGACCCATGAATTTGGTCTGCTGTGTCCCAGGAGCTCTTCCAGACCAGGTGGAACCAACACCATTGTTTGCCTTAGTAGCCTGCAAGGGGCTAAAATATGCAACGCTCCCAATCTCCTTTTCTACTAACTGGAACTGACTGTTGAGGACTCAGAGGGGAGTAGAAATATTTCCTAGCCAGGAAAAGGGAAGGGACTGACAGAAAAGTCTGGAAAACTGTCTCAGAGAAAGTTTGAATTACAAGGCTCCTGGCCTTCAAATAGGAAGCTCTATCACATCAATCCCCTCTGTGCTGCAACAAATATACTCCAACCAGGCATTAAACTGAGAGCTGCCAAAGAGCACCATCTGCCGACAGACCAAGGAAGTGCATGCAAGAAAATTAAAAATAAGTAGGTGAGGCTTTCTCCTGCCTCTATAGCCTCCCTCCCCAAGGCCTAGGAAACGAGTCTACAACCAATTACTGGGACCAGGGCCCAGTTTTGAGCAACCAGTAGGGACAATCCTATCAATCCAATTTGAGACAAGAATCAAAGAGCAGTGGTAACACACAGCCTTCTGCCACTAATTCCCTACAAAAGAGAAGGAAATTGAGCATCTGAATAAACTACATCCTAATCAGATGCCTAGACATCAGCAAAAAATTACGAGCCATACTAAGAAAATAGAAGACATGGACCAAGAAAAGGAATATATCAAAGCTCCAGAAAAGATGCAGAATTTGAGATAACTGATCAGCGAGATGCACACAAATCTCCAAAATCAAATTAATACGATGAAAGACAATATGGTTAAAGAGATAAATGGCATTAAGAAGACATTGATAATAACAAAAAAAGAAAAGAAGAAAACAAAAGAAGACACTGAGCTAGTGCAAAGAAGAATTTGAAATCCTGAACAGAAAAGTAACAGAGCTCATGAGAATGAAAGACACAATAAGTGAGATCAAAAACACATTTGAGGCATACAACAGCAGACTCGAAATGATAGAAGAAAGAATAAGTGATACCGAAGACAGAACAGCCAAAATTGAAGAGAGAGAAAAAAAACAGAGAGAAAAGAATGGAAAAATTGAGCAGGGGCTCAGAGAGTTGAATGACAACATGAAATGCAACCACATATGTGTCATGGGAGTTTCAGAAGCATAAGAGAAGGGAAAAGGGGCAGAAAGAGTATTTGAGAAAATAATAGCTGAAAATTTCCCAACACTCATGAAAGAAATGAACCTACATGTCCAAGAAGCACACCATTCCCCAATCAGAATAAATCCGAATAGACCTACTCCAAGACACATACTACTCAGAATGTCAAATGTCAAAGATAAGGAGAAAATTCTCAGAGCAGCAAGGGAGAAACAAACCATCACATAAAAGGGATGAACAGTAAGACTTAGCGCAGATTTCTCTTCAGAAACCATGACGGTGATGATGTTCACAGTGGCATTATTCACAATTCCCAAAAGTTGGTAACAACCCAGGTGTCCATCAACAGACTAATGGATAAACAAACTGTGGTCTATTCACACGATGGAATATTATGCAGCTGTAAGAAGAAATGAAGTCATAAAGCATATGAAAACATGGATGAACCTTTGAGTGAAGCAAGCCAGACACAAAAAGACAAATACTGTATGACTGTGTTACTATGAACCAAATATATTGTGTAACATATTGTATGATTCAAAAAAAATTTATACGACTCCACTACATTTAATTGAGAAATGTATGTTTTATTCAACTGTTTTCTTTTTAGTTTTAATTGTTTATATTTTCAATTATTAAATGTACAAAATAAAGTTAAAACAAAAAAACTTGCAAAATAACACAAAAACAATAAAATAAAATAAATTAATTAATTAAATCCAGCAGAAGAAAACTGATTCTCAGCTTCTTCTTCATATTAATTTTATACAAATTTAGTGAAGTGACTTAAGGTTTGTTACAAAGGATAAATGCTTTTGTTCTTAGGCTTTTCAATTACCCCTTTCCCTCAACACTTGCCCTATTATTTTAATAGAATGAAGAGTTGGAGTATACCATCTATTATGGGTTGAATTGTGCCTCCCCCTACCCCCAAATTCCTAATCCTCAGTTCCGTGTGTGTGATCATATTTGGAAATAGGGTTTCTGAAGATCTTATTAGTTAAGATGAAGCTGAACTGGATTAGAATGGGTCCTAATCCAATATAACTGGTGTCCATAAATGAAGAGGAACTTGGGAGACAGAGAGAGAAGGCCATGTGATGACTGAGGCAGAGACTGAAGTCCGAAGAGTGCCAGTAACTACCAGAAGCCAGGAAAAAACCATGGAAGAGATGCTTCCTTAGAGACATCAGGGGTTGCATGACCCTGTTGACACTCTTTTTTTTTTTTTTTTTTTTTTATTATGGGTAAAAATCAAAATTCTCACAATACCTGTTGACACTCTTGATTGTGGACTTTTAGCCTCCAGACCTGTGAGACAATGAACTTGTGGTGTTTTAAGCCACCCAGCGTATGGTACTTTGTTAAAGTGCCCTAGGGAACCTAGACAACATCCAACAAGAGTGACACTGAAGATATTAAATAAATCAGAGTATTCCAAAATCAAGCCCTTTGAACATATTAGCTATAGTGGCATTAAAAAACAAACAAACAAACAAAAAACAATAGTGTGATCGGAACAATAGATAAGACACTTCAAATCTCTTCTTTGCTGTCCCAGAGAAGTTAGACAGAAAAGTCTGGCAACCAGGCAAGATCAAAGAAATAAACCCAAAGTTAAACACTAAAAGGTAGTGCCCTCACTTTTCAAAAGATTAGCTAAGAGATGAATATGCCATGTTAATCCACAAGACTTAAGACTGTGCTTTAAAAATGCTTTTTGATATATTACCTGCTTTAGCTCAAAGAAGGAGATCAAATTGATGGTAATCTTACCATAAAAAAAAGAGTTACATACATACCAATCCCAAAATAAAATTTGGGGGAGAAAAGCCAAGCGATTTTAATTAATTAATTAATAGGAAAGGGGTACTTTGGCTTGAATAAAAACTTTTAAGACAGATATTTGAAAAGTGGGAAGGAATAACCAGCAGTATCCTTTTACTTTTCTCTTTTGTGAAAATCTCATATCTGCTCCAATGGGATATAAAAGTTATAATGACACCTAATGAAAGTGTATGATTTCATAAATTATGTCAACAGGCTATATGCTTCACATTATCTCTGTGTTGAAAAGGAACACAGGGTTGGTGAAGTAACTGCCTATGAAAATAGGTTAGCTTAATTTGAACAAATTTGAGAGAGGAAAAGAGAGAAAGAAAAAAATTTCCAGAAGTTAGAGTGTTTTTCTTTCATCCTAATGCAGCTCAAAATTCAGAATTAGAATTAAAATAGGCCTGTGAGAAAGTTCTATTGTATATATTTTTAAAAATACACAGTATTTAATGGAAAGTCCATCCTTCTTCAATTTCCCTAAGAATGGAGTGAGACAACTACAATCACAAACAATTCCACGGTCATGAGATGCCTTTCTCATGCTGCCATCTTCAACTTGCTCCTGGCTCATTCTTTATTTTAGAATTCAGTTTGAAATCACCTCAGTGTTTTTTAAACATCCCCACTGCTTCTCCAAACCATCTTCAAGAATATTATGACTTCAGTTTCAAGATACAAACAAAACTACTCCTGGGAGGTCCAGAGTTCATTTGTCTGAGCCTCACATGTACCAAGGCAGCAGTCATAGACTGAACAAATACAGAGAAGCGAGCAACGAGAGACTCACCGAACCGTAAGGGCTGAAGACAACCCCTACCCCCAAAAATATCCCTTTCCAGAAGAGAGACTGCTCATGTTCAGGGAGATAGGGAGAGGGTAGAAGATGTTGAGACTGGTATACACAGTGGACTTTAGACAACATTTACTAGCCTGTTTAATTTTCTTAAATGTGTCTTCCTCTCATGAAGGAAGGCATTCTCCCTGCTCCTGAAACTCCTTACTAGGTTCTAGATTCCCATCCTAAACAACTAGTTTGTATTCTAAGATAGCTTAAAAATAGCCATGTTTGCCAAAATATCTTTCCACCTTTCCTTGCATACACTGTCCTTTGCAATGGCAAGGAAAGTGACATATCTTGTGCTGCTAAGTTACAGGACATGGAGCAGTGAAGCTGCAAAGGAGTTAGTGTATCATATGAGCTGAAGGAAATTTATCTAAAAGCTATCATTTCTGCCATATGACAACATTTCAGTTTTCTGGCACCTCCCTCCCCAACTCTTCACCATACCTATCAACTACAGTTTCTGCTGGGGAATAGGCACTTTGGAAAAGTGAATAAGAGATGTACAAGGATTCGTGTATTTTGAATTCTTTTATCACAGCATTATTTTATAGTTCCTTTTGCTTTGTATAAAACGATCACTCTTACTTTTAAGGACTCAAAAGAATGGAACTGTTTGATTTGTAAGTAATTACTCAATGTCCTCAATAGCAAAATATATCAATGGGTCATTCAGCATTTGATTTCTGACCGAGAAATTAATTCAGCAATATTATATAAGTTATAAAAAGAATGGCAGTTCTCTTACTTTGGAAGCTTTTCCAGCAGAGTCTTCAGTTCTTCACAGATGAGCTTCACAAGACCATTCTTTATGTTACTATATGAAACATCAATCATGAAGATAAAGGCTGGTGGGTTAGGTGGCTTATTCTTCTACAGGAGAGCAAAAGAATTACATAAATAGATTTAGAAAGTATATATATTTCATAATCAAATTAAAACACTTATTAAAAGCTCTTGGAGGTCATCAGATGTTTCAATTAAAACTTAGACATTATTTCTGTGGAATGAAATCATTTTCTAGAACACAGTCTTTGATGCTATAAAAATGAAAAAAGAAGCTATTTATTTTCCAGAGTATGACCTGGGTCCCCATATTGAATTGGACAGTATTATAACATCTACCAGAGAAGATTCAGTTTTGTAATGCTCCAAAGATTTTATTACTACAACTACCAAATGGTGAGTTACAGTATTGTGGCCAGTCTTTCTTATAACACTCTGCCTAGAGGAAGAAATGTGCCTGGAGCACTGGCAAATTGTGCCAAATAAGAGTATGTAAAATAATTATAGAAAAACTTCATTAATTTGGATGTAATTATTTTCAAACTCTTCTTTTATAAGCTCTTCCAATTTTAAATATGTTAAATTATATACTAAAATATAATTGCATAATTTTCTAAAATTGTACCATATTGTTAAAGACTTAACTAATTTCTTGTGTATTTATGGTATTCATGGAGTGCTAGCCCTTTTCTGTATCTGTTTAAAACAAGCACTATAACATAAAGCAGCTGCTATGAAAACATTTTTTTTAAAGATTTTATTTATTTATTCATTTATCCCCCCCTTGCTGCTTGTGCTCGCTGGGTCAGCTAACCACGCCATGTGGGCGGGTTTGCCTTCACCAGGAGGCCCCGGGAACCGAACCCGGGGCCTCCCATATGGTAAACGGGAGCCCTACTGATTGAGCCACAGCCACTTCCCTATGAAAACATTTTATGCTGTTGGTCCCTGGCTGATATACTGGCTGATAGTCAAACAGCTCTTAGGAAGTGATGCTTCAGTTTGGGTCTTACAAAATATTTAGAAAAGAGAGCCATGGGCAAACAACTTTAATGACTCACGCTAGAGAATAAAGAATTAAGATATTTAATTTTTAACTTCATGACAAATGACAAAAATGTTTTAAAATAAAACTGTATTGTAATATCTATAATTATAAAATTTGAAGATAATGTCTCTAAATTATCTTCTTGATTCATTCTATATACATTATAAGGCTAGATATAATAGTCTTCTAATAAAAGTTCTACATTTGAAGTTAAAAAAATTACAGGACTTAAAAACTATCAGCCTGAAAACCTCATCACTTTGCCACGTTTACTGAAATCAGACCAACAAAGAAATAAGACCCATTGATTTTCCTTTTAAAATGCTTCTTTTTACCCGACTGTTTTATCTCATCCCTACTCTTACCCACCTGGGAGCTTGTCATCTCATGCCTAGATACCTCTAATGGCTTCATCGTTGGCTTTCTCAAGTGATTACTCGTCCTTTCAATCCAGCTTGTTTTGTCCAGCCAAGTTTAACTACCTCCTATGAACTCGACGACAATCTGTTTTTCCACGCCATCTTTCCTAAGCTGTTCTTTCAAAGGTCATTGACCTCCTAATTGCAAACTTCAGTGACTTGCAATAAAATCCAGCTCTCATTCCAGATCTCAACTTTAGTCACAGATGGCCACGTTCACTCTCTTGCCTTGCAGGGCATGGCAGCATCATTTCCTTCCTCACGTTTCTGACTGCTGCTTCTGGTTTTCATTTTCTCATCCTCCAAAGGATACTCTTCTCTCCTCTCCACACTCCCTACGACGTAACTCTCACTCATTTACTCAGTTTTAACCAGTACTTCTATATAGGCAGCTTAAACTCTTTCTTATTGTGGCCTCTTTTCTGAGCTCCGGACCAGCATTTCAATTAACCATATCTCCACATAAATTTCCTGTCAGCATCTTAGATTCAACATTTTAGACATTAAGATAACATTTCCCACAGAAACGCAAATAAGACATTAGGAATTCAGTGCATCTATTAATGCCATACCCAGGCTTAGAAACCATTCATGGCTCCCAATTACCATAGGATAAAATCCAAACTCCTTAGTGTAGCATTCAAGGCCCTTCACAACTTGACTCAAACCATGCTGTATACATGCCTATTATAATGTGTGTCACCCTGAATTAGGTTGCTCAATTAGCCAATTATTTGTGTGTCTCCCCAGCAAGCCTGGAAGCTCCTGGGCTGCAGGAAGCAGGTCTTACTCATTTCCTACCTCAGGCCCCACCTGCTGCCCCACCTCCTAACCCCTCCTCCAGCATATTGTAGGGATTCTGATTGTTTCGAATAAAATTATTTCCATTGTAAAAAAAAAAAAAAAAAAAGATAACATTTCTCTCACTATATGGCCTTTCCTATGAGGAATTTACAGAAAACATGAGCCTCTAAAATAATCTGGGCTTGAAATCTCACTGTGGAATTGTCCATCTCTCCTACCATCCACATCCAGTTAATTGTGAAGCCCTTTGTGGCGCTTCAAGTTCCAGCATCTCAATTTAAACCTTCATTTTATCTTGCTTGGACTACGACATTAATGTTTTTTTTTTTTAACTTTATTTTGTACATTTAACAATTGAAAACATAAGCAATCAAAAACCAAAAAGTAAACACAGATGAGTAAATATATACATTTCTCAATTAAATGTAATGGATACATGTAAATTTTTTTGTTCTTGTTTTGTTTTTTGTTTGTTTTTTTTTTTGTTTTGTTTTTTGTTTGTTTTTTGTGAATCAAACAATATATTACACAATATATTTGGTTCATAGTAATGCATTCATACAGTATTTGTCCTTTTGTGTCTGGCTTGCTTCACTCAACATAATGTCCTCCAGGTTCATCCATGTTGCCATATGCTTTATGACTTCATTTCTTCTTACAGCTGCATAATATTCCATCCTGTGAATAGACCAGTTTGTTTATCCATTCATCTGTTGATGGACACCTGGGTTGTTTCCAACTTTTGGCAATGGTGAATAATGTGGCTATGAACATCGGTGTGCAGATGTCTGTTCGTGTCACTGCTCTCAGTTCTTCTGGGTATATACCCAGTAATGGTATTGCAGGGTCACATGGCAAGTCTATATTCAACTTCTTTAGGAACTGCCAAACAGTCCTCTATAGTGGTTGTACCATCCTGCATTCCCACCAACAGTGAAGAAGTGTTCCTATCTCTCCACATCCTCTCCAACACTTGTAGTTCTCTGTCTTTTTAATAGTGGCCATTCTGATAGGTGTGAAATGATATCTCATTGTAGTTTTGATTTGCATTTCCCTAATCATGAGTGATGTTGGGCATTTATTCATGTGTTTTTTTGCCATTTGTATTTCTTCTTTAGACAAATGTCTATTCAATTTGCCGATTTTTTAATTGAGTCATTTGTCTTTTTACTGTTGAGTTGTAACATCTCTTTATATTAAATAAAGATATTAAACCCTTATCAGATATGTGATTTCCAAATATTTTTTCCCATTGAGTTGGCTGCCTTTTCACCCTTCTGACAAAGTCCTGTGAGGTGCCAAAGTGTTTAATTTTGAGGAGGTCCCATTTATCTACTTTTTCTTTTGTTGCATGTGCTTTGGGTGTGAGGTCCAAGAAACCACCACCTACTACAAGGTCTTGAAGATGTTTCCCTACATTTTCTTCTAGTAGTTTTATGGTCCTGGCTTTTATATTTAGATCTTTGATCCATTTTGAGTTGATTCTTGTATAGGGGGTGAGATAGGGGTCCTCTTTCATTCTTTTGGTTATAGATATCCAGTTCTCCCAACACCATTTGTTGAAGAGACTGTTTTTTCCCATCAGCGTGGGCTTGGTAGGTTTGTCAAAAACCAGTTGACTGTATAGGTGAGGGGTTACGACATTAATGTTTAATACCTTCCTCCTACCCCGCTCGCTCTCCTCTCATTAAACAGACTGCTGTCAGAAATAACTGTCCAAGGTGCATGAGGACAGGAAGTTTGCTGAATCCCCAGAGTCTAGTACAGAGCATGGCATAGAAAAGATCAATAACTGTTGTTAATATTATTAATGTGTGGATGAATGGATGGATGGATAAACTGATGAAAGCAACTTCTTTCTTAACCTTTGATTATCCTCTTGGCCTACTGAATTAAATGTAAGTTCTTCAGTGGCCTGGCATTCAAGACCCTACATAATACTATTTAATAAACACACATAAAATTCCTAACAGATCAAAGATAGTATACTAAACCCAGAGAAAATAAAAAAATAAGACTACGACTCAAAACTATTTCCTAGCTTTACTTCACATTATTCCCCAATACACAGACCTCTAATTAATTTAAGTACTTGCCATTTTCAAAACACCCACTATCCAGAAGTCATTATTTAGTAGACCTGGATCAAGAATTTAGCTGGACAAGTATTTGGTTTAGTTCAGTATTTTAAAAAATATTTGAATTTAAGTGTGTTTAGGGGATGAAGGGTATATATTCTCCAATTAATTTTGTCCCCACACTAGGTCCCCTCCACTCATCTACAATGCCTACCTGGCCCCTGAAGAAATGGAATTGAGTCACCATTGCCTTTGTGAAACTGTTTCTGCTCACTACTAAGGTTCCCCCTTCCATTTACACATCAACATTTGGCTCATGGTTCAACCAACTCAAACATCACTTCCTCTTTGAAATTATCCCTGATCTTCTAAATCTCTATTTTCTTATGGTACTCTGATTAATCTACTCTTAAAGCATTCGTCATATTTAGCTTTATATTATAATTATATACATTTCTTATCAGTTCTATAGATGTTAAGTACCTTGAAATCAGGTTTATTGTCTTGCCAATTTCAGTATCACTCACAGCACAGAGCTAAGGGCCTTGTACATGTTAGACATCCAATAAATGTCAAAATGAATTAAAGTTAGGTGGAGAAATTCTTTTGATTTGGAAAAAAAATGCTGGTTTGGAATGAGATTTTACGTTTCAGGTACACTTTATATGCAGATATAGTCCATGCACTTACAAATGATAAACTTCCAATTATATAACTAAGATGAGGTCTTCTTTACCAGGAGAACTCCATGGTGATTTTGTAGATATTGCCTACATATCCACAATGTACTGATAGAGAATAAGGAGTCTGTAGTAATGCAGACATGGTTTTTAGTCTGGCTCCATCACTTTCTAGATGTATGACCTGAAGCCAGTACTTAAGTTCTCTAAGTCTCAGTTCCTTCATAGGATGGTGGCACTTACCACAAGGGTTCACTGTGAGAACTCAATGATGAATACATAGAAAGCATTTAACACAGAGCCTGATACATAGTAAACATTCAGTAAATGTTAACCTAATCCCCAATTGACATTATAATAAACTAAAATGAATAGGGAAAATGTGACAATGTAACTTTGAAATTTTCCTTCCATTTTGTGTGGTATTAAAAATACACATAAAAATCAATGAACTATAAAAAATAAAAAATAAAAAATACACATATAAGTTAAGCTCTTTTTTTAAACATCCTAATCACTAAGCCAATTCATTATTATACTTTCTTTACATTTTAATTTATAATTAAATTTGAAGATATTTGAAGCATCTTTTATTATGAATATTACTTGGAATAATAAACGGAAAAAATTCTTAAAAATGTACAATTTTTATTGGCTCCCTGCCTGCTGAGAGAGATTTCCCATCAATTAGACATCTGGAATATTTCCAGTATTTGAAGATACTAAGACTTCTGTTCCCAGAAAAAGATTTGATTTTCTGCCTAAATTTCTACTAAAAAAGCAAAAAGTCAAGATAATGGAGCTTTTTTTGGCAGAGAACTGGAAATTCAGAGCATGGCTAGATTTATACTATGGTTGCAAAGATCAGAGAATAAATTTTCCATTACTAATTATAATGGCCTTATTACATTTAATTAGAACTTCAAATATTTATGTTCTGTCTAATGATTCTTCTTCAGTCACTAGCAGGAAAGAACAAATAAATTATACATAAGTAATTAGTACTTAGGACATGTCTTTTTGCCTTAGATAAAACATTTGTACTAGAAATGTTCTTATATTTTCTAACATTTTAAACTAATAAAGCATCAGGTTTTCTTTGTAACTAGTTCTATGTTGTGTAGTGTGAAACAATCCATACAAAATACTAAAATAAAGGCAATTAAGTTATATTAATTATAAAAAAAAAATTAAATCCAATCAATTGAAAAATCTTCTAGTTAGAAAAAATGCTCTTTATAACCTATATTAAGAATCCAAATATCACTGAAATCTGTTTAAATTACATTTAAAATCATTAATGTTTATTATTTTACTTCAACACAATGAAAACTCATAATAGGCACTCAATGAGCATACTTTGTGCTTGGGGCTTTGCTAAGCACTGCTCAAGTGATTTAGAAACAACTTCTGCTATTGAGGAACTTACTCTATCACAGTGACAGCCCTACTGGTAAACAGTAAGGTATATCTGGACACCTCTTTACAGCATTTAAGAATCAAATTATATAAACAGCTAGTAAAATGAATGAGAACTAGTCAGTGAAAGAACCCTCAGTCACTTCTCTTTGGGAGCTTAAGCATATTACGGAAACATTCATTCATTCACTCACTCATTCATTCATTTACTAAACATACACTGATCAAATGCCTACCCTTTGCCAAACACTGTGGTAGGAGCCATACAAATGACTAGGAAAACGTTCTTGCCCCCAAGGATATCAGACTATATGAAGAGGGAAAACATGGAAGAAGACTTAAATTCCATGGGATAACTGCCAAAACAGAGACATGGCCCAAATTCTATGAAAAAAAAAGAGATGTAGAAAATAACTACCATGATGAAGACAGAAAGTTGCATATACTCATATATGCATTTTCAGCCCTGTATTAGAAAGTAAGCAGCAGTTTGCCAGGTAGAGCATGTATAGATGTGATAGGAGGATAGAAAGACATTCTAGTCAAAAGAACATTATTCTAGCAATGGAAGAACTTGTACCATTGATATAAAGGCAGTGGCCACCAAAGGTTCTGAGAGGAAGGAGAGGAAAGAATAGGTATAACATGGGGCATTTTGGGACACGGGAATTGTCCTGCATGACATTTTACATTGACAGATACAGGCCATTATATATTTTGTCAAAACCTATAAAATTGTGTGGTGCAAAGTGTAAACTATAATGTAAACGATACACCATGGTTAGTAGATATGTTTCAATATGTGTTCATCAATTGTAACAAATGTACCAAACTAATGAAAGATGTTGTTAATGGGAGACAGTGTGGGAGGGGTAGGGAGTGGTGTATATGGGAATCCCCTATGTTTTTTATGTAACATTTATGTAATCTAAAGCTTCTTTTAAAAAAAAAAAAATTATATAAAAAGGCATGGAGTTATAAAAGGGGCCAATGAGTTCAGAGTAAGTGGTGAGACTTTCGTACAACAGAAGATAAACAGCTGAGGTGGTAGTCTGGGGTCCAACAGTTAATAAGCTCATAAGGAAAGATAATGTGTTTGAACTTACTTTTTTTTGAAAGAAAGAACAAACAGAGGTTTGTGGGAGGTAGTGGAGTGTCTCGTGATTACACTTTAATACAGAGAAACCAGAAGGATCCCAGGCTGCTGAAATAGTTTAAGGGAGATGCTGAGAGCCTAAACCATTGTGGTAACAACTAGGGTGGAGAAAGGAGATTCAGAAACATGTCAATAGTCCTACTGGTCATGGTGGTTGAGGTTTTGTTTGAAAGGGAAAAAAATTCAGGGATTGTTAACAAAAGGAAAGAGGCAGAAGACACTATATGGAACTGCTTTTGCATTAAGAAACCAGTATATTCTATCTTGTAGGGACAAAAAAATGATCGTTTTCTATTTCTAGTAACAATTTTTAGTTTTTCAAAATGATGACTTCAGTCAATGGTTTGGCAATTTCATCATGTTAATGACCTGGAAGGCTAGATCTGTGTCTTAGCCATTAATACAACCTATAGCACCACCAAAACACTCTGCATGAAATAGGTATTCAATCAATGTTTATGAATTAAGAATCAATTATTTACATATGAAGATTATTCACTTGAATTTGACATAAATGAATAAATTCTTTATTCCCTGGGAACACTTACTCTGCAGTAATCCAAAGTAGCAACATATTCATAAGATCCTAGAGATAACTCTGGCTTCTCATAGTGGTCCAGTCTTCTCCCGATGTGGTCCAGATGTTGGAAATAGAATGGTGGAACTAATAAAAATAGAAAAGGAGAGGGGAAATATTTTGTTTTCATAACACAGACAATTTAGTAAGTCCAGGTTTATCATGGAAGGAAAGGATTTAGTATGAGGAATAAGTCTTTTAATGCTGGAATGTAGTATATTCTAAATATCCACTATTTAAAAAGCGTATCTTAGAATGTACTTGAGCTCTCTAAAAAATCCTCTTGACCCTTCTATAGGTTATTGATGACAAAGAACATTTATGATTCATTTCATACTAGAGAAATGGGATAAAAATATTGATGTTTTTGAGTTGTCACAACTCAGAATTAATTGTCCCTATTTAATTAACTTATGAAAACAAATCATGATATTTCTATTTGAATTTTCAATATACCGAACAGAAATATATATCGGTTATTTGTACTATTAACTACAGTATCTACTACCCTTTAATTAAGGAATGTATTCAGCCCTGGGGAGCTTGCATGGTAATCTTTTAAAGTTTGGACTTCAGAATAGAGGATTACTGTATTAGGGAAAGACTAACTGCTAAGATCTCAGCTGAGGAACTTCAATTTGATTCAAATGTCTAAGAAGGTTAGTTATGGCAAAGACCTGGAAGTCCTCCAATAGCACAGAAACACTTATGAGTCATATATTGAACACTTGGACAAATATGGCCTGGTATCTCTGTGAAAGTGAACGCCTGTCACCTTGAGATTAACAGGACTGGCCATTAAAGCCACTGCCCACAGAAGTATTAGAATAATTGACAATGCTTGAGTTTTAAGCATTTTTAAAAAAACATTTGTATTTGTGAAACTATAGAAATAAGGCCTTAAAAAAAAAAAAAAAGACTGAGGAATACTCATTTTTACTTGTGAAACTAACACATGGATCACAAAAGGACTCTTTTTAGGTTGCACTTAAAAATCATTGAGGCTTAATTTTTTTTTTCTAATTTCCTACTGTATCATATCCAATTCTTTTAAAAACAAGTTCCATAAAAATTCATATGTACATACGGATCTCTGAATTTGAAAAATTCAGTATCTTGAAAAAATCACAGAAGTGGAAACTGAGAGTGTCAGCTGAGCTAAGTAAACTAAGAGGGACTTATACTGCTCTTTTGTACATGTAGATGAGAGAAAGGATGCTGCGTTGGCTGTCTTGGGATGTCTGTTACAGTAATTTCTACATAGCATAGTCTGTTATTCATTCATATTCACAAATCTAAAAGTAATATGTGAATTTTTTGCTCTTTTAAATTAATTAATTTTATATATTTTAGTAGTTAATATTATCTGCCATGCTTTATAAACCAAAAATTCAAGTCACACGATAAATTATATACTGCCATATGCTACTTGTTTTCCTCATGACTTTCAACCTCATATGCTTCCCACTGAGCAATCTCTGGACAATTTAAAGAGAAATAGAGTAGAACATGTGACCGAGCCTGCTGAGTTCTTTCTAACTGCAACACATCTCTGACTTCTTTAGACCTAAGTGTAGAATATAGGTGTCAACTTAAATCTAAGGGACCCTGGCTTCCTTGTGGAGACAAATATTTGAGCCTAAGGTGAATAACCATATTGGAAAATGAACATAGAAGCTTCCTAGCAGTAGATACCCACAGGAATGCAATCTATTGTGTGGAGATACAAGTCTTGTCTTGGCAACCACCTGGAGTGGTTTTTCACACCATGTTGCTCCAAGTGAGTTGAGGGCTTAAGTTAAGACACTGAAGAGACTGTGACCCGGGTGAAAGACTTCATCCAAATGCTCCACAGGAGAGGCCTCTGTCTTCTCATGACTTCCCCCAATGATAACACCACCCACCCCAAAAAACCTAAAGCACAGAGAAGTGAATTGTCAAAGGGGTCCTAAAATTCAGATCCCAAGATTTATTGATATCCAAGGTTTTGGCCACGGACTTCATCCAAGATGAGACATGTAACAAAATCTTCCTTAGAAAAAGAAGTGAGGGTGGAGAGCTAACAAAATCTAGCCCCACTGGGATATCCAATTTTCACTGTAGATGCAACAGCTGGAGCAAAGAGAGAGAGACTCCAAAAGGTCCATGCCACAGTCTTTGAGATGAGGCCAGAAGCCAATGATTCACCTCTATAGTAAGGGTTTTTAAGAACTGACCAAAGGTCTTCATGATACAAACTCACAATGCTGGTCTCTGGCACTCCAAGTTAGGAAAAGCAAAGGACTGTGATAATGGGAAGCATGGGGGGTGGGGGCAGGGAAACGAGAAAAAGCATTTGATAAAAGCAGTGTTCCCCCACCAGAGAATACTCAGGGAGCCAAGCTGCCATGAATGCAATTACTCAGGCATAAAATCAGGCAGAAAAAGTATTATTCGTTCTTTAGATTTAATTAGCCACAGGGAAGAATGTCTATGAAGATAAGGAACAGTGGAAAGGATATAGAAAACTCATACTTTAATAATCATAAACACTTCTAGAAAACTCTGTAAATATAAATGAATATGGGAATATTCTCAGTCTGAGTATGTGCTTTATTTAACTCCAAAGAATTAAAAACATAGAGACAATATAAGTATAATAAACCTGAGCACATTTTTAGCAAATTTATAGTTTCTGTCAACATCAGTGAATTCATACTGAAATGAAACTGGAAATATAATGAATTTTGGAAAGCCCTTTAAAATAATGCTCAATACAATCCAGACTTATATCGAAGGGGGAAAAAATCTACTTAAGTGTTAAAGCCCTTAGTTAGACCTGAGATTTTCCTAAATATCAATGAGCTCATATTCAAGAATAACCATGCAGAATGATGAAAGAGGAAAAGTTTTTCAGGTTTATCATCTGTAAACATAAGAGATAAAATGTCACATTTTTGTGGAAGGGAATTGAGAAATGAAAAATTTTTTCCTACTTTTGAATTTTCTTTTATAAAAAACACTGCAGCTTCATATGAGACCCATGGGGTTGCATAAGGCTAAAAGGGACTTGGATGACCCAAATGGAGCATATTCTGATTGAATTCCTTCCAGGAAGACTATAAGGAATTTATGACTATATAGAAAATAAAATTCACCTACGATTTTCCTAACATAAGAAAAGTAATATTTAAGAGCTTTTGCAAGGAACACTTAATAGCACCACTTACCATCATTTACACAGTTGCAAAATCCACACTGATACCTTCTTCCTCCTTCAATGAACTGCATAAATGGGCACATATAGGCTTTGCATCTGTTGCATCTCACAGGTCCATTCTCTCCATGATTTACCAAGTAAAGGGGAATCTGTAAGAAGCAAGTAAAAGTTAGCAATAAGTGGGCATAGGATTTCCAGACATTTCAGAAGTCCTATGTAATAAATGTAATTTGAAACATCTTCTAATGGCACTTATTAAGGAATGGTTAACTCTTAATATTTTCCAGGAGAGTAAAACTGTCTCTCTTGATACCATTTGAACTCAAGGCAATAAGATATTGCCTACAATATGTAAACAAAAATTAATTCATAACTATATCTCATTTATAAGCAGGTATGTGTATATTTATATTTAGGTATATGTGTGCATTTTTGTTTATGCATATATGTGGAGAGAGAGGAAGAAGAAGAAGGGAAGAAAGAGAAAGAGAAATGATGAAAATAATACTTAATACGTATGTTAAGAGTTTTCTGTATACTTTTCATCACATATTTTGCTGACTTTATTCATAGAGAATAAATAAAGAGGTGAATTGGGTCTGATTTCACAAATTCTATTTTGCATAGCCATATGCTGTTTAGATAGTTTCATCTAAGTATACAAAATATTTCTTCAAAAATACAACTGTTTGAGGAAATATGCAATAATGGTCACTTATTTAGGCAAAGAGGAAGAATCTGCCTTTTCTGTTACTCTATCAGAAGACAAAATGTTTCAGAGTACGCTCAATGTAGCTGATCATGCTTTGCCAGTCTGAAAAACTAAACATTTTGATTACTTCTTCCTCATAAACATGTGTAGAAACCATTACACATCTTTTACAGTTTGAAAGTGAAAAAGCGTCAGCATTAGAAGTCTGCCTTTTAGAATGAAACCACAAAGATTCTTTTCGTTTTTATAAATTCCCTTAAAAATAACATTTTTAGAAAAACATGAGAATTGCAGGATTTGGCATGTCAACTAACTTGTTCTTTAAAGGAAAAGATAAATGAAGCAGCTTGCTTTTTTTCTTTCTTTTTTTTTTTTTTACCGGGAGGTCCCGGGCGTTGAACCCCAGTCCCTCCATATGGTAGACAGACGCCGAACCTCTTGAGCCACATCCGTTTCCCGCAGCTTGCTTTTTAATGAAGGTCTGAAGAGGGGGAGGTAGGTAGCAGTGAGGTAGGATCATAAACCATTTTCTGCCCAAATCCACTTATTCTTTCTACCCAGATGTCGAATATGAAAATTAATTCACAAAAGAATCAGGGAAAGGATAGAAACAAGACACATTTGGAATCACTCCCCACAGCCTTTGCATAGGCCTCTCTCCGGAGGATGGACTGAGTTTTCTTGTTCATGGTCTCTCCTGATCCATAGCAAGCGCATAGTTCTAGCCCCCTGCTGGTAGGGTTGTGACAAGGATTAAATGGGTAATACTGTGCAGTACAGAGCACCATGCCTGGCACACAATTGTTGGCTAAAGTTAACTGTTATCATTACTATACAGAATGACCTTCCCTCCCCTTAACACCAGTATCTTTAACTGGAGAGTTATAGCTGCATAAGCTTGAGATGGGTTCTCTGGAGTTCCTGAAGGCATTTATTTATATAAATATTTAAACTAGTCAACTTTTATGTAAACCTTTTGTTTGGAAGATATAAAGTGACAAATGTTTGTGCTCTTTAGCTGATAAAAACGATCACAGGGGACAAGAAGGAAGCAAACGAAGACACAGGTACAAACCTGAGTTGCTGGCTATGTATGGGGAATTAGGAAAGTGAGAAGTCAAAGACAACAAAAATGTAACAATAAAGTAGCTCTTTCTGGCTCCTCAAAAATCCAATTATCAATCATGCCTCTGGCTACTGTGTTGTTCTAAGTTTCAAACTTTGATCAGGAGATTCTTTTAGGAGTTCAACTAGGGAGAAAGTCTACAATTTGTATCTACTCCACCAAGTTTACTTTTCTCCTTTTTTTTTTTTTTTTTTTTTTTTCAAATTGTACAAAGGCTATAATCAAGTCCCTGTGAGGGTAAAGAAACAAAGTATGATGCAATTATTTCCTAGACAAACCAGAGGTAATGGAAGAAAATTGACCTTATTTTTAGTGATATGATTTGCCCAAAGGCAGGCCCAGCCTAAAATTACTGTAAAATTGTTTTCAACTAACACCTAAGCATTCCAGTCCTGGCAGATTCAAACTTGTAGAACTGAAAATGAATGTCTAGTAATAAAGTAGAGTTAGGTAATGACTATATCCAGACTATTAAATACACTTATATTTTTTCTATTTTCACTCTTTTGGAAACAGGATGATAGATAGGTAAGTAAGGCCTTCAGACAATTGAGGTGACAGTAAAGAATGTTAAAAGCTTTTTAACTGTTTACATTTTATTTTCAGGCCACAGGACATGGGTTTCTAAATTACACTGTCTTCTTTCATCTCTTTCAGCCTATGCTGAAAACCATCAGAAATGTTTTCCTTGCTCTCTCCAGATGTCTGCTTATCTGCTCGACAGTAGTATACATGAGCTCATAAAATAGTTAATCTCACTTTTCTTCTGAGTATAGTTTTTAAAAAAAAATACACATATATGACTTTCCAAAATTTTCCCTAAGCTGTTTTTCCCCCCTTAACAAGGGTATCATATCATATTTACTTCAGAAATATTTTCAGTTTTTATAATTTTGCTTATAAATGTGCATTGATCTTTTGGCTTCTAGTATGTCCCTACTGGTCTTTTTTCCCCATTCTTCTCTTAAATGGAAAAGTGAAGGGATGGAGAGACTGGCTCTAAAAACCTCATCTAGCCATTCTTGTTTCTGGCCCTGTGTGGCATGACCCAGTTTATACAACTCAAAAGTGATGGGGAAGCTGCGAAAAGAAGAGGGAGGAGAACAATACTTTAATACTCTGCATTTTTGGATTACCAGGGCCATGCCAAATACTATATTAGCACTAATTTTAATCAGAAAGTTTTAACTGAATAAATGCCTCTCTTTTTTGTGCCTGTAAAACACGATGGTAGATTTTGGACCACAAGCTGAAATATAATTCATTGGGAATTTGGGTCAGGGCTAAATACCAGTGATTAAAAAGCAGAACAAAACAAAACACTTTTTTTTTTTTTCACATAAAGGAAGTAGGTAAGATGTACCAATCAATACTTCCTTAATACTACTTTTAATTTTTAATATTTTTTCTTATTTTAAAATATTATCAGTTTTTCAAGTATTCTTTCTATCCTCTCAGGTAACTTTAATATTTGTACAGTAGGCACTGTGTACATTGTGTACCTTTGTAAGGCTTACAGTCTAGTGGAGTAGAAAGGTATTAAACAAATAAGCACACAAATATCCAATTAAAGGAACATGATGTAGAAAGAATACTTGGAATAACACCATTACCATTTTCAGCTAAAAAGAGCTCTTATTAATGTTAAACTATTCACAGACTGTATTTTCAAAACAAAAATAGATGCTCAAAGAAAATGGAGCATGACAAAGAGAGTGTGATCATGAAGAAAGTTTGTAGCCTAATATTTGGCATCTATAGTATTAATATCTGAATATAAAAGTCTGCGTATAGATTCTCTGTTTTAGAAAAGTAATAAATAACAGAATGCAACTAAATATTAAAAGCAGATTCTGGGAGTCGGATGTAGCTCAACTGATTGGGCGTCTGTCTCCCATATGGAGAGACCCGGGTTCGATCCCTGGGACCTCCCGGTAAAAAAAAATAAAAAATAAAAAAAATAAAAAAAATAAAAGCAGATTCTACCAAACCTTGAGAGCTTAAGAAAATATGATGGTGTTTTTATAGCATAGAACCAGTAGGTGGCATTGTGCAACTTAAAATTGAAACAAAACTGTCCCTTTTAAAAGTAATAATCTTGAGTAATAAAATAACCAAGATGTTACAATCGTCTTATGTAACTCTAATAACGTTTCACTTAGCTTAGGTCAGCTATTACCATTTCAAAATCAAGAAACTGTTCATAATGGGTAAGGTATGTTCTGGGTGAAACAATGATATTAAACAACATGATATATAAGGTTATTTAAGCATCAATTACATAGAAATAACAGAATTTGTCAAATTTATTGCAAATAATAACCAAAAAAACCCACCTATTTTTAAAGTTTCTAATCCTCTACCAACTTTTCCTTGACTATATGTAGAAAAATTGAGGCATTATTGCAATAGCAGCCACAAAGCAGAGCAGGCAGGTTACAGATGGCCTGGGAAGTAGGGGTGTTGTGAACTGATGCTCCTGCTGCCACCGCCCACTACTTCCTCTCCACATTAGCATCAAGGTGCAACTTAACAAAGCAACAGACAGTGATGCTTGCATTGTGGTGCTCAGCAGTTCACAATGATGACCAAAATGATTTTCCAAATCAAGCATCTACCTTCTTGTTGGAACATCAAATCACAAGCAATGGTGTTGATAAAGGAAGGGGTGACACGGAGTAGCCAAATCCCAGATTTTGGGAACACCCTAAAGTAGGAATGTTTTATCTGCCCATATCCAGGATATCACTGGTTGAAAACTGTCCCTATCTCCTGCCTCTCCTAGCATTTGCCCCATGATCATGATCCACTTTCCTTATTTTTCAGCAGCACAGTTCACATAAATTCTAAACTCCCTCTTTAATCACCTGTTTTACCCCTCTTCTAACACTTATTTACTAATTTTGAAGAAACATAAATTTTTCATTTTCAATGTATATTTCTCTTCCCCATTTCCTCTCCTTTTACTTCCTTCATTAGAAGTCTTCAACAAAATAAGCAATGTCCTAGGACCAAACAGTCGTCACCCATTTACCAATATTCTTCTTTACTAAGTGCCTGAAGGAAATACCCAAGCTAAGCAGTTATTGGTTATGGAAGAGACAATTTACCTACGATGGGTTCTGAAATAATTCAGAATATTTAAAATAAGAAAATCTGCCAAAATGCAACAGCTTGATGAAGGATCATATTCAACATGAGATCATCTTCCCCAACAAATCTGTAAATATATACCTCTAACAAAAGGACTTCATATTTCAATACAACTTGACACACAACTACTTCTTGGGGTTGGAGTGTTGCTTATTTTTTGGATCTATCTCAAGAAGAGGTCAGTTGGTAATTTGGATTAATTGGGGGATATAGGTAGAAGCATAGAAATAGTAAGGAAAAAGATAATCCAGAACCTGTGATGAAAAACTACCCTTTAAAAATGCTTAACATTCAGATGATTAGGCATGCTGGAAGACAAGAGTCAGTTTCCCAGAGGATTATGTTCAGAAACTAAAATAAAAAGAGAACCAGTATCAACTGCACTCCTTAAAGAAATTTCCATATGAAAGAGAAATAAGAAGCACCTTGTATTTGCTTTCTATTTTTAGCTTTTCCATATACGATATTCTATCAGCCTACATGGACAGAAAAGATGCAGTTAAATAAGCCACTTAGTGTAATTAATGTATACATTTTTTTTAAAATAGCATTACTACTTTGTCTGACTCTTACTTTAAAATTACACATATGCCATGAATAGAATATTTTCTGAAAGCCTTTTAAAAATCATGTTATGCATCTTCTAAAAAGAAATAGAGCCTGATAATAGGGCATGCAATATATTGTATTAATTCTAAGAATATATTTCTATTTCCCAAGAGTGTTTTAAAGTAACCTAAAACTTTGTGTTTTTAATATATTTCCAGAATATTATCCTCTTGCTAGTTTGAGTGCTATAGGCACTTGAGAGATTATTTTCAGTTTTTTCCTCTCCATTAGAGGGTCTAGTTATAGCTAGAACTTATATTAAACTTCAACATCCTTGATTTGGAAGTTAGTCTTTTTTGTCTATCCAGCATTGAAATAAAATATTTATTGTTTCAGACCTCTCATAATATATGGAAAATCATAACTATTTTCTGTGTGGTTATTTGCAGTTTAAAATGCTTCCATATACATAATTTCAGTTTGGTGTTGAGGCATGAAAACAACCCTGTGAGTGGTATTACCATCCATGTTGTTCAGAGGGGGATTGAAAGGAGGAGATGAGAAGTGAGTGTCCAAAGTCTTAGCATCAATAAATTGCAAAACTGTAGCTTCAATTCTCATCCATCCATCCATCCATCCATCCATCCATCCATCCATCCATCCATCCATCCATCCAT
>JAKSZT010053767.1:16643425-16671567 GCA_026826555.1 Tolypeutes matacus
CATCCATCCATCCATCCATCCATCCATCCATCCATCCATCCATCCATTCCAGCTATTTACCTTCTCTGTACCATATGGGAGCTACTTAAAGATTTGCCTCAGAGCAAGACACCATTATCTGTGGTCTCTGACTTGAACCAAGCTCTCAATGTTCCTTTTTACATTTTAAGGTTCCTTTGTGCCCTCTCGCTCACTTTCTCTAAAGGAGTTATTTCATACTTTTTTTACCCTATTCAATCCTCCAAATAAATTCTCCCTTTACTTCTCTTGGGAGATAATTTTGCTTCTTCTTCACAAAGAAAATAGAAGCTCTGAGATAGGAAATCCCTTGACTTTTACCCACTAATTTATCCGTATCTGCAATAGATCATTTTCCTTTTCTCTCCTTCTTGTTAAAATGGAAGGGACATGTCTCTCTCTCCTGCTACTTTCTCAGAGATCTTTTCTAAATTGGAACTACATCTAAACCTACCCCCCCCGCCCCCCAGCACAAGTTTAGGTGTTTCAGTTAAGTGCTCCCAATTACAGTTTTATCTTTCAGTATCACCACTAAACTCTCAGATCCATGACACTCAGGTCTAATTTGTTTGCTGTGTGTCTCCTATAGGACTGGGCCAGGAATAGTTAGCAATCAAAAGTTTTTGGATAAACAAACAAATTATCAGATACTCCCAAATTAACTGTCATACGCCCAAGACAGCTATGATAGGTGCCAAAGCATAAAGCACAAGGAAGTCACTTGCATTGGAGGCCAGTAAAGGCTTCTTTCAAGTAATAGATGGCAGTTACAAGGAGTTGTATTTCCAATGTTTGACAAGAAGAAGGGAGTATTTCAATGAGTGCAAATGGCTTAAGACAGGAAGAAAAGCATGCTGTTGACTAGAAAGCAAGTAGCCTGGACCAGCTGAGATGAAGAGAGATAAAGAGGAAGGCTGGAGCATTTTCATCAAGAGTCTTCAAAGCTAGGTAGGGCACTATACTATGTTATGAACACCTGGGTTTAAGACAGTCTCTCTCTCTCTCTCTCTCTCTCTCTCTCTCTATCTATCTCTATCTCTATCTCTATCTCTAATCTCAGATTGGTTGTTACTACATGATCACAATTCTGACATAAAATAGTTAAGAGATTTTGGCCATTGACTAAAATGATGGCTTTAGGGGGAAAAATGATACATTTGGTATAGGTTTTTAAACCTACTTATAAATTACTGATTTCTATCAAATGTTTTATAATTGCCATGAGGGACTTTTAGAATTTCTGTTTGTTTCATCTCCTATATTACTCAATTCATAAGACTTTTTAGAAAATAAACTAAAAAGATTTTTTAATACTGTGAATTAATTTAGATTAAAATTGTAACTAAAAAAATTCATTCCAGTTAACACCATGAAGTATACAACCTTCATGTTCACCACTGGTGTCCAGGGCCTAGATTATGGAATAAATTCCCAATAAATATTTGTTGAATGGGTGAGAAGGAAGGAACAGAGGGAAGGAAGGAGGGAAGGACAGAGAGAGGGAGGAAGTAAAGAAGTCTGAAAGGAAAAGGAAGAAAGTGAAAAACAGAAGTCACCTTTGAACTTGAGAATATTTGCCAGTTCTTTATTATGGAAGATTAGGTCTGGGTGTGATAAACCCTAATATACCAAGTTCATCCCAAAATATGCACAAACACCTGCACTAGAAAACCACTCTCAAGCACATGCTAAAAGTGTCTTAAAGCAAACACAGCTGTGACCTTCCTACCAGGCCTTGTGATGCCAAAGGGGTTTGGGTTGGAAGTTAAATCAGACTACATGCTGAAGGTCTATGAAAGGTCTGCTCCTGGTAAGAAGGCATCCACAGTTCCCAAGGGAAAATAAATATCAGTATAGCTAATAGGGAACCATAATATCAGCTTTCTTCAATGGCAGTCCTGTTCCATGACTAAACTATAAATGTAGTTAATGATTCTTAAACAAGAAATGGTCTGTGTGGATTGGGTTATACTGACACAGCCTTTCAAGTTATGGGTATATTTGCAAAGATCAGCACCATTTTTCATACTTGAACAGATGTTGGAAACTTCTGACTAGACACTCCCTCAAGAAGCTCTGATATTCCCGTAATTCTACAGATGAGAGACATTTTCCCACATTTCTTATAAACCTTGACCTATTTAAGTTTATTTTATAAACTAAGGGAGAATTATATTTTGTTGTATAATTATAAGTCACTTGTAAAAGATATATTTACTTGCTATAAGAATGCACAGTTTTTTTACAGATGATGTAACTAAATTTTACACTTAAAAATCCTCTGAGTCTCTCCCTGCACATGGTTCACCAGTCCCTTCTATTCAAACCTACATGTGATGCTGGAGTTTCTTAGGTATACTTCCAGAGACTGGAGCCTCCCACCTACCTATGTGCCAGGTGTGCATGAAATCTAGGTGGAGCTGCAACTCCTACCCTACAGCTCAATGGACTCATCCAAGTCACCTGGTGAGGAGACAACGATGGGAAATGGCCATCCCAGGGAATGGAGAGGGCCTGCATCTGCAGGCAGGATCATCCCACCCACCATATCCATGGGATATAAGCCCTCTCTCACTTGGAGTTGGAGTGGACATCACCATCCCAGTCGCCTCTGGATTGAGGGAAGAACTATGGACTAGAGTGGACTTAATGGTATTCTCTTGCTCACATATGGTGATTCTTGCAATGCAAGAAATTATAACAATGAGGTGGAGCCAGTGGCCACTTGACAGTTTTTTGGGTAGGGAGGGGATGAGCAGTTGAAATACAGGGGCTTCTTTGGGAGTTGGAGGTTGTCCTGAGTACTGTTGTGGCAATTGATGTAGGCCATTTTACATCAGCACACACCACTCAGAACTGAGTGGGAGAGAGTGTGGTCTACAGTGTGAACCGTGGTCTATGGTTGGTGGCAAGGCTCCAGGAGGTGTAAGTTCATTGAGGTTGGTGGGCCACACTATGGGAGATGTTTGTGTTGGATGTGGTGGGAGGTGTGGGAGGTGGGCAACATGGGAATCCGAGTGGGTTCCGTATAATATTTTAGGTAATCTAAGCACCTCTTAAAATATATGTATATATATATATATAAAAAATAACATTTTTGTAAGCAAATACACATATATGCATATATATTTATATATCATTTTACAAATGTTTGTATGTATTGTGAGAATTTTGATTTCTACCCATAATAAAAAAAAAAAAAAAAAAATCCTCTGAGTCAAGTGTGTTTCTTCCACAACAGAAAAAATGGGCAGTTTTCAGTCCCTCAAAGAAAAGTAAATACTCACTTTAAAGATTAAAGGTTAAAGTTAATAAGCTAAGAGGTAAACTCCCATTGTCTCTCAGGAAGAATTACAAGTTAGCCAAAGCATCCCTCCATTTGTCTCATTTCCTTATGAGAAAATGGGTCTCTTAAAAATGATGGAAATGTTAGCAAGAAGTCTCTAAAACAGTTCTTTGGTGGCTCCTCAATGATCCCCAGTGCTCTACTTCCAGGGAGGTTGGTCTACCCTCTAGGCTCATATTTTACAGATGCCATTTACACAATCATCATGGCATTTAACATTCACTGAAAATCATATCATGGCAGAATGATTTGTTTTTATTATTGTTTCTCTTGAAACAATTTATTCTCCATTTAATAAAAACATAAAAGTTTACATGAATAATTTTGAGATTGAGAAAAGAAGCATAGTGCATTTAGCTTCCAAATTATAACTTAAAATAGAATTCTAACAACCTTTGCCCTGACAAATGTGACTTCCCTGTATGTCTGTAACAATGCTATAACACAGTTCTAAAATTGGATAACATTCTGTTCTTCAGCTGCCAAATTTTTTCATATACTTTTTCATAGCACTGTTTAAACAGTCATCAAAATCCTTAAGGGATAAGATTTGGTTTCTAAAGTAACTTCATATGCTACAAAGTATTTAAAATGTATATATTCATAAGTCCATTTCTATTTGAGTACATACATTTTAGTTTTCCAAGTTTTTATGGTAATACTTTTAAAAACATAGCATTAAAGCAGACAACTTAAGATTATAATGTATATCCCAAAAGATCAGGTTTTGAAGTTTCATTTAAAAATAATTTAAGGCACACATCTCCCTTATCTCTCTAAAAAACATGATATTTGGCAGTAATCAGTAATTACAGGCCACATTTATCTAAAAGCTAGCTAAATTTAAGCAATATACAAAAATTTAAATACAGTTACAAATCTGCATGTAGTTTTAAAAACAAAAATATACTCCATATTTACTGTACTAAAAATATAATGGAATTGAAATCTCTTTTGGTTGGACTGTACAATTTGTTCACATGAATTTCTAATAACATAAAAGATATGGTAAATAAGTGGTAATCCATGCTGAATGCCCAATAAAGACTGAAAAAGTATGGTAGATGCTGGCAGCCCTCTACATTTACAGGGTATCAGCACCAGCCTTCTCCCTCTTATGGGAAAGGGAATAAAGGTTCAAGGTCAATACACTGCACAGCAGAGACCTGCAATCTTGTTTCCTGGCTCCTAACCCAGTGTTCCGCCATTTGGTTACTATGTACTGTGCTTTGGAGAAAGTAGTCATTTTTTATTGGTTCCTGAAATATATTCATATTATAAAAAAATCTTCCTACTTGTTTTACTCTTCTGTCCTTTATAATGAAATAAATCTCTCTCATTACTACATGATAGAGCAAAAGGAATTGTTTCTTGCATAGTGTTGATGGACTTGTAAAAAGATCTATGGTCTCCCAGATGATTTTATCTTTACCCACAGAGCTTGTTAGAGAAGTGAACATGGTTACAAGTGAAGTCTGTAATAATTTAACAGTGGAAAACAAAATATCTAAAGTAGGACAAAAACTTTTTACTCCATTAGCAGCATGTTCATCAATAGACCCAACTACTGGAAGGGACAATTAAGACTTGCTGTGCTAAAAATGTTTTTAGAGGCCTAAAATACCTAGAAATAAACCACCATTCTGTAGTTTGATTTTTCTTTGCCCTTTAAACCTACATGCTGTACCGAAGAAAATCCACTTATTCAACTAAGACCTGTATTGTATGCACAGCCCACTGCTGGATTCTGGATTGTCTTCTCCATTAAGGAGAAGCAAGCAGTAGTGTGAAGTCAAAAGACATCAGGGAAAGAAGTCTAAAATGGACATTTCAAAAAACTCTTGTGCTTGCAGGAACAAGAAGCCCATTGCTAAAACTATAGCCAGCAAGAAAAATGCTATTTTGTGTATTTAACCAAATAAAACCTCAAAAGCTCATTTACAGGCATGTGGTGTTGAAAGAACTTGAAGTTTGGACTCTTGATTCCAGCAACATCACTTACTAGCTGTGTGACTTTAATAAGTCTCAGAACCTATAGAGCTTCTTCATCTAGAAAACTGGGATAACACCTACTTCACAAGGCTGTATCTTCCTAAAAGGAAGGCACATGGCCATAGTGACATATGACATAAACTATGGCAGTTGAGGCAGAATTGTTCTTCTTTGCTGCATTAAACAGCCAAAACTATGTGAACTCACGCAAGCAAGACTGGCTGAAAAGTCAAATGCATGACCAGCAATCCCTTCCACAGGTGATGGCTGTGAAGTCCACCCCCAGTGGAATGTATTGGTGTTGGGTTTACTCTCTGTGGTCTCTTCCTTTCTTGTTAACTCTCTCAGTTCTTTGACATCAATTGCTTTTTTTTTTCAATGCCATCTTCTGCATATCTACTGAGTCAATCAGTGTGTGAATAATCATTAAGAATAAAAGAACTTAAACAGCATTTAATAATAGGATAAACTTTTATATTCATTAAGTCATAACTCAGGTAAAACTTTCCCTGAACCTAAACTTCATAGAACAATGACATTATCCCCATTAGAGCCTTTTTCACACTATACTAAAATTACCTGTACAAACCCAAACATTCTAAAAGTCCTAATCAAAAGTAACTGATCCTGTTTTTCCCCATATCCTAAAGTCCAGCTCAGTTCCTAGCACAGGTAAATAGGGAATTATTAATCAAGTGAAATTTAGAGCCTTGGATAAAAATTTATCTTCACTAACTTAATTCAATAAGCAAGGAAATTATTATATTCATTTACAATCTAAAAATATACACAGATATTCCTGAATCTAGTCACAGATGGAGTAAAATCTTTTACCATCTGGTTTATAGGTGAAATTACTTAATTGCATCTATAATTAGATGTATGCACTTATGCAAAATGTAATGAGTTCCTATTTTAGGGAAAATACAAAATCATACTAGAATTAGTCGGTCCTTTTACACTGGAAATCTACACCATTTCTACCTCAGCCTTAAAATACAGCATCAAAAATAAAAACACAGGTTCCTAAACAAGAGGGCTTAAAACATAACCAATTACTTTTACTAAGTATAACCTCATAATTATATTGAATGTGGCAATGGGTTTTTCTTAAAACATATACCAAAAAAGTAAAATTTGTAATAAGGAATATGAAATGTCAACCAACAATGACATATATATGTCCTTGGAAATAGCATACATATCCTAAGTAAATTGCTTACAGAGAACATTCTCTGATCACAACCGCTTGGGTTAGGTTTATTTTTATAGGCTGTTGCTAACACAATGGCATGCTTAAAAAGATTCTGTCAAACAATGGAACCACTTAAAGAAAAATGCTGTCCTAAATAAATCCTTTTGGTAGATGCCAAATCAAGATATTTTTAAGGAAAGTTTTTTTTTTTTTTAATTGCAATGATGGCAAGATTAGTAAGATAAGTAATAAAATCCTAAACTTTTATTATACCTAGAAATAGGCAAGCCACTTATTGTAGAGGAAAATAATTAAAATGCTATTCATATGAAGAATAATACTAATGTTAACCATTTGCCTTTAAGAGAGATACTTTGAAATTTGTTACAGAAATTTCCCTGATTATATGTCATAAATATCTAAAATCAGCATGCCCTTATTTTCTATTAACTATAATTGGAGTTCTGGCTTGATCAATTAGACAAATGATAGTATTATTTATTTGAGATGTACAAGAACTACCAGGTTTAGGGCGTACAGATAAGGAATTTGGCTTTCTACATGTTAAGTTTGAGGTTTCTTGAGGTACCCAAGGGGAGATTTCAGAAAGGCATTTGGATATGTGAACATGGTGATGGAGATGTAAGAATGAAAGAATGGATGAATGAATGAATGAATGAGAGATGGAGTAATAGCATAATATTTAAGAGTAAGGATTCAGGTGTCAGACTGCCTGGGTTTACATCTTTGCTCTGTCACTGATTAGGCAAAATACCTAACTCTGTGCTTCAGTTTCCTTATATCTAAAATGGGGGTAATAAAATGGGGGGTGATGTCAGGATTAAATAAATGAACATGTATAAAAAAATTTATAACTGTTCTCAGCAAGCGCTTTATAAATGTTGACTATTATTATTCTCATCAGTAGCAGCAATAGCAGTGCACAGATGATACTTATAAAGTCTTTAGGGTGGATAGGGAATGTAAAGAGAAGAGAGGAGACACCAAGACCAAGTCTTGATTAACCCTAATACTAGAGGTCAGGAAAACAACCAAGAGAACTAAGAAGTTCCCTGCCTGTGAGTAGGAAAAAAAACACACCAGGACGGTGTCATAGAAGCCACTAAAGGATAGTTTGTAAAGGATATTCTGTAAGAGTCACACTTTTATCCAGCTAGTTGGTGTAGTGTAGCAGCGATGTTTCCCAAATGTTAGTAGCTTTCCAGGTTTAGGTCCAGTTAAACTGCCCAAAAAGAAAAGACATTTTTGAGGGCATAACTTTTAGAGACTTCTTCCTGGTGTTAAAGTTTCCCTTTCCCAGTCCTTATTTTTACCTCCAAGTTTTTGACTAATAAACAAAAGTAAATATATTTCTTAAAAAAGGATTCTACCCAGAAGTTACTGATATATAAGGGACAGTAATTCTTCCTAAAATATATTGAGTAATTCTATTCATCAAAGATCTAAGGAAAAAGGAAGAGCTTTCTTTAGAGAGAGCATGAATAGAGAATATAATGCTGAAATATATTTACCTGGTCAGTATGCAGAGCCTCTAGCAACTTTAAAGAATAGAGTGTGCTAATATTTAAGTAAAGCTTCTCCAAGTCAGATTCCAAAAGAAGCCACCATTCTAATCTCATCTGTTCGTTGCCTTGGAAGGCAAAGAGACTAAAATGAAGCACAACTTTTCACTAAAGGAAAACCTCATGCTAGTAAAGAGGTAGTATTTGGTTAGAACACAAATAACTTGGGAAAATAGAAACCATACATAGTCTGCATATAAAATGTGTACAGGGAAGCGGCTGTGGCTCAATCAGTGGGGCTCCCGTTTACCATGTGGGAGGCCCCGGGTTCGGTTCCCGGGCCTCCTGGTGAAGGCAAGCCCGCCCGCACGGTGTGGTTGGCTGACCTAGCGAGCACGGGCAGCAAAGGGGGGATAAATGAATAAATAAATAAAATCTTAAAAAAAAATAAATAAATAAAATGTGTACAATGCATGTGAGGGTGAGGGGATTGAGCTAATATCTGAAAGACTTTTTCAACGAAAAAAGTAAATTTCAGGTTTTATTTTCATGAATTACTGAATAATTTCATGATTATTACTAAATGATAATCAAGAGAAGAAGGTCATAGCTTCTGGTTTTGGGTGTAAACAACTGTTGGATTGCTCTGTTTCATGCACACTTGACCCAGGTCATCTGCTTTATGGGGAGGGGGCAGGGAGGAGAAGATTTTGCTAATTTGTAGCTGAAAACCATGCAAACTCATTGCCATGAACAAGGTGCACACAAAACTGTCCCTGCTTACTGGTATAAATTGCAAGTATCCTATATTGATACATAATAGAGCTGCTGCCTAGAACACTTTGCTACTTTATAAATGCTGTTGGTTTCTTTAAAAGTAGAAATGTTCTCTTCTTCTGTTTAGGAAAATAACAGATCACTGTAGGAAGATTCAGACAGCACAAAAATGTGTGAGGTAGAGAGAGCACATCTGAGACAATCCCACCCCCTAAGGGAAGCCATGCCAACAATTTGGTATAAATACTATTTCAGACACATTTATGTTAATAAATTCCACAATTTTAGGACTCCTATTTTCAAAGTTTCACATTTCTGAAATCTGTATGCATCCTGAAATCTATATGTACAGTTACAATAGGGTTTTGTCTTATTACTTAAGGTATCATGCTACACAGCTGTTATAGAGAATGAGGCAGCTCTCTATGTAGTGACATGGAGGAAGGAATGTCAGACATACTAAGTGAAAAAAGAAAAGTGTGGAACAGTGTGTATAGTGTGCTATCACTTATCTATTGTGTTGTTTTTTGTAAAGAATGGACACTTGCATGCTGGTATACACATATTGCATTTCTAGAAGGAATCATAACAACAGGAATGGGCTATCTATAAAGGGGGAATGCAAAGGGGGGGGATATTTTCCCCTGTATACTCTTTTAATCTTTTCAATGTTTTACTTATTTAAAAGTAATTCGGTCTTTAAAGAACACAAAACAATACTAAATATTGTTATTGATACATGCATATGAAGTCAATATATAAAAACACATATAGGGAGTATACATACCAAATTCAATTCAGTGTTTGCTTCTATAAAGGGAAGGAGGGTGAGGAATGGGCCTGATAAAAGATGACTTCATATGTAGCTATAAAGTTTCAATCCTCTAAAAAAATTATCTCAAACAAATATGACAAAATATTAACACTTGGTAAATGATGGACGCTATGCACATGAGTATTATATTAATTGTACCTTTTTAATTTAAACTTTGTTCAAAGCATAAGTATTAAAATAGAAAATATATGTTTCTTACGGATACTACTATACCCCAACAGAATAGCTATTTTTTTTTTTTTTATTGTGGGTAAAAATCAAAATTTTCACAATACATACCAATATTTATAAAATGATATATAAATATATATGCATATATGTGCATTTGCTTACAAAAATGTTATATATATATATATATATATATATATATATAAAGAGGTGCTTAGATTACCTAAAATATTACACAGAACCTACCGGGATTCCCATGCTCCCCACCTCCCACACCTCCCACCACATCCCACACAAACATCTCCCACAAGTGTGGCCCATCACCCTCAATGGACTTACACATCCTGGAGCCTTGCCATCAACCATAGACCACAGTTCACATCGTAGACCACACTCTCTCCCACACAGTTCTGAATGGTGTGTGCTGATTTAAAATGCCCTACATCCGTTGCCACAACGGCACTCAGGACAACCTCCAAATCCCGAAAAAGCCCCTGTATTTCAACTGCACATCCCCTCCCTGCCCCGAAAGTGTCCAGTGGCCACTGGCTCCACCTCACTGTTATAATTTCTCCCATTGCTAGAATCACCATATGTGTACAACAGAATACCATCAAGTCTACTCTAGTCCATAGTTCTTCCCCCAACCCTGAGGGGACTGGGATGGTGATGTCCACTCCACCCCCAAGTGAGAGAGGGAGAATAGCTAAAATTTTAAAAACTGACAATACCAAATATTAGAGAAGATATGGAACAACTAGAACTCTCATACAGTTTTGGAAGGATTGTAAAATGGTTCAATCTCTTTGGAAAATGGTTTGGCAGTTTCTTATAAAACTAAACAAACATATACTTCGTGAACCAGCAATTTACTCATAGGTATTATCCCAGGATAAATGAATACATTTGTCCACAGAAAGACTTGTATAAGAATGTTCATAGCAGTTTTTTTCATGATGGCCAAAAACTGGAAACAGCCCAGATGTCCATCAATAAAAGAGTAAATAAATAAATTGGTATATCCATACAATGAAATACTATTCAGCAATGAGTAAAAAGTAAAACACATGCAACAATATGGATGCTCTCAAAAACATTATACTGAGTCAAAGAAACCTTACGCAAAAGACTATAAACTGTATGATTCTACTTATATGAAGCCCTAGAATAGGCCAAAAAAAAAATCTATGGTGGAAAAAAATCAGAATGCTGGTTTTGGAGGAATGGAGCAAGGGCGTTAGGGGAAGGGGTGGCGATTGACTAGGAAGAGGCATGAGGTGATTGTCTGGGGTGAGGGCACTATTCCATATCTTAAGGGGTTCAAGTTACACAGCAAGTGCTCACCTAGGTAGGGCATAAGGGCCTCATGACAGTATTGTCATTATGTGACATTCTATATTTTCTGTATATATGCATTGTTACAGCAAACCAAATAGTGGCTCAATCCATCAGTATTTGGTGTATATTATGCCAAAAAATGAAAAATAAAAAGGCTTGTCACGATTTTTCCCCTACCAAAAAAACTAGATGTTTTTTGCATTATATAAATATACACATTTTCTGTTTATAACACAGAATAATGTGAGAAATTAATGATGAAAAAAGAATTTTGGAATTGGTAAATTACTGAATTGCTATTATTTATTATTCTTACCTCATTTGAAGGAATCATGGCAAAGGGTTTGATGACAGCAGCTAATGGAATCTGAGCTTGCTTAGCCATATCTGATGTGCACGGGAAACAGTACGTTGTGCAACGGATGTATCGAGGGCTAGCATTGCCTGAAATGTTCAAAGATATGCACTTGAAATTTGCTTAGAAAACATCTGCCCTAAAATATTTAAATATTAATAGAGGTACTTCTAGGTCATTGATTGCCTTATTTGTAAAGCTTTCTTCATGATTTTTAAAACAAAAAAAAGTAGAAGAGTGTAATCTAATCCAGACACTACAACTGCTTGGAAAATAAAACAATCAAAATTCTACTGAGAAGACATAAAACAGAGATGTTATTATTAATATCCTTTTCTATAAGCAGGGTTTTAATACAATCACTTCACAGACTACAAAGGCGTTTAGATTTATTGGAAGAAATAAAGCCAAGAGCCACAAAAACATGAAATCATAAAATTTTTGGATTATGATCATTTCTTCTTTGTCCTCTTCTACCAATGTATCTCTGCTTATGGTCAAGGTAAGCATTTGCACACCATTTCATATTAGCAAGAGATACTTTATCAACTATCACTCCATCCCCTAAATTTGGAAATTGAGCTTAGAAATGAAAATTACACTGGCAATAGATTTATAAATTTTAAAAATAAAATTAATATTTTAATATATGTTAGCTTTCCAAGCATCTTCATTTCATGGCATACATGAGTGCTAAAACAATATCCATAGCATGAAGGATATTTATAAATTACTGGAATAATGTCTCTAAAATAAGTTTTGAAATAAAATTATATTATGATTAAATGAACTTAATCATCAAAATATTTATTGAGTGTCTACTAAGTTTTAGGAACTATCCTAGGTGCTTCCTTGTGGAGCTTACAATCTTGTGGGGTGATACAAACAATAAATATTAAACCTAATAAATGAGTAAATGATATAGGATATTAGGCATGATAAATTCTGTGAAAAAAGCACAGCCAGCTAAAGGTATCAGGTGGTGGGAGGTAGATTGCAATTTTAAATACAGGGCAGACCTCATTTAAAAGGTGGACATTTGAGCAAAGACTTGGCAAGGAATTTACCAGAGACCCGAGGGGGAAGGACAGACCTAGCTAGTAGTGTAACAGCAGGAGGCCTGTGCAGCTGGAACAGAGCCAGTGCGGGCCATAGTGGATGGCGATGAGGTCAGAGAAGTAACTGGGGAATGGATCATGCGGAGACTTAAGGCCCTTTTAAATCCCCTGGCTTTTACTCTTGGGCAGAGGAGGGTCATGATCTGACTAATATTTTAAAAAGTATACTCTGCCTGTGGTTTTGAGAATGGATTATAATGGAGAAGAGAAGAATGAGTGAGACCAGGTAGGAGGCTAGTACAGTAGCCAGCTAAGAAATGACAGTGGCAGGGGACAGCTGTGGTAGCAGTAGAGGTTTTGAGAAGTGGCCAGGTTATGGACATGTTTTGAAGGTATAATGATTGATTTATTGATGAGTATAATGTATGAGGTGTGAAGAAGAGAGGGTCGGTGGTGACTCCAAGGTTTTTGGCCTGAGAAACTAGAAGTATGAAGTTGCTGTTGACTGAAATGAGAAAGGGGAAGGGATTTTTTTAATGTGTGTGTGGGCGGAGATCAGGAATCTGGTTTTGGGCATGTTGAATTTGGGAAATCTCTTAAGCAATCAAACAGCAAGGCTGAGTAGACAATGAGATATATTAATCTGGAAATTGGGGTGAAGTCTAAGCCGGAAATAAACATTTGGGAGTTTTTGGCATGTAGATGGTATTTGAAGCCATGAAACCAGATTAACCCACCAAGGGAGATTTTGTGACCACAGAAGTGAATGCAACCAAGGACTGTGCCCTGAGGCTCTCTGCCTTAAAGAGAACAGAGGAAGAGGAGAAACCAAAGGACTTAGGAAGATAATAGTAAGGAGAGCTTTGTGTTCTGGAAGTCAAGTGAAGTAAGTATAGCAAAGAAAAGGCACCATCAACTGTGCCAATGTGGTACTCCTAAATCAACATGTCCAAGGGATTTAGTAAAGCGGAAGACAGTGGAGACCCTGAAAAGGCAGTTTTGCGCCAATGGTGGGAGCAAAAGTCTGCTTAGAGTTAGTTTAAAAGAGAATGGAGGGAGAGGAACTGGCAATAACTCTTTCAAGTTTTACTGCAAAAGGGCACTAAGAAAGAGGGGTATCTAATAAAGGAAGTGGATCAAGAAAGCATTTTTATTTTTTAAGATTTTTTTTTAAGGTGAGAATAATATTGTGAAGAGAAAAATATTAATGATATAGAGAAAGTGGGGTAAATTACTGCAGCAATACACTTGAGTAGTGTTTAGGAAAAGGGGTTGGCTTTCCACTGGGGCACAGATAGCTCATTTACAAAGCAGGAAGGCAGAGCACAAAGGCAAGTGGCAGGTAAGGTTTGTTGTGGGAAAACGTGGAAGTCCTCTTCTAATTACACAATATTCACACAAAGTAGGAAGTAAGATTAGTTAAGCATTGGATGGGAGAAGCGGTGTTACAGGTTTGAGGAGAAACTATGAGACTGAAGAAGTGAATGGAGTTGGAATTAAGAATTAAGAATTTTTGAATATTTTAATCCTAGCACATAAAGGCCTAGCATATAATAAGTACTCAATAAATATTTACTGAATGTATGCATGAATGAATGAAGAAGTAGGGCCCTGACCCTGGATAGCTCACAGTACTGTAGGAGAAACAGACACAAGCCATAGTAAAATACAACCTGAGAGGGGCTATAATAGGAGCATATGTAAAGCATTATGGGACATGAAATTGGAAAGGATATTGGAGAAGATTTCAAACAGAAAATTTAAATTGAATTTGGAAGAACTAAGTTTTCCAGGCAAAGGGGGTGAGAGTTATATATTCCAAGTACAGTAGCTTAATAATATTTATTAGGCAACTATTATGTTCTAGGTATTGGGTGAATTTCTGGGGATACAATGATGAACAAGAAACCATCCCTAGTCTGTTTGTTGCAAAGAAAACAGCACAAGGTGATACTCAGAGACATGTGAAATAAGGGAAGGAGTTCGGTATGATGGAGGCAGATATGTGAGGAAGAAAGATATGAGACATGAGCCTGGTGAGGAATATTCTTCAGGTTGCAAAGTATCTATTTCATATTTATTTAACAAACATTCATGTAACACTTGCCATTAGAATGAAATGAAATTGCCATTATTATAGGTCAACAATGATTTTTTAAAAATCAGCATTTTCATATAGTTCAACCCTATTATAAGCCAGGTCTTAAGTTCTTTATAAATATGAACTCAGGCTTACAATTTTGGATTTGATACTGCAGATAATGGGGGACAAAGAAATTATTTTTAGAATAGGGAACGAAGTGATCTAAATTGTGTTTTAATACTAATACCTGCCAAAATTGTTACCCTGAGTTCCATCCATTGGCCCTCAATTAGAGGTGGAATGGACATCACCATCCCAGAATCCTCAGGATTGGGGAGTGAACTATGGACTAAAGTAGACTTACTGGTATTCTACTATAGACATATTGTGATTCTAGCAATGGAAGAAATTATATCATTGATGTGGAGGCAGTGGCCACTGGAGATGCTGAGGGGAAGGAGAGGGTAAAACAAGCATAATACGGGGGCATTTTCAGGATTTGAGAATTGTCCTGAATGACATTACAACGACAGATACAGGCCATTATATATCTTGCCATAACCTACAGAATTGAGTGGGAGAGAGCATAAATTACAACATAAACTTTAATCCATGATTAGTGGCAATGCTCCAAAATGTGTTAATCAATTGCAATAAATGTACCTCACTAATGAAGGATGTTAATGTGGGAAAATGGGGGAGGTGTGGGGCATATGGGAATCCCCTATATGTTTTATGTAACATTTATGTAATCTAAGTATATTTTAACATTTTTTTTTAAATACTAATACCTATTACAATAATATTTGCAATTTATATCAAACCCTTCTACATGCTAAGCCCCCTACATACATATAAGCATACCTATGTGCACACATACACATGGACCTCTAATCCTTATATGTAAGCATACCTGCACACATGCATCCAGAGTCACCTATAATCCTTGCATGGGCCCTACAAGGTAGGTCTTAGTCTTACATTTTACAGAGGGTGACACTGAGGCTAGGAGGTGAGATACCAAAGCTCATGCAGATGGTAAGGGATGAGTCTGGAGTCATGTGTGGGTCTGTGAGGCTCCCTGTCAGAGATCTCTCCACCTCATGGTGCTGCCTGTTTTATAAGGATAGTGCTGAAGGAAACACAGAGGACAGACCAGAAGTAAGGGAGATGGACTTGGCTGGCTGAGCAACTCTGAGAAAAGTCAAAATGTTTATTTATATTCCAATGGTATATATCTGGGATTGAGTATATTACCCATTTAAAAGGCATATTCAGAATCTCAGATGTCAGATTTTACCAGGCTGTATTTTAACTTGCTATAAACTATACAGTAATACATACTCGGGAAGATCAAACCTGCATAAGCTTTGACTGACAGCAGATAAGATACAGAGTTGTAGAGATAGAGCCTCTCCTCATCCAATTTTAAATGTGGGAAAACAGAACCCAAATTGTTAAAGGACCGCTGAAAAAATGTAGTTGGGCTAGAACCAGGTCTGCTGGCTTCTCCAATGCCCAATCCCCTATAGTTCTGCCCATGCTATCCTGCTAGATTTCCGAAGTGTTATGAGTAAATTAAACCAAAATATGGTGTGAGCTAATTTAAACCATAAATTGAAGTGAAATATTTTCTTAAACTGACTGATATTTTGCACTAGAGCTCACCAGAAACTCTCTAGACCTCTACAAGCAGAGATTAGAATTCAGTTGACAGTAGCTTCTTAGCACTTGAGTGATTAATGGTGATTTGGTCCTTATTATCAGCCACACAGGAGTTCCCCATCAGTGATAGCATGATTGAAAGGTGTCTGTGTACTTGCTTTAAAAAACATGGTCAGAAAATGTTAAACCTCAATAAAAAATATTGACAATAAATACCTTGGTCTTGTATCACACAATCTGTAGTGACCAGAGGAGGAACCTGGCCTCTGGTATTGGTGGCATAACCTTGTTCCCCTCTGGAGGCTCTGTCACTCTCAATCACCTGGATCTGATAAGATAGCAAGAGCAAGCTAAGGTTAGCTGACCCTGTCCCCCAACATTCAATTCAATTCTCTTTGTTTCTTATTATTCACACACAGAAAAAAAGTAGGCATTTTCTCAATCCTTTCAGTTCATTTCAGATCAAATTCTCATTGAGAACTAATCATGATTTTAATTTCATCTTTAATTTCACCATTTTAGACCAGTAGTTTCCAAATTCTATTCTATAATACTCTAAGCTCTGACACTGACCCTTCAGAAAACTTTATTTTTATTCAATTTCTTTATTGGGACGACAGGCAAACACTTTTTTAAATTCTGGTAGGAAAAAATTGAAAACAACTTTTTAAAAGAAAATACTTTTTGCTGTTAAAGAAAAAAACTCTCTAAGGCTAAAAATCATAAAATCCAGAAGAAATTATTTATAATATGAAACCTAAAAAATCCTTAACTTTTCTCCTCAAATATCTCGACTTTCAGTTTGATTTTTCAAGTTTTCCCCATGCGTCACCCCTAACTCCTTGAGACATAACAGACAAACAGTATAAACTGCTCCTCTGAGGTTTTTGCCTATTGTGTTGTAATTAAAAGGAGAAAAAGTACCTAAGTTTTGCCCTCTAACTTGGAAACATTTCATATTTCTCTAATATAAACATTTTTTTATGAAGAATATAAGAGGTAAAAAATTGTCCTTCTGTTTAGGGATGAAAATAATGAGAAAATCTAACTATGGAGTTAAGATGAAAACAAGGAATCCAAGTAATTATCTTCTTCTTCCTCTTGATTTTCTCCCTTCCTTCACTTCTTTCCTTCATAGGAGAAAAGAGAGAAGACGAGACAAGGAAGAAAAAGGAAGGAGATAAGGAGAGGATAAAAGAGGAGAAACAAGAAGAATGCCCAGATTGGAATAAGGGATTTTTGAGGATGGCACATTTTATATATTACTAATGAAAACTATTAATATGAAAACTGTCTCTTCCCCCAACTCTGAAATGTTACAATTCTTCCTTCTCATTCCATCCAATCTAGCCCCAACAGGCACTGAGAACTTTCATGGAATATAAGAGACAGATTTAGCCTGCCTTTAAATCTGTGCCCTTCTATCTTCCTAATTTCATAGGATTTAAGTTCTTATTACATTAAGGATAGATACTGTGTTATAAATATAAATACTTTATGATGCAAATTAGACTAAAAACTACTATAGGCTGAGATAAGAAACGAACAGAAAAATTAAGATATTTCAGACCACAAGTTTAATCTGGTTCATTCAAAATTGTAGTAGCTTTTATATTATCAACATTTATTTTAATCATGTCAACCAACAAATAATCAAGTATGAAAGCCAGGCAAAAGCCATGATAATCTACATATTGAACATTCAGAGTTCTCAATCTTCAAGTGGACTGACTATATTTCCAAAATGTTTATTTTTACATTTTTCATTTACAATTTAAAAAGCATCACCCAAAAAGGACAATGTTAAAAGTGGTAATTACTTTTCCAAATTAATTTACATCTTAGCTGGAATATTACAAAGAAAGGAGTAGAAAATATTATAACAGTTCTTGTAGTTTAAAAAATAGTATACAATTGTTCTATATTTCCCTCAAATCCATGTTTTTGCAAAATAGGCTTAGAGATAAAACAATAAACAGAAATTTCAACAGCAATTTTGACTGTGACTCTGTAATTAAAGAAAGGAAATAGATGCTGAAGGCAGTGATTCTTGATGCCAAGATCACATTAAAATGGATAGATTTCTTTTTTCTTCAGAAGATATATCACTAGAATTACTTTCACAATAATAGTCTATGAATAGGATATTCTGGTTTTATAAAATAGATTTGGGAAAGAGGAAAAACAGAAAGTGGTTATCTTGAGATAAATAAACATAAAGTATAAGAGAGAAACAAAGAAGAAGTATGTGCATATGTAAGAAACACTGCTAAAGCAAAGTATTAGATATTGGAGTTGTGAGAGGAAGAGGTGAAAAGGAAGAGCTCAACATCTAAATAATCCTTTAGTGGATACAGAAAGGGAGTGAGGAAGAGTTTTGGTGGTGATCCCAGTTTTCACTTTCAAAATATAGATACCTCCATCCAAAAGGATTATAGTAAATAAATAGCTCACAACTAAAGTATAACAAGGGTTCAATAAATGTGATTTCATATCTTCCCAATAACCTTACAATGCAATTTTGAAATAAGAGTTATCATTAATAGTGCAATAAAAGATACGCTTGCTTACAACCTGCTGAACAAAATATATACTCTTTACCTGATAAAAACTGAAAAAGAAAAATAACAAAGTAATATTTTTCTTTTATTTTCTTCCCTTTATGCTTAGAATACTCTATTTTTATTACAAAGGCAAGGTAGTTTATCAGACCAAGGAACAGCTTGGAAAAGTTTGTTGATAGTAAAACGTCAATATTGAGCTCTATGAAAGAAGGAAGAATTTATTTAATTGGCAAAAGTGTGTTATTTTGGTAATAAGACCATAAACAAGCTCTACCTGGCACTGCTATTTCATTACCTTTTCTATAAAAATAAATGCTGAGCTGATCTGTGCATGTGTGTTTTAAGGATCTTGGTCGAATCACAGCATACGCTGCTTATTGCTTTTGCTGTTATCATTAATTCATTCAACAGATAGTTGAGTGCATACAATGTGACTGCTACAGACAGAGCAGTGAACAAAAATAAATCTTGCTCCCACGGATTTGACATTCTAGTGTGGAAGACAGGCGATAAACAAACAAATGCACAAGACCATCCTATGTAAGATAATAATCAGTGCTGTAGATACGGAGTGATATGGATAGGGTGTGCCAGGGAGATTGGGGGTAAGCTATAAGGACATGAAGGAAATGAGGAAATCAGCCATGCCTGCATATATCTAGGGGAAGAGCATCTAGGCAGAGGAATTATCAGATGCAAAGGCCCTGAGGCAGGAATATGCTTGGCATGTTTGAGGAACAGCCTGGAAGCTGGTTGCCTAAAGCAGAGAGATGAAGAAGAGTTGTAAGTGACCAGGTCAGAGATATGTGTGCAGGCTCAGAATAGGTAGAGAGTTGGTTTGCCACAAATGGGATTTTTTTAGGCAAATTTAGTGGAGGGAGAGGGGTAAAGGAGTGGGGGGTATAGAGTGGAAGAAATTGGTTACAATAATGGCTGATGGGGAAATCTAAGCTGAATAAAAGAAGTAAGAAGATGAAGGTGATTGTGAGTCAGAGAAAAGGAATTAGAGTCCTAAAAGGAATGAGCTGGAAAGATAAGAGGTGGTGGTTAGATAGTGAACTTCTGAAGGTGTGCAGAAACATGCAGTGATAGGGTCTATGGTAGAACCACTGAAGTTGAGCTGGGGTGAAAGAAAAGGGCAGTGGAGGAAATGAAGTTCAAGAAACTGAGAAACCAGGGAAATGGAAGGTTCATACACATGGATATTAAAACTGCCAAAAACTAAACATGAAGAGCACTGGAGATACCTAACAGTGAACCACAAGCTAAAACTTCAGAGAATGAGGTAGAATGACCCACAGGGTCTGTAGATGGTACATTTAAGCACTGAAACAAGAAGTCAAAATGTACTCAATGTAAATATATTGTTTCTTTAACTAGAATAGCAGTTAAATAATATTAAGCCATAAAAGTTTTGACTGGCAATACAATTATCAAGTAAGGCATTGAAAGTATATTTAAATTTGTTTAATTCTAAAAATGTTATAGTATTAGACACTTTAGGACAAATCTTCAAGTTTATATTCAAAGAAATATAGAATAAGTGGTAGATTCCAAAAATGACCAAAATTCTCTATCCCTCCCTATATCTATGCCCTTTTCTATGTGACTTGACTCCTCCCATCAAGAGGCCAAGTCCTTATCTACTCCTTGAATGTGAGGTGATCTTGTGACTGTTTTCGGAGGAGACAATGTAGTAGAAGCAGCACTATGCCAGTTCCAAGCCTAGGCCTCAAGAAGCCTTAAATACTCTACTTCCCCTTGTAGAACTCTGCTGCCGCCATGTGAACAATCCCAGGCTAGCCTGCCCAGACACATGGCCCAATAATCCCCAGCAAGACTACTAAATTTTGTGGTGGTCTATAACACAGCAGAAGTTAACTGATGTAGTATCTCTTTGTGCTCCTTAGTTTATTTTTGCCTTTCTCTACTCCTGTTTATACAACAAACTCAAAGACCAAAGTAATTACATTTGAATGCATTATTACTTCAAAAGAATTTTACATCCCTGCTCATTGCCATGAGACTTGCAGTTTCTCCTGAGAGAAGAGGAGACATCCTTGTTCCCACTGACATTGGGATTTGCCATATGACTTGCTTTGGCCAACGGCATGTGAATGGTTATGACATGTAACATATGTGAGTAGAAGCTTTAAGAGCTACTGCACATTTCTGCCAGCTCTCCTTTTCCCTCTGCCATGAGAACAGTACGTCCCCAATAGGGGGTGTGTTCCTTCACTCTGGACTCTGGAATAATGAGGGCATGTGCAGCAGAGCCTAAAGCCAATCTGTAGTTGCTGCAGCCGACATGTAATCTACGTGATAAATAAATCTTTGCTGCTGTATGCAAAGCTGGGGACTGTTTATGAAGCAGAATGATCTAGTGAATGCTGACTTAGCCATTAAAGATGAACCCGCCAAAGAAAATCACTTGGGTCGAAAGACATAGGTTTTAGGACTAACTTTATATAAAACAATTTTTTTAATACATAAAATACTTTGTACTTTCACTCTCTGTGAATTCCTCACTGACATTGAAAAGGGTCCTCTAGTTATTTAAAATAGCATGTTTATAGAAGAGACACTATTACTGCTAATTACTCATTAAAATTGAGACATATTGCCAATAAGACATTTAAAGGAGACAGAAAAAAACCTACATAGGTTGTTTCTTCTGGACCCCTCCTGAGTATGCCCCTGACCTCCATATATACATACAAGTAAGTTTCCATGTGGTTAAGTATCTTCTAACTTCTAAGATAACAGACAGATAAATACTAACCAACTGGAGAGTTTCAGAGAGTGAATGCAGAATGGCCCTTTTGTCAGGGAGACTGCTGGAGGGAGAAGAGCACTTACTGGGCTGGGGATAGAGTCAGGATCCAGCTTCTTCTGGGGTGGTGGTGGGCCAGCCATCTGCGCTGGTGGGCCAGCCATCTGTGCGGGACCTCCAGGGAAGCCTCCAGGATAGGAGAGTTGTGCACCTGCCATCTGGGGGCCATAGCTGGCTGCTAGAAAACAATTTGAAAAAGAAATGGCTATACCCCCAAACCCCAGCTGGAGAGCTCACTGATAATATTAGACTGTTCATTCAAGCATGTTGCATTTCGCATCTTATTAAATAGAATATTTCTCTCAGGGAGATCAGGATGAATATCTGTTTTCCCCCTTTCTTTGTTCTTGCCACACTATTCAAAACTACCATTCCTTAAAAGTAAGTGATAGATGCTTGGTAACACAGGAACAAAACTGATTTCCAATTAAGGGTGCCCCTCGGTAACCCAAGGTTTGCCGTCCTTACCCTGCTGTGGCAGATATCCGGTGCCAAGGGTCTGTCCCGGAAGAGATGGGGGCTGGTACTGGGCACTGGGAGGAGCAGGTCCAGGGGGGCCATCCTGCCTGTGTGTTGGTGGAGACAAGGGTGAGGTGCCAGGGCCGTTTAGTGCAGAGGGTGGTGGTGGGAGAACCTGAGATCCAGGCTGCAAGATGGACGGCTGCTGAGGTCGTGGAGGGCCCTGGAAGGGTGCCGCGGACGGAGGGCCAGGGGGCCCCTGGCTGTGGGACGCCATGCCTGGACCTGTGCAAGAGAGAAAACCAGTTGAACTAAAAGCCCCATTTCTCAAACCCCCTAAATTGTACAAAGCACCCTACAGGGACTCTTGTTTTCCTGAAACAAAACAAGAAGGGACCTTTATAAATCACACGGTTTTGCCATAAGATAAAGTCTTCATTCAGAAAGTGATACAAGTGCATTATGCACAGCTGGAGAACTTTTAAAGGGTGAAAAACAACATTTATAATCTTTGAAAATTAGCAAGATAAATTTTAACTCAGTTGGATTAACTTTACATGACACATGCTATTAATTAAGGAAATGTAACTGGTTTAAAATCTGGAAAATTTTATCACATATCCAGCATTATTCGGGTAATTTACACACTCAATAAATTATTTGCTTCCTGTGCTTGACTTGCTCAAATGAGCCTCAGAACTAGAGAGAAAGGATAGAGCACTAAATTAGCTGTAAAACCAGATAATTGTTTTCCTTTCTCTGATTATGAGAAATTGAGTTGCTTCTTTGGAGACACTATCCATTTCAAAATCAGTAAAAGATAGGAAATATCCTGAGGGGGTTTTGCTGACACTTCTGCAAAACAAATTTTAAGTAATATGGAAACATTCTTCATCAAGATAAATGGCTGACCATGCTTTTATTACAGTGGAGATTTCTATGGCTCCTGGAATGGACAGCATTTCTATTGATGTAAATCTCAGTACTGTAACAGTTTCCACCCCCCCTTATTCTCTTTTCTGCCTTGCGACATCTGAGTTTCTATTCTTCCAGGATCTAAACACACAGAATTAAAATGCACTGTGAAACAATGGGTATTATATTTTCAATTTTGGAGCCCCATGATAAACAGCTCAAGTTAAAACTACCCTTGTATTTCTTAAAATAATTTCACTGTCCTGATGGTTATTTATTGTTCCAGTATTGAACATAAGATATGCTGAGGGTCCACCAATTATCTTGAAATAAATGGCAGCATGATCAGGAAAAAAACAATTATAGCCATACATAACATAGATGGTTTAATGTAAAAATGTTCAGATTTAGAATGAAGGAAATTTTATCTTTAAAAATAATCATGGCACAAAGAAGTCAATGAACACTAATAATGAAACTGTTACCATAGCTGTTGATTTGCATAGCACTGAGCTGAGTGCCCAGTTGGGTGATGGATGAAGTAGACACAGGGCTTGGATAAGACGACTGTGTAGAAGGTGAGTATGGTGCATAGGACTGTGCTACACTGTTGACAGGTGGAGGGCCTGGAAATCTGAGAGGAAAAGAACAGGTGTTAAACAATATTATACAGTCTCAAAAAAAAATGACATAAAACAAATACCAATAATTTGTAAAAACTGAATAAGCCCATCAAGTAAGTACTAGGAAAATGCCTGATATGATATGCTAAATCTTTAATTAACCTTGGTGTGAGCTCAAAATAAGCCATGTACATCATCCCAAATCTATGCTCACATGCTGTACATGTCAAGATAGTTAGCCAAAAATAATCCCTAATTTGAATAGAAAATCCAGCTTTGAAAATCAATTTGGGAAGCTGAGCCCACGAAAGTCTTATCATTATTAGAGTTAATAATCAACAGAACAGAAATTAAAAGGACTGAAATGCTTTATGGTTGTATCTTTATGATCATTCTTATAGTCTATGCAGCTTTTGAAGCAAAACATCAACTGCACTAGAATTTGAGCAAGGCATTTCCTGCAAACCAAAGTTTGAAAGTGAACAACTCAGTAAGAAGTTTTGAAATCACTCTCTTTTTTAAATCTAAAAATGTCATCATGCTTCACCTTTGATTTAGTTTTAACTTATTTTTGTTTTACCTTATTTTACATGAAACAAATAGCTATCAGCTGAACAGTGTTCCTTTTATGGTTAATCTGCCTTAGGAGGCTAGTCTTTCCAGAAAGCCACATTATGACTTCTTATCAATTGTAAATTTTAAATAAAAATTAATTTTTTTTTCCGGATTGCATACTCTGATTTCAACACCTCTGCCTGTAAATCGGAAACCACTTCCCTAGTGTCCCACACTCTTCCCTTCCATGCCCTACTGTCATGTGAGAGGAGTGGAGTCTGACAGAGTCCAGTGGATCATCTAAAGTCCACAACTTATTTATGACAAAGCTGGGACCAGTCTGTTCCCAGGTCTTAAGTGAGTGCACGTTCCAAAACATCACACTAATTTTCTTGTTCTTTTTCTCCATATCTTTTGAATCTAATAATTATTATAAACAGGTTAAAATTATCCTTCAAACCATTACTCTGACAGTCTGATATAAACACTTTATGAGTTAAATGGATGAATGATTGGAGATGCTTTTTTCCACATAACTGACATGTACCAGCTATCCTACAAGGGGAATTGGTTATGAAGGGAGTTAAGTTAGAATCAATAATGTTTTAACCTGAACGCTATTGCTACGCAAAATTTCCTTTAATGTCTACAGAGTCAATTTCCTCTCCTGCCAAAAATGGAAAAAAGACCAAAGTAGACTAAGCATCCTTTGATTTAATTAATTTGGGATTTAGGGAGGACTGAATAAATACAGAAAAAATAAAAGTTAACTTTTCATAATATTAGTGTTCTTTATATATATAATCTATTAATAATACTGGGTAAAACATGTAGGGCAAATATAATTTTAATCTTGTTTGACACATTTAAAATATGTTGTGGTCACAGAAATGATTGAAAAATTGTCTAAAAGATCTGTTTTGAAAATTCATTGCTTCACAAAAAAGCATTTTTTTAAAAGAAATTATACTTTTTTTTTTTACTCAGCCATAGATATATGGAGTAACTACACACAGGCAGAATGTACATGCTCTATTAAATATTAGTGGAAGCAATTTGAGGTATGGTTACAGGGTTTGGTCTAAGAAGCAGGAACTGGAAAGGCAGCTGTTAAATGTTTAAAAAAGCAAATGTCCTATTCTGTTTGAGAACAGAACACGTTCATGGGTGTTTCACAAATGTTAACGTTTTTAAAGTATAAAATTCTGTAAATCACTTTTTCTAGACAGTACAGATAGGACAAAAAAAATCAAACAGAAATTGACACAAACAGCCCCAAATATTTTTTTTTAACTTAACAAAACGTTAAAGATTTAAAATATAGAACCTTCAGCTCTTCATTTTGAACCATAAATACCTACTTATCATTCATTGCTTAGCATATATGTCTTAGGAGTGAGTCTTCTAAAATTCACAAATAATTTATACCTTTCTGAACAATTTAAATGTTATAAGTCTTAAACAGATTTGGATTTTAAAAGCAATATTATCAATATAAAAATAAAATAGAATTAAAGGGCTAACAAAAATCCCCACATACATAGGGGAAAAGAGATTAGCAGAACATTTGAAATATAAAAATTGGCTTAATATTTTTTCAATTTCATTATTTTGGTAGGTTAGTTTATCTAAGGTCACACAGTATGTGAGAAGCCAGGTCCTCGGACCCCTTCCTTGGAGATCTGGTGTCTGACCTGCAGCAAGCCACTTAGTCTTGCTAGTTCTCAGCTTTCCATTGTAAAAAGAGCTCATGGCGCCTAACAGTCCCTTTCTCCAATACAAATATAATGTGATTAAAATGAAAAACCATATACATTTAAATATCTATCATATTGACTACCTGTATTTAACATATTTCTGGGCTGAGATACATTTTCTTTTATGCTTTAATTTTCTGTTTCATTGAATGTTGGAAAAGAGCAGATCGCCATCAAAAAGTCAATAAAGAATTACTGCCCGATGATTAATAAAGCATGAATATTTAGGCTTAGTTTAGTCACAAACCTCTGTAGAGTAGACTCAATATCCATGGACTGCTCAACCTCAAATTATTTCCCATTTCCAAGTTTGTAAAAAATTGATCAAGAAGTAAACAGTATGTTGAATGCAGATTGTGGCAGCTTAGCATTGTCTATGAATTCCAAAAATAGATATTGGATTATGTTCCTAAACTGGTCTGTACCTGGGTGTGATTAAATTATGATTAGGGCTTTGATTGGGCCATATCAGCAGGATGTTGAGTCCCGCCCCCTTGGTGGGCAGGGACTCACAGATCAAACTACATGGCAGAGCAGAGGAGTGAGTTAGAGTATTGATGCAGGAATTTTGAGCCGGAGCCCAAGAAGTAAGCACACAGAGGAGCACAGCAGCTGAGCCCAGAGAGAATCAAGCCCCAGGGAGAGAGACAGTGCCAGTAGCTTGATAGTCTACAGCTGGCCTTGAGGAGATAGGCAAAGCCTAGAGAGCCTCATAGTCTATGGCTGACCTTGTGGAGAAAACAGAGGAACTGAGCACAAAGAGAAATGAGCCCCAGGAAGAGAGGAACCTAAGAAGCCTGAACTCCTGGCAGGCGTCAGCAGCCATCTTGCCCCAACACATGGCAATAGACTTTGGTGAGGGAGGTAACTTGTGCCTTATGGTCTGGTAACTGTAAGCTTCTACCCCAAATAAATACCCTTTATAAAAGCCAACAGATTTCTGGTATTTTGTATCAGCACCCCTTTGGCTGACTAATACACTGATGTTTGTTGGGGTATGAAGATAAGATGCCAAATATTTTAAGACTTCATTGAAACAAAATCTGAATTTTAAATACTCTGCCCATACAATGGAGAATATAAAAGTCCTGTGGGATAGTTTGATACTGGATGGACCCCAGAAAACTATGTCCTTAGAGCTAATCTATTCCTGTGGGTGTGAATCTATTGTAGGTAGAAACTTTTGATTAAATTACTTCAGTAGGGTGTGACCCAGGACAGGTTGTGTTTTTTTAATATATAAAATTTTATTGAAGTATATCATTCATACAGGAACATAAAAAATAAGTATATAGTAAAAGTTGCAAACTTACAAAACAAACATGCATCTCATCATACAGGGCTCTCATACATCATCTAGGGTGGGTCTTAATCCTCTTACTGCAGTCCTTTGTAAACAGGATGAATATAGATAGAGACACAAAGAGAAACCCCCAGAAGCAGAGAGAAAAGCAGAAGAAACGAAAAAAGAGAAAAAGCCACAGGAGCAAAGGGAGAAAGCCACAAAGTAAGGAACTAAAATCAATGGAACCCATGAGAGTTCAGCCGGAAACTGAAGCAATGAAACCCAGAAGAGAAAGAAGAGACCAGCAGATACCTCCATGTGCAAATCTTCAGGGAGAAAGCACGCCTGATGATGCCTTGATTGGGACACTTTCATGGCCTCAGAACTGTAAGCTTGCAGCATAATAAATTCCCATTGTAAAAGCCAACCCATTTCTGCTCTATTGCTTTCAGCAGCTTTTAGAAAAACTAAAACACTTTGCCAAATCCTACCGTTGCTTTCCACAAATTAAAAAATAACTACAGTCAATCTTCATTATTTGCAAATTCCATATTTGCAAAATTCACTTACATGCTAAAACTTTTTGTAACCTCAAAATTAATACTCACCGTGCTTTTGTGGTCATTCCTGGACATGTGCAAAGCAGAAAAAAATTTAAATGGCCCAATGCACACGTTCCCAGCTGAGGTCGAAGAAGGGGACACTTTCTTCTCCTCCTTCTCCCCTCCTCCTCCTCATTCTTTTTTGGTTCTCTTTCCTTAAGGTATACTTTTTTCTTTATTAAATTTTTTTTTTTTT
>JAKSZT010053767.1:16671967-16740282 GCA_026826555.1 Tolypeutes matacus
TGTAGACCACACTCTCTCCCACTCAGTTCTGAGTGGTGTGTGCTGATTTAAAATGGCCTACATCCATTGCCACAACAGTACTCAGGACAACCTCCAACTCCCAAAGAAGCCCCTGTATTTCAACTGCTCATCCCCTCCCTACCCAAAAAACTGTCAAGTGGCCACTGGCTCCACCTCATTGTTATAATTTCTTGCATTGCAAGAATCACCATATGTGAGCAAGAGAATACCATCAAGTCCACTCTAGTCCATAGTTCTTCCCCCAATCCAGAGGCGACTGGGATGGTGATGTCCACTCCAACTCCAAGTGAGAGAGGGCTTATATCCCATGGATATGGTGGGTGGGATGATCCTGCCTGCAGATGCAGGCCCTCTCCATTCCCTGGGATGGCCATTTCCCATCGTTGTCTCCTCACCAGGTGACTTGGATGAGTCCATTGAGCTGTAGGGTAGGAATTGCAGCTCCACCTAGATTTCATGCACACCTGGCACATAGGTAGCGGGAGGCTCCAGTCTCTGGAAGTATACCTAAGAAACTCCAGCATCACATGTAGGTTTGAATAGAAGGGACTGGTGAACCATGTGCAGGGAGGACTTATTTCTGTCACTCTCAGGAGCACAGATTCCAAAATAGAACCCACTGATAAGGCATCAGTCTCTGGGGCTATCCCCCCTTATACAAGACCAGGGTGTCTCTGGAGCTCTCAGGAACCCCACTGAGTGGGGTGATAGGCACTTAGATGTTCTATGAGCTCCTACTTTTATTAATTTTTATACACAAAAAATTTTATACACAAAAATTCTCAACAAGCAAAACCTCCTCCTTCTTGTTTTAGCCCTTGTAGCAGTTTGGCAGTTTGATATAGTTATGAATTCCAAACATAGATATTGGATTATGCTTGTAAACTGATCTGTTCATCTGGGCATGATTAAGTTATGATTAGGGAGTTGACTGAGCCAGGTCAGTAGGGCATTGAGCCCCACCCCTTGGTGGGTAGGGTCTCAAAGCTAAAAAGACATGGCAAAGGGCAGAGTTGGAGTAGTTTTTGAGTTGGAATTCTGATGTTGGAGTTTTGAGCTGGAGCCTCGGGAAGTAAGAGAGATTGGTCGTGAGGAAGGAGAGAAGGCCCCGGGATAGAGACTAGCAGTTCGCCTGACAGTTCACAGCTGGCCTTGTGGAGAGAAGCAAAGCCTAGAGAGCCTCATAGTCTACAGCTGAGCCCGTAGAGAAACAGAGCCTGGGAAGAGAGGAATCCAAGAAGCCTAAACCCTGGCAGATGTCAGCAGCTGTCTTGCTCCAACACATGGCCATAGACACTGGTGAGGAAAGTAACTTATGCTTTAAGGCCTGGTAACTGTGGGCTTCTACCCCAAATAAATACTCTTTGTAAAAACCAAGTGATTTCTGGTATTTTGCATCAGCACCCCATTGGCTGACTAATACAGCCCTCATACTGAGAACAAGCGTCCTTTTCACAGTATATTAAGTACCACATTTTTTGCATTTTTGTGTTTGGTGTTAGTGAGTTCACTGTTTAAAATTCCTTCAGTACTGTGCCCCCAAAGCACAGTGCTGAGGTGCTGCCTAGTGTTCCTAAGCACAAGAAGAGTATGATGTGCTTTTTGGAGAAAATACATGTTATATAAGCTTCCTTCAGGCATGAGTGACAAGTGCTGTTGACGATGAGCTCAAAGTTAATGAATTAACAACCTATGTTAAACATGGTGTTTTTAAACAGAAACACACTTAAAATAAGGTTATGTATTGCTCTACTAATGAAAATGTTGTGACCAGAGGCTCATAGGAACCTAATCCTGCATTACTGCCAGGAGCAATGGTTCTGTATTTGCTAATTGAGTGTTAATGGAGACTTGATAGAACATAACTACCATTAATATCAAGAATCAACTATATTTCTCTAATTTCTCTTGTTCTTTGCTTTTCCATTGCAACCAATTTCTTAGTCAATAGACTGTTTTAGTTTGCTAAAGGCCATCAAGGCAATATACTAGCAATAGGTTGGCTTTAACAATGGGATTTATTAATTTATAAGTTCTATATTTCTGAGGCTGTGAAATGTCTAAATCAAGGCATCATCAGAAGATGTTGTTTCCCCAAACTGCAGCTGTGGATGATCAGGCACATGGCAGTTTCTGATCTTCTCCCCTGGGTTCTGTTGCATTCAACTTCTAGCTGCTCTTTCTGTGGCTTTCTCCCTCCCAGATTCCATTGATTTCAGCTTCTTCCTCTCATGGCTTTATCTCTCAGCTTCTGTGGGTTCCTCTCTGAGCTCCTGGGTCTTTTCTCTCTTTTTCTGCACTCCCCTCTCTTAGTATTACTCCCGTTTATAAAGCTTCCAGTAAGAGAATTAAGATCCACCCTGGGTCATGCCCTATTGAAGTGATCTAATCAAAAGGAAGTTCTATTAACTGAATCTAACCAAAAGGTCCCATCTACAATGGGTTTATACCTCCAGAAATAGATTGGCTTAAGAACAATTTTCTAGGGTCCACAAAAGACTCAAACTACCACATAGACCCCTCATATTAGCTTCCATTTGGGAAGCTGAGTTCCCCTTCTCTCACAGTTTGCTATTTCTTGGTCAAAACACACCACTTAGAGCGGATGTGGCTCAAGCAGTTGAGCTCCTGCTTCCCACATGGGAGGTCCCAGGTTCAGTTCCCGGTGCCTCTAGAAAAAACAAAAACAAACAACAAGCAAAACAAAAGAAAAAACCAACTCAGAGAAGCCAATGTGGCTAAGTGGTTGAGCACCGGCTTCCCACATACAAGGTCCCAGGTTTAATACCTGGCCCTGGTACCTCAAAAAAGCAAAAGAAAACAAAACAAAAATAGACCACTTAGTTGACTTTTTCCTTTATAATTAAAAATGGATTTTTAGGCTGTAGATGTTATTTAGTAAATTAATCCCGTCCAGCAGTGTCCCTATGTAGATAACTTTAGTACCACTTAAAACAAGTTTAAGGCATTTATTCTGTCTCAGCCAAGATCAAAAAAAAAAACAAAACTAGGTTTGACTTTTAAATTTTATGAAACATTAACTTTGAAATGGCAATATTTTTAAAAATAGAAATTATACATTTTAATTTATATCAACACAGTGACTCAATTATATTTTCTCTTTTTGATAATTTAGATATGATGAAAAGTATGGGATTACTTTATTGAACTCTCTAATTAAGAAAAAAACAGATGAAATGCTGAAATCCTGAGAGAAAGCTGGTATGCAATCTATGCTCTCAGACAACCCCTGACATCAGACTGATGGGATTCACCCACACAATTGATGCGCCCTTTGCCCTAGTGTTGTACTATACACAAAGAAATGTGTCCTATGAGAGCAAGGTAGCAAGTAAGTGTGGAGATTAGCTTATAGTGGCAGATGTCCCCCTGCCTTCTCATTTTTGGGGCCCATTTCTAACATTCAATTTACTGTTTAAGTTGAAGCAAGTAAAGAAGGAGCAAAATCTGTCAGTGCTTCCTGGGAAATCACAGTAAAAGTAGATTCCTGAATCAAGCTGTCATGAGTAATTAGATTGAGCCAGTAGGAAAGGCAGGCTGCCCACAGTAGACTTTCTACATCCAATGGAAATGATATTGCTAGTCACAAACATGTATTAAGTCCTTAATGGGTGCTTTGCACTGTGCAAGGTATTTTGCATGCATTAATAATCCACATGCTCACAATCACATTTATTGTTTCTTAACTTACTTAGAAATTAAGTAACTTGCCCAGCAAGTAACTGCCTCAGCCAATATTAGCACATGTCCTTCTGACTTCAGAGTCCAGGTTTTTCACCCTACCAGACCTATGTTGAATTCACAATCACAAAGCTAATTCTGTCTGATGACAAAATTTATGATTTACTTATTTCTAGGCAATAAATTCAAGTGAAACAAACAATTACCAAACAATAACCAAAAAGGTCAATCCAATCCAGGCTAATACCAGTGGCCAAAAACATTTCTTAACTTTGAACCAGCTGTTCAAGCTCCACATTTCTTCTGAAAAATATCTGAGATACGTAGAAGTTCATATCAATGAACTTTTCCCGATCTTCCCTGTTTTTGTGGACTGAGAATTCTACTTCCTCATTTTAGAAGTGAGGGAGTGGAGACTTAGAAAGAGGCCAAGGATTTTATCATCATCACACAGCTAGTCAATTGCTGGACAAGAAGAGACCTCTTGGTTCTCAGACTTCCTATTCCATCCTCTTCCCATCCCCTAGAATAAGGGCAGTCGGGTCAACTTCTTCACCTAATTTCCTGAGTAAGGACCTTTGATTTCTTGGTCTTTGCTCAACCCACAATCACACTTAAAACCAAATTACCTACTCTTTTCATATATTTCCTGCATTAACCTTTCCTCTGCATCCCACAGCTACCATTCCAGTGGCAAATGTTATGACAAATGAGAGCCAAAAAGTGTCAAGCTCATAAATATCCCATAGAATTATCCTGTTGCTTTTAACATTCCCAAGGGGAATTTTCCTACTAGCAGGGTCTACAGGATCCTTACAAGAGTAGTTAAATAGCTTCACCATTAGCAGGGTCCAGTCACACTTAGGGGTCACTCTTCTTATCCCCCAGGCTATCTGCCTGGGAAATGAAGTAGCAGTAAAATCCTTGGATAAACTGCAAATTTAACGGTTGCTTAGAGCTTGGCACTATGATTCTCAGTAGTAACACTTCACAGTACAAACAATAATGGAATTTCCAGCAGGCAAGGTGTGATACTTTCTCCCTTCCCAAGGGCATAGTCCCTACTGGGTTTCAGGGCTCTATATACTTCATATCTTGGCTTCTACAGGTCTGCCTACAATTTCTCCCTTCCTCAACTTATTATAAAAACAAACAAAAGACTTATTTCCTTCTTCCTTTAGTCCTTCCTTTTTGAGAGTCCTTCATGGGCATCTGTGTGCCTTCCATGTCAAATCCAGTCTTTATCATTGGCCTCAATCTGATTTAGTTTTTAAAATATTAAGTATCTACTGGCACAAGCTCAGTTTTGTGAAAGATTCTAGAGAATAGGGTGATTTAATATTTTGTAGAGTAATACAGACCAAAGGTATCTTAAGTAATTAGAGATTAATACAAAACAAAAATGAACTGAATATAACCCGCCAGCACTAAAATGTGTGGTAATGACAAAAGTAATTTTTAATATATTTAAAATCTTTACTAATATATTTTTTCCCTCTTAACTTTTCTAAATGCTTTGTTTCCTAATGCAGCTGTCCAGCAGACCCTTTCAATGATGCGGACATCTACAAGTATTCAAACTTTCAACCAATGAAGAAAAAGCTAATTTAGAAGGTACTTCTGAGACATATTTGAGTGAAGGTTTGGAATCCACCCAGCTCACCTTTGAGGCAGATGCCCAGAAGAATGAGCTCCATTCTGGCCAAACTGATGGGTTCCAGGAGGTGGGGGGCCGAGGGACAATATCCCCCCAGGAGCAGCAGCCCCCAAAGGCCCTGCTGGCTTCATCATACCTGCAACATAAGGACATGAATTTAGAAGAGTATGGTATTAAAGTATAAAGAGGGGAAGCAAAAACATTAGGTTAAAAATGCAGAAGAGGTGTGGGGGGGGAAATAAATGGGTTAGGACAAGTCCTCCTTTCAAACTTGCTTTAACCAATTACCTACAGACCTATCAACAACATGCTCTGACATGTTATTTGAATATCATAATGATAAAAGAACAGAAAGGAAAGGACTAATTTTGACACTAAATGGAAACTAAAGCAGAAGAAACAATCTTTGCATCTGACAGAAACAATGTGATAGAACACACTAGAGAATCCAATGAAAAATTCCAGTTGGATATCAGAAAATACATCCTGAAAAACATTCAGGAATGACAGAGCTTCCCAACTTTATGGGGACAAAAAAACTCTAAAAAATGCTTTGAGTTACTGCATAAGGAAAACAAATGGAGAGTGGCATCTGTTTCTCTAACAAATCCAGAGCACAACTTTTGGAGGTTAATCATTTTTTCAGAAACTATTCAGAAATCTATTTAGATGGGTGATAAAAGAAAGCTCATGTCCTCATTACTGCACTCATACAAAACATGGAGTCACATGCAATGAATAGGTGGTCCTAGTAGTGACTGTGTTTTCACTTGCAAGCAGTTCTACTCAGAGATCTTTAAAAATTTCTCTCCAAAACTGTGTTCAGACATTTTCCCTTTTTCTTCTAGAGAACTAGTACAGGAGAAAAATCGCTGGGCTCTTGGGTTAGAGCAGTTCAAGGTCCCACCCTGAGGCTTACTAGTTAGTTGTATGGCCCCAGGCAAGAAGCTCATCTTTGAGGATCTCAGTTTCTGCTAGGCAAAATGAAAGATTTAGACTAGATTACCTGAGAGATCCCCTTCTAGTCTTTTAAAAGAAAAAATATTAATAAAGGAAAAAATCCGATTCTTCTATTTGCTATGTCTACTTCTAGTCTGCTCATGTGCTTTTTGAGCCATGCCTCCTTTCTGGCACCCTCATTAATGACCTACTCACTGCCTTCCTTCTGTGAACTCTCCCATTTGATTCATCAAACTGTTTCACACTCAGCATCTCCTTTCTCTTTTTTTCTCCCTCTAGAAACTTTTATTCTCCCTAAAAAGCAAGGGAATTGACTGGATAACCTTGCAGTCAGCCATAAGGAATTTATTATATTGTCATAATAATTTAGAAAGGATGCTTTTAGATGTTTAAGTAATCTAGAATGGTATGAAGTGGCAATTTTCACAAATAATAATACTTAAATTTTTACAAAGGTTTCTTTTCTAAAAATGGGATTCCTTAAACTTTAACGTTAACACTCTAAAGTTTTATGTTGTTTTCATATACCAAGAACAAAAATAATAAATACTATTCTAATAACGCTACATTATTACATAAAGTTCTAAACCTCAAACACAGCAAAGTTAGAAAAATATGGACCAGGTTTCAATTTCTTCCCACCTCATAAAAGCTGTGACCCTGACAAGATATTTTATCTTTCAGAATCTTGATTTTTAATGCTCTGCCATGGTACTAATGTCCCCCTCCTCCTATTTCCAAGGACTGTTCTGATAACTAAATGAGGCAGTGGGTATGAGAGCACCTACAACAATGTCCGATACTTAAAGGTAAACAAACACTCAACAAATCTTTGTTTCCTCTGGCCACATTCTCTGCCTTTCTTTATTTAAGGATTTATATTCTAACAAAACATATACATCATAATTACATATACACTTGTATTTTCATTTTTTAAAGCATTAATTTGGACAAAAGTAAAAAAATTTCACAATACTAGCACTGAAGTATTTTCAATCTTAAATAAGTACATACACACTCTGATACTTTGGCTAATACCACTATTCAAAACAGATAGTGAATTCTGCTGATAGATGAGCAGAGATTACTTATTGTGTAACAAATAAAAATTTCAATAAAATAACAATACACATTGATTCTGGGGACAGGCACAGAAGTCAAACTTGAATTTCAAATCAGTGTTAATGCAGATTTAAAATCACTGTAGATCGGTTTTTCAACCTTGGCACTATTGACCAGATAATCCTTTGTTGTGATGGGGGCAGGGGTGCTAACCTTTGCATCATATAGAATGGTTAGCAGCATCCTTGGCCTTTCCCCGCTGGATGCCAGCAGCATCTCCCCAGTGTGACAACCAAAACTGTCTCCAAATATTGCCAAAAGTCCCTTAGTGGGCAAAATTGCCCCTACTGGAAAACAACTGCTGTAGATGAAATTTTTACTTGCAAGATACCAAAGATATTCTCATTTTTAAGTAAGTTAGTAGCAGTTTTTGCCAACAACTCTCAAATGTGTAGAGAATCAGAAAACAGTTCTGATAATCTCAAGTAGATCTGTTACATACCAGTCTTGCTAAAATGTAACTGCTCTTTCATTTTGGGCAATCAACTCTATAGCAATGACTCAAACTCATGCATTTATTCAGCATACATTTCGTGTGCTCTTCAGGCACTAAGAGTTCAGATGGAGGAGACACCATGTAAACAAATAATTACAGTGCCCTGTGTTGAGTGTTATAATATGCATAGGGACTACTTAACTCTCCTTCCTGCCAGAATCAGGAAGAGTCAGAGAAGAACCACCTGAGTTGAATCTTGAAGGACAAGCAGGAGTTTTCTTAGTATAGAGGCAGGGAAAGGGATTCCAGTCAGAAGGAAAAGATTGAGCAAAGACATGAGAATGCATGATCAGGAACTGGCAAAAGGTTCAATGTGGAGAGAATGGGGAGAGAATGTGGAGGAAAGTGGCAAGAGCAGAGGTTTCCAGGCTGGTTGGGGTCGGGCTGCAAAGCCCTCTGCACCATTTAGACTCTACCCCTAGGGCAGAGGGAAGCCAGTATCATTGTTATCTGCCAAGTCATGGTCTTCTCTTGACCACATTACTGACATTTTAGAAAATGATCAGAAAGAAAGAGAAACAAATTCCTTAGGGAACAGAGTGAATATCTTCATAGGGAAGGAACATCACACCAGGAGAAAGAACTAACTATGCTTAAGTCAAAAGAAAATGATCTAAAATCACAAAATGGTACTTAATACAGTGGTAGACACTGTAGCTTACTCACCACCAATTTCAAACCCCTTTGGCTTGCCTTTGTATATGATTCTAGTTAGAAAGATGGAATCTCTATTTCCTAGATGCCCTTACTACTTGGGCTGCCTGGTATTTTGGGTTCAACCAAGCAACACACCTCTGGGAGACTTTGGCTTGCTTAAGGGCAGGAGTGAGTTTTCTGGGGTTAAGTTGACAATGGCTGCTGATGAAGCAGGAATGAGTAGGGTTTTGCATTTCTCTGGGCAGCATAGTTCTAAGCTTGGTTCTCTGGCTCTAATATTAGCTTCCTGATATCCTTTAACAAATCCCTTTCTGCTAGAGTAGATGCTGTTATCAACAAAAGATAACCTAAACAACATCACAGAAAAGCACATCTTGAATTTGGCCCTGTAAATGATAAAACCAAAATTAAAAATCATTTGTGAAAAAAAAAAATTATCTAAAATAAACAAAGATAGCTCCCTATCATATTGGCTGAATCCTAAGGTCTATGGTTCCTGAGGACCTGTTCTGGGAGATGTACCTACTACACAGGTTCACTATTAGGAGCCACTCAAACCCCACAGCCCCCATCCTAGTTCCAGGACAACAACAGTTCTTGCCTTTCAGCTTCCAGACAATAGTCTTCAACCAGGAGCAATTTTGCCCCCTAAGGGACATTTGGCAATGTCTGGGACACACAGACATGCCACAACTGGGGAGAAGGGGGTGCTATTGGCAACTAGTAGTTAGAAGATAAGGATGTTGCTAAACATCCTACAATGCACAGGACAGCCTGCCACAACAAATTACCTGGTCCCAGATGTCAAAATGCTAAGGCTGAAAACCCTGCTCCAGACAGCAGTGTGCCAGCCCTGATTCCTTCACCACACTGTCTAACATAAAGTGTAACTCCTTCTAAAATGCATATTGGATCGTGACCTTTCCCAGCTTAAAATGCTTGAGTCATATCGTACTGCTCTTAAAATAAAGATTAAATACCCTAAGAAGGTCCCAATTTCCACTCCAGGAGCATCTCTCACAGTTCATACTCCCAACCATGATGATTGTCTTGCAGGTCCTTAAAAGTGCCACTTCCCCAACCCCAGCAAACTGTCTCCATCCCTGGCCAGCTCTCACTCATCTTTCAGGTCACTCCCTCTAGACAGTCTCCCTTCACCCCAAAGTCTTGGTTAGGAACCCCTGCTTCTATAACCTCTTTCACTTCCTTTTTAAATCTACTTTTGTCTGAACTGCAGTTGTCCATTGATTTAATGCATTTCTCACTATGTAAAGGATTGAGATTAGGCTTATTTTACTCACTGTACTATGCCCAGTGCCAAGCATTTTTCTCACTCAATAAATCTATTAAATTTGTTATTATATAGCGCTAGCATTACAAAAACACAATTAAATAGGCACAAGTAGAGATTTGGTATGTAAAACATGCAAAGCAAGAGTTAGCACTGGCCAGATATATGGTAAATAGATACTTCAAAGAACCACAACTAGGTTGCCAGTGTCTATCAGAAAACCAACAAAAGGTTCAGCCAAAGACTGCAAAAGACACATGATGACTGAAGATTAAAGGTCTAAGATTAGTTAGCACAGAGAAATGAAGGCTGGGGTAATGTAGTGACAGCCTGAAAATAATTAAACAAAATCAACATAATTTATAGAAAGGTATCTTTACACAGAATATGATAGCCAGTTATCCATCTGAGAGTTGAATAAGGAGAAAGCGGCTTAAATTAATGTATGATGAATTTAATTCAACAAAGATGCTTTTAAAAAATATTAGTAAGCAAGAGTGTTTTGCTAATGAGTGCTGCAGCTTGTCACTCAATTCATTCATTAAATAAACATTTAATGAGTGCTTTCTATGCTCTAGGCACATCTATGAAACACAGTGTAGTAAATGGTACAGAGGTCTCACAGGTATTATGAGACCACAGAAGGAGAAGAGGGCTTCTAACTAAACTTAGGGAGGAATGGTGATGAGAAAATGCCTGCAAGAATACATATCAACTGAGTCTGAAGGAGAGGTGTGAACATAAATTTGTTAGGAGGACAAAGTGGAAGCATGGATTGGTTTTGTTACAGTGTGGGGCAAAGCAGGGAGCAAGAGCAAACCAGTCCCAAAATAACTAATAATTTAGTATCGCTGGAGCAGCGGGTATGGGAATGTAGCAGATGAGCTGGAAAAAGAAAACGGGTAAAATAACAAAGGCCTATGAAGCTTAAATATAATCAGGGCTAATAAGGAACTGTGAAAGGTTCTAAGCAAAGGAAAATCAGAGTTAGATTTGCATAATAATCACTGTGGGACAGCAGTGAGATGGTTTGGAGAAAGGCAGTATTGGAAAGATGGATAATTGTTAAAGGACCATTTTAGTAATCCAGGTAAGAAGAATGGTTTGATCAAGGAGAGTGACAGGAGGATGGAAAGGAGGAAACAGGTTGGGAAGATGTTTACAAGTACTCCGAAAGAATTTAGGAGAACAATTAGAATGAAGGAGGTAAAAGGGAGAGAGTTTTTTTTAATAGTGAAAGTTTCTGGTTTGGATAACTGAATGAATGATGTTGCTAATGAGCAAGATATGGATACCTTAAAAAAATAAGGATTTATGAAAAAAACACTGAATTTTTGGACATGAGCTTGATGGGCTTACATAAATAGGTGGGCAACTGGAAATACAGGTTAGAATTTAGGAGATACATCTGAGCTGGAGAAATAAATCTGGGAGATTAGCACTTAATGTGAAATAGCTTAGGGAAAATTCTAAAGAGTAAAAGGAGAAAAGGAGTGAAGATGGAACATGGAGGGAGAAACAGCAATGCTGAAGGGTCATATAGAAGAGGGGTTCCTTAGAGATGTCCAGAAAGCAACCAAGAAAAAAACAACAAAAGGACAGTATCACTGAAACCAAAGGAGAAGAGAGTTTTGAAAAAATGATAATATGCACTGCATTTGGTCATAAAAGACCACTGATGGCACTGGTAGGAGAAGGAAAAGGGCAGATGGGGGACAGGCTATGGAGTGTACATGACACTGAGCTATGGAGGCAACAAGAGGCAAGGGAGCAGAGGCAATGAGTACAATGAGTGCTTTTTAAAGAAGATGGCTGTGGCTGTGGGTGCATCTGTGGGTGCTATGGAAAAGTTTGCCAGTTCCTTAAAAAGTTAAATATAGAATTACTATATGGCCTGGCAATACCATTTCTAGGTACATACCTCAAATAATCAAAAGTAGGGACTCAAACATACACTTGTACACCAATGTTCAAAGCAGCATTATTCACAATAGTCAAAAAGTGGGAGCAACCCAAATGTCCATCAACAGATGAATGAATAAACACACAAACAAAAAAATAACAAAATGTGGTATGTACATGTAATGGAATATTATTCAACCATAAAAAGGAATGAAGTTCTGATACATGCTACAACATAAATGAACCTAGAGACATGATTTTGAATGAAATAAGCCAGACCCAAAGAGACAGATACTGCACGATTTCACGTAATGAACTAGAATATTCATTCACACAGACAGACAGAAGATTACAGATTACCAGGGGCAGGGAAGAATGGGGGATTAATGCTTAATGGGTACAGACTTTCCATTTGGGATGATGTAAAAGTTTTGGTAATGGATGATGGTGGATGTAATTAATACCACTGAATTGTATACTTGAAAGTGGTTAAAATGGGAAATTTTATATTATATATATACGTTACTACAGTAAAAATTTAAAAATGAAAAGTCCAAACTAATCAAATATTTGAAGTTTAGCTAGTAATTTAAGCTACTTCAGCCCTCTTCAGCAAAACCATCAGCCCCCACCCCCTAAATGTGGCCATTACCACATATATATCATGAGGAGGTGAGATGAGCTAGAGGAAAGTGACAGGCTTTGGAATTAAAAGGGCTTGAATTTTAATTCCCAGTCTTTCTTAATAGCTTTGAGATTTTAGGAAGTTACTTTGCCTCTTTGAGTTTCTTAATCAGTAAAATGAGAATAATAATTATTTTTCAGTGCTGTTACAGAATTAAATGAGATCTGTATGTCAAATACTTGCACACAGTAGACATTCAACAAATGGTGGCAGCTGTTAATTACTGATGCTTAAAAAAAATTAAATGTAGCTAGTTTTAAAATGAGTTTACATGAAGTTCATCAAGCTAGGGGAGGAAATTTAGCATGTGTTATATTGTAGAATCCTGCAGCTGATTTTTCTGAAGTTTTGGGATGGGTAGGCCTGGAGGAAGGGGCTGGAACTCAATGGCTTCTGAAGGACCTTTGTGATTCTCTCCATTCCCATAGAACTTCAGGAACTTCCCTGGGAATATCATGTCTACCTACCCACTACCCTTTGCTGAAATCAAGACTTTTTTCTGCACGGCCCGTGGTGTTTGAGGTATGTAGTAAAGACTACTGTCATGTTAATAAAAAATTAAAATTAAAAAAAAAAAAGATCACAGTGAAGCAAGGAAGGATAAATAACACAGAGTGTCATACTTTGGTGTATATGTGTAGTAGACTTTGTTTTTTTCATTGAGAGACCAAAGTGTCTTGGCTCCACCACATAGCAGCTGTGTGATCTTGGACAAGTCACATTAAACTAGACATTCAGTTTCCTTAGCTGCAAAATAGCCCTAATAATCTACCACATAGCATTATATGAGGATTAAATAAGACAACACAAGTAAAGCTTTTAAGGCCAAAAAAGAATAACTTATAAGTACATATATAATATATGTTGAGCAGATAAAAAGAAACAGGAGAAAGAGATGGGTTAATGGTTCCTACAGAATCCAGAGAGGCAAAACCGTAACTGTTAAGGAGACAGTTACTGCCTGGACGAGAGGAGTGATGCCTCATTTAGAGATCTTTAAAAAATTGGAAGAAAAATAAAAAAATAATAAATAATTAAAATAAATAGGGAAGGACTAAATAATAAAGGTGACTTCCCACAGGAAATTCACAATCTTAGAACATCTTCTACAGCAAATTGTGTGTGGTCACTAACATCAAGTCTCCCTACAAAGCTCTTCTCATCCGTCGCCAGCCTACACTCTACACATGCTATCCAGCACAGCCTGGATCCTAGATAACTGAGTCAGTCCTAGGGACCCGAGAGTTACTCACTGATTTATACACAGCTCATTTCCACAAAGGACTTGCACTGAATTCCCTAGCATCCTCTCAGAAGCTCCAGGAACTCTGAACCCAAATATTTTCAGGGAATTTGGGACCACCAGACCTGAAACAAGCCTTGTACCTGTCCCCTGTAGCTTGGTCCCTCAAAGCAGTCCTTTGATAAAGAAAAGTGACCTCATGGTTTCAACTGCCATCAGAACAATAGTTGTCAGTCTCACTCCATTACTCCTTCACCTCCCCCCCCGCCGCCCATTTCTGCCTCTAAAGTCAAGACTCTCTGCTGAGTCCCATATTTGAAAGCAGCCAATATCGTTGAATAATGATTCCAAGGCAAGGCCATTTTTTTCTTGTTATTATCATTATCATCAATCTTCAGTGTGCAAATCTAACAATATTTTTCCAATGTCAAAACTGATGTTATGATATTATTGCCAAGACCACCTTAGCACACATATTTGAAATTTTAATTCATTTTTATTGAATATTTACAACAACCTCATACCACTAATTAATGCCAAACTAGTAATATAGGCTGTTCTAAAAGAGCCTTTTCCAAATGATCCTATAATCTCCAGCCATTGCATCATATAATGACCAACCATTCAATGCCCCTAAAGCTCTGAGCCTGAGAAGTCAATAATCATATATAAGTCAGAATAAAGCACTGTACCTGGTGGAGAAGCTGCATGTGATGGGTCACCATAGTGTCCATAATGAGGTGGAGAAAGGCCTATTCCAGGCTGGGACTGAGAATAGGGGGGTGTAGCCACATAACCTTGTTGACTCATTATAAAAATATCATTCCAAAGGATAGTTCTACAAAAGAAACCTGCAACAGAAAAAAAAAAAAAAAAAAAAAAAAAAAAAAAAAAAAGGCAATAAGAGGAGTTGAGCCATTTAATGCTATTAAATAATATAAACACTGTAAATAAAAGTTTATGATATCTGAGGAGAGGTAAAATTATCAGATGAATGAGACATCTTCATATCATACAATATAATATATCATCACATAAATAGGTTCTAATCATAGCTTTATGAAATCCAGGAAATCAGTTCAATAGTCCTGAGCAAATTCTCAGGCATGGAATCTGAATAACAACTACCACCCACTTTTTCATTGGAAGTTTGAAGTGTTTCAAAGATACTATCTCATAAGTGTCCCTACTATTTTATGCTTTTGGTGCCCATGGCCCCATTTCAGCACAGACCAAACAACTGGCAGCAGTAACCTCCCTTCATTCAATTGATTGACAAGCACAATCGCCAGTAGGCTGCAATTAGATGTTATGTGACTTGTGTCCTTTTAGTGCTCTTCTAATTAGTAATTTTAATCAGGTAGTTAGGACAAAAAGAAATCAATAGTCCAACATATATGGCTGAAGATGAAGTTGATAATGAACTTATTTTATGAGTCATAATTTGACCAAGCCAGTAGGTAGACTACAACCATATGAGAGTTATTAATGGTGTCTCCAAAGATGACAGAATTTCCCTCTGATTTAAATAATCATACCTCTAAGAACATATGCGCCTAAGGAACTAAGACAAAAAAATGCAATTTTGTATGTGCACAAGCACATACACAAAACAGACCCTTTTATGAATCTGCTCAGAACCTAAATATAAATTTGCTTTTAAATTTCCATTTTTTCTGGATTTTCACAAATAAGAGACATTTAATAGGATGGGCCATTTAAAAAAATAAAAAACAGCTTTAACATGAGACATAGAAAGCTCTGAATCCTGGCAAGAGAAGTGGTTTCTCATTCCAAATCTGCCAATACTTAGCTGTGTGACTCAGAATAAGCTGAAGAACCTCTCTGGGCCTCAGTTGCCCCTTTTATAAGATAAAACTTCTAAAAGCCTTCCCAGATCTAAAACACAGATTCTACGATTTCTCTCCAGTTTCTTCACTTAGCAGAGAAATACGCTTCCTTGTTGTTTTATTATGCTGCCTTTTAAGGTAAGAGATCTGTGGTGATACCTGCTAAGATTTGGAGTTGGTTTATAATCAGGAAATGGCATTTAAGATTTAAAATTTTAAGCCTAAAATTTTTCATTTGATTTCACTTTCATTTTACACTATAAGATTCCAAAATTAAAGTAAGCAAGTGAAAGAGTATAAGACCACTTTCTTCTCTCACTAAAACCGAGAGAAAGGTAGGCAAAGGCCGGCTGGTCTGCTTTGTTACTGACAACAGTTTTTCCCTCCTCCCACTGAGCACAGAGAGACGTGGCAGCCTGAGCTTTGGTCAAGGCTCATCCAACCAAGCTCATTTAGGAAGTCAGTACAAACACACTATGCTGCAACCTGTTGCTGAGTGACGGAAAAGAAAGGCAGGGATGTTCTCTCCAAAGAGCAGGAAGTAGCCGGATCCCTTTTAACTGGACCTGAGAGGAATCTGCTTCCTCACTCAGCCCGGTTTGCCACGTCAAACTTCCTCACACAGAGCACCAAGTCACAGAAACCTGACTCAGCTTCAAGCGACGACATGGCAGAAAGCCACTTGGCATGAGCAGGCCTAGAGTCGAAGTCTGGTAAGCTCCAATCCCAGAAGGACATCCATTCCACTGTCACCTGGCAACTCCAGCCAAGGTGCTCCTCTTCTCACCTCAGACCAAGTTTGGATATGGCCAAATCAGTTTCTCTCTCAGAATTCCGCAGCTTAAGATACAGTTGCCATTTTTACTATGAATATTTCAAACACCACCCCTTCTCCAAGAAAGAGGAAATTAAGTTGATAGGGAACAGAGAAAAGCGCTATCGGTAACAGTGGAAAGCTTTGGGTACTGAAGCATCTAAGCTGATTCCTGCATCCCAAGACAAAAAGGTGAGGCGGGGGCAGGCAAAAAATGCCCACGCCCATCTCTACCCCTTCCCCAATTACTAAACTGCACGAAAGAGCTAAGGAGATAAGGTATGAGCTCCTCACCGCGCTGTTCCAGCTGCAGATGCGCACCCAGCCTGTCACCACCCCCCACCCCGGGCCGGGCACAGCACCCCACTCCAGCTGTGCCGGGGGAGGGGGCCGTCCCATCTGAGCGCAGCCGGGCGAGTCGTTACCTGGATCCGCACTCTAACGCCGCCGGGATTCCGAGAGTCAGTGGCTCTGTTCCTGGGGCCGGTTGCCCCAGTGACCCAGCTCCCGCCGCGCCTTTCCCCTGGCCGGGTGTCCCCACCGGCTGGCCTCACGCACCGAGTTGCAGCTGGGCTGCGAACTGCCACGTCAAACACTCTCCCAGCTGCGCGCCCCCGGCGCCCGGGCTTGGACCAGCGGCCGCGCTCCCGCCGGCGCACGCGCGCAGGCGCCGATCGCGGCGGGGGCGGGGCCGGAGGGGGCGGGGCCGGGAGGGGGTGGGGCCTGTGGCCGGGCAGGGCCACCGAGCTCGGTGCGTCTTCTGGCCTCCCGTCCTTTCTCTTTTCTTTTCCTTTCGCCACTTTTTTGTCTTCTTCGTTTTTTTAAATCCGAAATGTTAAACACTTTAAAGTTGTTGCTGAATCAGAGCAACAATTTCACCATGAAGCCCCGTAGGAAGAAAGAGAGCGCGTGTTGAGAGTTCTTTCATTCAACAGGTTGCTGGTTCAGCCTTTCATTCATCACTCTTTACCAGAGTCTTTATGTGCTGCTGAAGGTACTGCACTGCCGATACTGAAAGGAAAGTACACGATCCCAGACCTCGAGAAATTACAGTTTAAAGGCGAATCTGACTCGTGTGCATGGCCAGTTCGATGACGTACTGGTACAAAGTACTACGGAGGAAGGAACGTCCCAAGGCAGCCTGGCAATGTGTAAAATAGGAGGGGCAAAAAGATGTCCCAACTGAAAAGTGTGGGAAGAGGTGTTTTCACTGAAGCTGGACTTCTGTATAGTCCTTCAACGTATGTCCACATATTCGTTTCTATGAAGTAGGATGGCTGATCCCACAGGGATCTCTTTGTATACAAGTAACGAAGGTTTTCAGCTCTCTCTACTGTGAGAAACAGCTGAGAAATAAAGGCCGCCTACGTGGAACTAGGAATTTGACCTCTCATTCTTGCCCTAAAATTAGGACCATCTAGGCTGATCTCCTACCATCCCCCATTGCTAATTAGGAAGATCTTCAGCTAACTCTAGATTTGGTACAGTTACTACTTTATCAAACTTAAAAAATAAAACCAGACCAGTGTTTTTGTTTTCAAAATATCCTTTCTTCTGAGCTACAAGAAAAGAAAAACTACCCAACAAAATCCCTTTTCTGATGAAATGCTTGGGTAAAAACTTACATGAGGATAATGATACTGCTGAGATGTCAGGTGAGTTTTGCAGGCATTTTAAGTAGTTGCAGCAGTGGTGAAGATATATGATTCCTTTGCCTACTTAGCTTTTATAAGATTTTAAGGTATGACATCCCAATTTCAGCACTGGTCAAGTTTGAGAATTCACACTGAAAGTTTTTTTGTTGTTTGTTTTTTATTGTTTCTTATATTCTCAGTATGATGAAAGTGTTTGGTGGAATTCAGAAAATTTGGCCTGTGTTTGAAATAGTACAGCTTGTGAAAGGAATAAAAAAAATTGTTATATCACAACTATGTCACAACTATGTCACAATGTAGCAGGGAGTAGACTCAGAAAAGAGGAGCATCATGTGATGACTTGGTTGGCTTGTTGCCCCCACAAAACCACTTGCTCAGAGGTGAAATGGTCTGAGACCAGACCACAAAACTTGAGGTTTCAGTTCTAACAGTTTTGAATTCCAAAACCTTAAAGCTGGAAGGAACTTTAGAGATGTGGATTTCCAAGCCAATATTCAGTGGAGATTGAATTCAATTCAATCATTTTATAGATTAGATAAAATGAGGTTCAGAAAATAAAAGCAATTTACTCAAAACACCCAGCTAGTTGGAAGTTTGTCTTCTGATATTAAACCTAAAGCTCTTTTCACCTCAGTATACTTTTTTCCCTTTTGATAACACTATGCTTTTGCTATTCTCTGTTAACTGGTTTCTGCCTTTTTTTTCCCCTGTGACTACCTTATGTCTAAGCTTTCAAATAACTAAAATATTGACAGAACAGTTCCACCAGTGATTGGAAGTACTGATACAAATCCCTTTTTCTTATCAAATGGCTATCTGGTTTCAGTCCTCCTTCCCATCTCATGTATCCAAATGCCCATCCTGTAAGTGACAAATTAGTATTCTGATCTAATCCCTTTGATCAGGTTGCTGGCCTTCACTAGACCTAAGCATCAGCCTGAATTCTCAGTCTTTTCTGGTCTGCCCTCCCCTGTTGCCACCTCATTTCAGATAACCATACCCTAATCGAAAGGTGAGGGCTCAGGGAATGTCATTGTGCTGGGATTCTATGTTCTTTAGGGCCTCTCTGTTCTAATTGTAGAAAGAAAAGAAAGCAGAGAGTCAAATATCTCTAGAACAAACTTTATAGAAAGAGAAGGAGTTTCCTGAAAACACTTGAGTTTCCTTCTTTCAGGTAACCTTTGGACAATCAGAGCTGTGATGCTTCAAGTACTTGTATATCTTATGAAGTCTGACTCCAAAGCTGCAATGAGTTTGAAGAAGCTTTATTTTTTAAAAAAATTGAAATGACCAAGAACTGGCTTATTTTAAATTCCTCTAAGGACAGTAAATAAGATGAAATTAATTGGGGAGAGGAATATGGGTATGTTGAGTAGCAACTAATAGCAGTAAAACTAGAGTTCAAGTTTTCATTAAGGCCTGTCACCAAGGTATTTCTAAATTACTTCTTGAATATCTCGAAGTCTTCCTCTGAGTATACCACACCACTTGTGACTCTGGCCACAGAGATGACTTTGTACTGCCAAGTCAACTCAAGTTTGCTCCTGACACTGACATTCCTAGCTGTGCAAGATTTTATTTCTTGAACAAACATTTATTAAGCACCTACTATAAGTTGAATACTGTGCCAGACTCTATGGATACAAAGTCAAATCTGACACTACCCTGTTAAGAGTTCATGGAATAGCATAGGGATCTATACTACATAGAGAAAGTGTAGCCCTGAGTTAAGAATGCTATTTACATTTTTAAATGATTGAAAAAAATCAAAAGAAGAATATTATTTCGTGAGGTGAAAATTTTATGAAATTCAAATTTTATTGTTCATAAATAAGGTTTTATTGGAAAACAGCCTTGCTTATCCATTTACATTATATCATTGTGGGGTAACTACAATGGCAGAGTTGGGAGTTGTGACAGAGACACAAGGCCTGCGAAATCTAAAATACATACTATCTGGCTCTTTACAGAAAAAGAATGCCAACCCCTGGTCTAGTAGGACCTACCAATATACAGCTGATTAGCATTCTATGAGGAAATACACGTTTACATTGGAATATGTAAGAAAGGATGTTTAACTCAGATTTGGAAAGTGAGAGAAATCTCTCTGATGAGTCCCAAAGAACAACAGTAAGTTAGGCAAAGAGAGTGTGAAGGGCAGCAGGAACAGCATGGACAAGTCAAGGAAGTATGAAGGAACTCAGGACTTTCAGATGTGCAAGTTGTCCAGTACAGCTCACACATGGGCTTCTGGAAAATTGAGTAGAGAAATGAAACCTAGTAGGTAGACTGGAGTAGTTGATGGTGTCCCTCGAAGACATTGAAGAGACAATGAAAGATTTTTTTTTTTTTTTTTTTTTTTTTTTTAATTTGGGAAATTTTCAGTATATGTAAAAGTAAACACAAAGTATAAATTAAGCTCTAGGTACTCATTACCCAGTTTCAACAATTTATCACATGGCCAAACTTGTTCCATCTATACTCCTGTTAATTGTGTTTAGGCAGACCCCTGACATGCAATTTTATGTGTAAACATTTCAATTTGTATTATTAAAATATAAGGAACCTTAGAAAACAAAACATAACCAAAATACTATTATCACACCTAAAATATTAATAACAATTTCTTACTATTATCAAATATTCAGTATTGGCATTACACTTCCCAAATGTCTTAAAATTTTTTTAAAGTTTATGTGTTTGAATTGGAATCCAAATAATTCTACACACTGTGATTGGTAGATCTGTCTCCTAGGTGTCTTAATCTATAGGTTTCTCTTCCATATCTTTTATTTTCCTTGCAATATTTTTGCTGTTGTTAAAAAACAGAGATATGTGTCCTGTAGATTTTCGCCACGGTCTGAATTTAGCAGATTGCACTTCAGATATTATTTAATGTGCTCTTCCATGTCCTATATTTTTATAATTTGGAACATAGATCTAGAGGATCAATGATTACTTTTTAATTTACTCTTTTTGAGTTAGGAAGAGGTATATACATAAAAACTGGCATGCAGACTAGATGCCATGCTTTAGAACAGAAAACTAACTCCTTACATACATTGTAAACACTATTTGCTATTGTACTTGTAGAGTCTTTACCTTGATATAAACTAGTTAATCAAAGAACAGATAATTATTACAATTAAACCATGCTATTTATTAAACATTTAACATATGAAAAGAAATATACTAGGTTTCTGGGAGATTGCAGTTCTGCTCTTTGGAAATCTACTATCTATTTAGGGAAGAGTTGATTAACAGGAGGGGAAACAGTATGTCCTAATGATAGAATATATTAAGTGATAAATGGTGTGGTTAAGCCTCTAAATGTAATGAGTTTTCTGAGAAAGGAGAGAGTTCTAGAGATTGTGGGAGCCAGATAAGGCTGAAGAGAGAAAGACGGTAGGATGTGACCTGGTTGTATTGGGATTTGAAGACATCAAGAGGGCATCCAGGCAAGGGAAATGCATGAGTAAGGGCATAGAGGTAGAAATGAGCTTGATGTGTTTGGGTAAATTTTAGGGAGAGCATGGTGAAAAGCATGTTGACTTGAAGGAGATAAGGTTGAATAGTGAAGTGAGTGGTCAGATTGTGGAGAACTCTAGTTAGGCAAAAAAGAAGAGATGCGATGCAGCAGACATGCAAGGTCACCAGAAGGGCTGATGTTTTAGGAAGACTAGTTTGGCAGTCTTTCACAGGCTGAATTTATTTAAGCAGGGTGAGACTGGAAATAGGAAGATCAATTATATGTCTAAGATAGTAAACTATGTGTAAGGTGAAAAAAGTCTGGATCAACTTGGTGGCACGAAAAATGGAGGGGTAAGAGTGGATCTTAGAGGCATCCTAAAGAAAGAATATTCAGAATACAGTTACGGATTGGATATAAAATTGAGAGATAAGAGTATCCAGCCTAGAAGACTGGGAGATGATGGTGTCATTAAGTGAGGCAAACAAAAAAACCAAGGCAGGGAAATTGATTTTCACAGAGAAGATGAGGTTTTGTTTTGTTTTTTTAGCAAATTGAGTTTGAGTGGATGCAAAGAACATATCTGTTGGCAACTGGAAACAAAATGAGAATCCAGGCGAGAAGTCATGGCAGAAACTGCAGATTTAGAAACATTCCATATAGAGGTGGAAGAGGAGCCATAGTAAAAAGCTCAAAACAATGAGTGAACACAGAAGACCACATTTATCTTTGTGTTTAGCATAGTGCCTGATAGTGCATGTGTTTGATAAATGCTTGCAGAGTGAAATTATGAATAAAGATATGAAACCTTGTAAGGGAAGGAGGAAAATGCCACAAAGAAATAGCTGAGGCCAAATAGAATAGGGATAGGCCAATGGTTTCATCTGAATGATGATTTGGGAATCCTTAACAGAGCCTAATGAAAGACTTTCAATCAAGGGAATGACAATATGGATTTTTTTCCCCAGAAAGATCAGTCTGGAGACAGTAGAAGGATGGAATAGAGGGAAGGGTAACAGTAATGGGATGAAGACCAGTCTGGATATTGTTGACAATAATCCAGGTGAGAAATCATGATGGCCTAACTGACCTGAACTGACACAGCCTAATAGAGGAGGTGAAATTTGAACAAAGCCTTGGAGGAGGTGAAAGAATTATCCTTGCAGATGCCTGGGGGAAGGAGCATTCCTGGAACAGGGGAAAGTGCCAAAAAAGTTTCTCTGTCGGGAACGGTGGGGTGGGTGGGGGTTTCTGGTATGTTCCAGGAGCAGACAGATGCTAGCGAGGATAGAGCAGAGTGAGCGAGGGGAGAGAATGAGGGGGTGAGAGAAGATGAGGTAGAGACCTTTAAGCTATTTAAAAAGTTTAGTTTTTATTTTGAATGAAAAGGTCATTTCAGGTTTTGAGCAGAGTAGTATGTGATCTGACTTACTTTTCAGTATTCTATGTCAGAAACAGCATCTCTTCATAACAAATCTGGTGTTCAGAAAACATTCATTTTACATGGTCTCAGTGAGATTTTAACCCTCTGAAATTTATCCTTCTATCACTTGGTTTCACAGAAGTTTTCTTGGTCATGGCTAAGATTTGAAGAGGAATTTTGTTTTATAACCTCCTATAAAAGTGGGTGGGAAAACTGAGCCTTGGCTGCTGCATAGCCCTAGTTCTGTATTCATAGCTCCCCACCTACTCATGCCACAAGGATTCCGGGGGCTTGAAAGAGTTTCTAATTGATAGAGAATGAGGTGTGACTCAATGTTTGCCTTGCATTGCTTTTCTTGATTGGCCTAAAGTGAAGATACAGGAGAGCAAGCACTCAAGAGAAGGTGAATGAAATCCAGTTTATACATACAACAAAATGCTTATAAAGAAAGCATTATAGTATTAAAAACCTATTATGTGATATTCTATCACAAATGCCTCCTTTTTTTGCTATTAAGATTGAATGGAGGGGGAAAACAAAAAACCAAATTCTTGATAGCTCACAGAAATAAGTGGTGGGAGGAAGTAAAAATGGTACTAACAACTAATTGATGAAAGTGCCTGAATATATGATCATTAACAGGAAGATATGATTTTCCTTTGACTCTGTTCTCAAGTCCACTCACATGATTACCTAGAAAAATGATGCAATATTATACGTCTTAGTTTGCCAGTCTACTGTGACAAAGCACGCAACGGGTTGGCTTAGACAATGGGTATTTCCCATTGCTTGGTTTCCTCCTGGGCTCAGAGTGTTCTGATGCTGGCTTGCCACAATCCTTGAGGTTCCTGGGTTTGCATCTCTGTCTCATATCACATGGAATATCCTCCTTTTTCTCGCTTCTGTGACTTTGCAGTTTTCTTCACAGAGCCCCTAGTAATCCGGATTAAGACCCATCCTGCTTCAGTTGGGCCATGCCTTAACTAAAAATAACATCTTCAAAAGGTCCTATTTACAATGCATTCACACTGACAGGAATGTGGATTAAGATTAAGAAATGTCTATGTTGGAGTACATAATTCAAGCTACCACAATACGTTCAGTGCATGAAAAATATCAGAAACTTCGATATTGGGATAGTATACTTGTGGAAGAGAAGACTGATAATTTTTTCTGAATATTCATTTTCCTGAGTTTTAAAAGGTATGTGTCTGCCCAACCAAAGACAGCTTACCCAGCCTCCCTGACAGCTAGTTATGGCTTTGTGATGAGACAAGGAAGTAGCACATATAATTTCTTCTCTTCCACCATCAGTTCCCTACACAAGAAAACTCCACCTTTATCCAACAAGCCCCATTAAAACAATAGAGTTGCCAAACTGTATACAGATTGGTACATTGCCCACTTTTTGGTTAATTCAGTCTTATCCATAGTCCCCTTTTTATTCTAGTGTACTATAATCTGATTTTTTTTTAATGGTAGATTCACTCTGACTAGTCCATTTTACAAGCATCTCAATTAAAATTTTTTTCTTTGATTAGAGAAGTTGTGAGTTTACAGAACAATCATGCACAAAATACAATATTCTTATATATCTTCTCCCATTTTTAACACCTAGCATTGGTGTGGTACACCAATTTCATCAATTGATGAAAACACATTTTTATAATTGTACAATTAACTGTAGTCCATGGTTTAAGGCTGAGACCTTTAAAGATGAGACAAGGAAGTAGCACATATAATTTCTTTTCTGTTCCACCATCACAAAGCATGCTGGAATGAAGATGTGGTAATGGAAAAGCCATAGTAACTATGCCAATGAGTACAATCCTATAAGGTTGGTGGAAGGAAATCACTGTGAACATAATCAACAGCACTGAAATATATCTCTGAATGTGGCTAAAAGGGGGAAATGTTAGGTTATATATGTGGTAATACAACAAAAACTTTAAAAATCCATGAAACTCTTCTACACAAACAGTGAACCCTAAGTTAAACCATGGACTACAGTTAATTGTACAACTATAAAAATGTGTTTTCATCAGTTGTAACAAATGTACCACACCAATGCTAGGTGTTAAAAATGGGAGAGGGTATATAAGAATCCTGTATTTTGTGCATGATTGTTCTATAAACTCAGAACTTCTCTAATCAAAGAAAAAAATGTAATTGAGATGTTTGTAAAATGGACTAGCCAGAGTGAATCTACCATTAAAAAAACAAAAACAAAAACAAAACCAGATTATAGTATACTAGAATAAAAAGGGGACTATGGATAAAACTGAATTAACCAAAAAGTGGGCAATGTACCAATCTGTATACAGTTTGGCAACTCTATTGTTTTAATGGGGCCTGTTGGGTAAAGGTGGAGTTTTCTTGTGTAGGGAACTGATGTTTCCATTGTTAATCAAAATTGGCCAAGAACTGAAGTGGTTTTTTGGAATGAAGAGAATCAATTCCCTTTGTTTAAGCCAACCCGTTTTTCATGGTATTTCCTCTCTCCCCTTGGCCTATAAGTTGAGTGTAGCCTCAGAGTCACAGTTGGGGGAGTAGGTCTGAAAAGCAAATCCTTGGCTAAACAAAGGCCAGATCAAACCAGTGCCAACTTGAGGTTGTACTTTTTCTTTTGTTAATGGTGACAATGAAAGTAGGAGCCCTTTTCTGTAGTAGCCTGGTGTATTAGCGCCTCAAAGGACAAGTTCTGAGTTCCATCTCCACCAACAAGAGTCAAGAGCCACTTCCTAGACCTGAAGAGGATAAGGTTCTCTCTCTCTTTAGACCCAGGAGTGGAGAACAGAGTGGAAGAATCCGAGGACTGCGTTCAGAAGCATACATCATTCAGCACCCTGGAAAGTCTTCAGAGATTGCTTAATCACCCTGAAGTGGGAGTGAATTAATTCAGGCCAATTGACTGGTAAAGTCTTGTCCCATAAATTTTTTTGTAAGTGTAGCTTTGTTTTGTAGTAACAGATATTTTTTATTGCCTCTTGAGGAAACATGTTTAGATTTAGGTTTTCAACACTTGTAAATAGGTTGTGAAATTTTTCCCATTTGGTGCAATGGTAGGTTCAAATTTATTCTGATAACTACTGTAAAGAAATTGTGAGGATTCTGTTATTGCTTCAGAGAAATTGGGAAAAGAGGAATTGATTAAAATGATTAGAGATGTTAAATTACATTTTGTTGAAGAATCACTAATATAATGTCAAATATAAATTTATGTTCATTATGTTTAATAGGCATCTTAAAGGGATTTTATAATTAGCTATAATCTTTTTCTGTAATTTCTATCTGCTAAGGATTTATAGGCAACTGGCTTGAGAAATCATGCCTTTTACTGAGATGGGGAAAACTATATGAGGAGGACAAAAGTTGGGCCTGAGGGTGGGGATTTGGGCTCAGGGTTGGAACAAATTATATTTGAGATGTATATGAGACATCCGAATGCTAATATTAAGTATGGTTTCAGACATTTCAACATAAGATCTGAAGAGAAGTATTATGTGGAAAGACTAAATGTGGGTGTAATCATCATGAATGAGAAGTTCTGACTATGATATTTAACATACTGAGTTTAGGTTCATGACAAAATATTCAGCTTTGTTTCACACTAACCCATTGAATAAACAGGTCTGGAGTTCAGGAAGGTGCTGGATTGGAAGATTAAGAGGTGGGAGCCATCTGCTTAAGACAAGAGGGGGTAAAATGCAACCCTAGGAACACCAAGGCTGATATCAAAGAGGACCCAGCTGAATAGATCCACAAAAGATGTTTTATGAAAATAGAAAATCTTTTTCTACTTGTTTTTAAGAAACAAATTAGATTTGCTTTGACTCTTCCATTGCTTTTTTGGTTCCTTGGCTTTTAAAATAAAAGGTACCCATATTTAATTTCTATTACTAATATTTAAATTAACATTAATGCTTAATTAACATTTAGTTGTCTGAATATTTATCTAAAGGGTGTTTGAAGGTGAAATAAAAATGTGTACGTCTTATTTTAGCTTGTTTAATATTTAGGAATAGAGAAAAGCACTAAGGAAATTAAAGAATTGCCCTTTTTTAGGTTGAAATAATTTATTCAATGGCTTATTGCATTTTGTAACTGGTTATGCTAAAAAGTTTAGATATAAATTATATAATTGTTAGTAATAAAACTGTTTTATAAAAACGGTTGTATTTTGTCTTTTATTTCACATCAAAAACTATTTTAATGAATACCTTCATATGAGATTGCAATTGTTCCAAAAATGAAGTTCAATTAAATTAACATACCCTTTGGTATTGAAACAACATCTAGAGGATAATTTGTGAAATTTAAAGTCATGTTGCTAGTAATTGACTTTAGTCATGGCACTTACATAATTAACAGCTTTCTTGAGGTGAAATTGACATGCAATAAAGGGCAAATATTTCAAGTGTTCAATTTGATACATTTTGACATATGTACACACTAGTGAAATCATAATCAAGATGGTTAACCTATCCATGACCCCTAAAATTTTCTTTATGCTCCTTTGAAATTCCTTCCTCCTTCCACTCCCCACCACACATCCTCAAGAAACCACTGATCTGCTTTGTAGAATTTTATATAAATAGAATCATTTAGTATGCAGTGCTCTTTGTCTGACTTTTGTGTGTTTGTACCAGTACAATCTTTTTATTGGTGAATAGCATTCCATTGTATGAGTATACTACAATTTGATCATCCTTTTACTTACTCATAGTTTTTGGATTGTTCCAGCTTTTGATTATTACAAATAACAAATAAAGCTGTTAGGAAATGTTTGCATACATTTTCAGGTAAATACCTAGGAGTGGATTGGAATGGTTGGATCATATGGTGTATGTTTGTTTAACTTTTTAAGATATTTCCAAACTGTTTTTGAAAGTGTTGGCAATGTTAAGCTTTACCTGAGCCCTGTGCTCTTGGAAAACAAAGTGTTAAGAAATACCTCCATCCTTTTGTTTTCCAGGAAATGGCTTACTTCAAAATCCCCATATAACTTAGACAAGAGTCTCATCTTGGCCCCCTTGCTGACAGCAAGGAAAGACATTTCCTGCTCATCTGTCCAATCATGCCACTTACTCATCCCATTCCCCCATACCTAGTTCTTTCTAACCTTGTGTGGTGGCTTGGAACTGTATGTACCCCCAGAAAAACATGTTCTTAAAGTTAATCCATTCCTTTGAGTGCAAACCCATTTTAAGTAGGATGTTTTGATGAGGTTATTCTAGTTAAAGTGTAGCCCACCTCAATCAGGATGGGTCTTAATCCTGTCACTGGAGTCCTTTATAAGAGAATGAAATTCAGACAAAGAGAGAAAGCCCAGGAGGCAAGAGTCTACAGCAACAGAACCAAGAAGAGAAGGAAGAGACTAGAAGACACTGCCATGTGCCTTGCCATGTGACAGAAGAGCCAAGGATCACTGGCAGCCAGTCCCAGAACAATACAGTCTTTGGGGAGAAAGCATCACCTTGATGATGCCTTGATTTGGACTTTCTTTTAGATTCAAAACTATAAGACAATCCATTCCCATTGTTTAAGCCAAGCTGTTTCATGGTGTTTGCTTGTGCAGCCCAGGAAACTTAAACACCTTGTTTACCCCCAACCCCTGTAAAAAAAGTTCTTTGTGCCTGACTTTTGAGATGCTTACAGATCTCATGGTTGAGCATTCTCCCTATTGCAACAGTCACACTCCCTCTGTTGCAATACTCCTCTCCTTATTGCAATAATCCTTTTGAATAGTCTCTCTTTACCTAAATCTGAATTTGTTTTTTTAGCAGTTTTATTGAGGTATATTCACATACCATACAATCCATGCAAAGTGTACAATCAATGGCTTTTAGTATAGTCACAGTGTTGTTCATTCATCACCACAAATTTTTTTTTGAATAATTTCATTATTCCAAAAGGAAAAACTCCATACCCTTTAGCAGTTGCCTCTCAATCCCTCGTTTAGGTTTTTTTGTTTGACAGTGATTGTATCATTTTACATTACCATCTGCAGTATATGAGAATTACAGTTGCTTTACATCTTCTTCAACACTTGGTATGGTCAATCTTTTTTATTTTAGGCATTCTATTAGGTATGTATTATAGTATTTCTTTGTGGCTTTAATTTGCATTTCTCTAATGACTAATGTTAAGTACATTTCCATGTGCTTATTTGTTGTCTGTTATCTGTCAAAGATGGTGATCTTTGGTGATGTGTCTGTTATTCAAAATGTGTTTCCCAGATTGTGACCTGTCTTTTCATTTTTTATAGTGTTTTTAATTTTGATGAGATTCCATTTATCTTTTTTTCCTTTCTAAATCTTGTTATGGTGTTTAAACATTGTCTAATCCAAGATAACAAATATTTTTTCCCTATGTTTTCTACTAGAGATTTTATAGTTTTAGGTTTTCCATTTAGGTCTATGATCCATTTGGATTTAATTTTTGTATATGATAAAAATACATGACATGGTAAAATTGAAATTTTTTATTTTTATTTTTTGCATATGGATATCCAATTGTTACAGTACCATTTATTGGCAAAAGTATCCTTTATTCAAAAACTGCACTTGCACTTCTGTAAAAAATCAATTGGCCATATATGTTTGAGTCTGCTTCTGGACTCTATTCTGTTCCATTGGTCATTCTGTGTATCTTTACGCCAATCTTGATTGCTATAGCTCTATAATCAGGCTTCATAAGGCTTTAATAAGGTTTTATAATAAGTCTTGAAATCAGGTAGTATAAGTTCTCCAACTTTTTAAAATTTTACACTCCTCCTTTCCCACTCCTCCTATCCCCTAGTAACCTGTGACTGCTTTCTATCTCTGCAAACTTGCTGTTTCTAGTCATCTCTTATAAGTGATATCATATAATATTTGTGCCTTGCTTATTTTACTAAACATAATGTTTTCAGTGTTCTTCCATGTTACAACATGATTCATAACTTTATTCTTTATTATGGCTGAATAATATTCCATTGTGTGTATGCACTACATTTGTTTGGTACATGCACCAAATGTGTGTATGCACCACATTTTGCTTATCCACTCATTTGTTGATGGATACTTGGGTTGTTTCTACCTTTTGGCCATTGCAAATAATGCTACTATAAACATTGATGTACAGAAATCTGTGACCCTGTTTTCACTTTCTTTGGTATATATCTAGAAATGGAGTTTCTGGGTCATATGGTAATTCTATATTTAACTTTTTGGGAAACACCATATTGCTTTCCACGTGACTGCATAATTTTACATTCTCACCAATAATGCACTAGAGTTTCACTTTCTCTGCAACTCTCCAACTTTGTTCTTCTGTTGCAAGTTGTTTTGGCTCTTCTAGATCCTTTGTATTTCCGTATGAAATTTAGAATCATCTTATTAATTTCTACGAAAGTTCTGCCGATATTTTATCAGGTATGTATTGAATCTATAGATCAATTTAAGAGAATTGACATCTTTACAATATTGAGGATGATGCATGAACAAACTGCATTTCTCCATTTATTTGTCTCCTTTATTTGTGCCACCAACATTTATTAATAAACCTACATTTCTCTACTTTGTGGAAATGCCATCTTCTTAATACATTAAACACCTAAATAAACCGTGACCTATTTATGGAGACTCTAATCTGTATATTGATCTAATGTTCTATTCCAATGCCAAAACCATACTGGCTTCATATTATGATTTAATATCTGATTAAGCAAGTTCCTTTTTCTCTATCTCTTGTTTCAGCATCACTTGTCTTTTTAATGGGTTTCTGGTTATCCATTCTATATTTTTCTTTTTTTTTCTTTTTACCAGGAGGTTCCAGGGATTGAACCCAGGTCCCTTCATATGGGAGACCAACGCCCAACCATTTGAGCCACATCCATCCCCCCGGTTATCCAATGACTCGTATCCTTATACATGCACTTTAAGATCACTTAATTCTAATTTTAATTTGAAAAACATCCCATAGAATTATACAATTTTTGATATTAAATTTAGATTTCTGCTTCCTGCCAATATGTAATAACAGGGTAAGGATTTACCTTCTTACTCAAAACAACTAAAAACATCAGACAATATATGAAATAACGGCTCTTAAAACATTGAGTATGAGGTAACAAAGGACAGTTATTCCTAAGAGATGAGGCAATAAAGCAAGTGAGCTGCCCTATGATTATCCCAGTTTACTGCCTAGAGAAAGTTTCTTGACTGTGGCACAGGTGAGGGAGTACCTACACAGGACCTGGTGATTTTCCTGAATTAAGGGTATGGATCTGTGAATCTGGGAAAGAGAAGTCAGCTTCAGTTCACAAGGCAGAGTACCAGAAAAGAGAAGGCTAAACAGAGAGAACTCTGGAGTCTGTAAAAGGTCCTTCTGTAGTATTCAATTGAGTGTACTGATCAGCACATGCATGAGAGGAAACTACCTGACTTCTGGGGAAAGAACAACCTGATGAAAGAGAACAATCCTCATAGCTCACACAGAACCAGGAAAAGTGTTTGTTCAAACCAGCCAGAGTGGAAATTCTTATAATTCATGGGACAGTGATTAGAGAGTTCAGATGTGTCTTGTCTTGGTAGTGGAGACAATTCTAGACTAAGCACTGTTCTCCTTTCATCTAATTTCAAATAATATAAGCACAAACAACATCCTAAAATAAATACAGGAATATAAAAATATCCATCAACCAAAAGGGTAAAATTCACAATATCTGGTATCTTATCAAATATCAGATATGCAAAAGGCAGGAAATACAACCAATAATGAATCAAATGAAATTGACCTAAAAATAACACAAATGATAGAATTAATAGAAAATGATAATAAAAATTTATTGTTAAGGAGAGATAGAAGATATAATACACATATGTATGTAAATGTATGTTTATATGTATTTATGTATGTGTGTGTGTGTATATATATCCCAAATTGAACTTCTCTATATGAATATTACAATGTCTGAGATGAAACATACACTGGGTGGAGGGAATAACAGATTAGACATTAAAGAAAAAAAGGTTAGTAAACTTGAAGATTTAATGATAGAAATGATTCAAAATGAAACACAGAGATAAAAGACTGAAAATCATGAACAGATCAGTATTGACTGTCAGACAATTTCAAGCAGTCTAATGTACATGTCATTGGAGTCCCTGGCCAGGGGGTTGGAAGGGAGGCAGAAATGATATATTAGGATAAAATAGACTAAATTTTTCTAAATTTGACAAAAACTATAAACTCACAGATCCAAGAAGGTCAATGGAGCTGAAGCCTAAGAAACGTGAAGAAATTACTGCAAAGCACATATTAATCAAATTGCTTAAAACCAGTGCTATTGATAAAGAGAAAATATTTTAAAAGTCAGAGATAAAGGATAGTGCCAGGCAGCAAAGGCAAAAATTACAGCAGGTTTCTTTTTTGGGAACTATGCAAGCTAGAAACAATGGAGCAACCTCTTTAAAATAGTGAAAGAAAATAGTCAAATAAGAATTCTTTACCCAGTGAAAATATCTTTCAAAAGTAAATGCATAAAAAATTTTTTTTAAGTAAATTCAAAGTAAAGACTTTTTCATGCATTTAAAAGCTGAATGAATTAATCACTGGCACACCTGCACTACAAAACAAAACAAAAGCAAAAGCAAAAACAAAAAACTCATAGCTAACTAGGAGTAGAAGGGAACTTCTCCAACCTAATAATGACATCTTCAAAAAAAACTATGTCTAATTATAATAATAATGTTTCACCAATTATAACAAAGATATCATACTAATGGAAAATATTAGTAATAGGGAAAACTATGTGTGTGGGGGATATATGGGAACTCTCTACTTTCTGAATGATTTTCCTGTAAATCTACAACTTCTCTAATAAAAGCAATTATTTTTAAAAACCCTGCATCTACCATCATACTTAATGGTGGAAAATGGAATTATTTCCCTTTAAATTCAGAAATGAGGAAAGGATGTTTGCTCTTATGACTTCCATTCAACATTTTATTAGAGGTTCTAGCCAGTACAGTAAAGCAAAGAGGAAAGTGTTTCTGTTTGGAAAGGAAGGTGTAAAACTGACTTATTCACAAATGACATAACCATTTCATACATAAGCAAAATCCAATGGAATCTACTAAAATCTACTAGAACTAATACATGAGTTTAGCAAGATTGCAGGGTACAAGATCAATATACAAAAATCAATTGTATTTCTATATAGTAGCAACTTGAAAATTAATATTTAAATAAGCAATACCATTTATATTAGTGTCTAAACTATAAAATATTATTAGGGATAAATATGAGAAAATGTGTGTAAGTCCTATGCACTGAAAACTGCTGAGAAAAATGAAAGAATAGCTAAAGTAAATAGAGATATACTATGCTGATGGGTTGGAGGACTAAATATTACTAAGCTGTAATTTTTCTCAAATAGATCTATACTTTTAATGCAACCTCAAACAAAATACCAACAAGATTTTGGGAAAAAAAATAACTAATTGTTCAAAAATTCACATGTAAAGATGAATGACCTAATATTCATTAAAATAATTTTGAAGAAGAACAATGTTAGAAGACTTACATTACCTGACTTTAAGACTTATTATAAAGCTACAATTATCAAATCATTGTGGCATTGCCATTAAGATAGACAAAACATCAAAGAGTAGATTAAAATTCCAGAAACAGGGCCATCTATATATATGTATGATGTATGTACTTATGCTATATATACTATATGTATACTAAATATATATGTACTATCTATGGTATGTATACAATTGACTATATGTATATATACATATATTCCATTGATTTGGGACAAAGGGGTAAAGGAGAAAGGACATGTCTTTTTCTGTTTTTTTTTTTTTTTTTTTTTTTTTAACAAATGGTACTGGAATACTTGTATATCCACATGCAAGAAAAGGAATTTCAATCACTACCATATACAAAATTTAATAGATCATAGATGGATTTAAGTGATAAACCTAAACCTATAAAAGCTCTAGGAGAAAATAGGATAAGAGCTTTGTGTGTAAAAGCTTTCTTTACAACACCAATAAGTAGAGCAATCCATAAAAATATACGATAAATTGGATTTTATTAAAATTAAGAGCTTCTGCTCTTCAAAAGACACCATTAAGAGAACGAAAGGACAAGTTACTGACTGGGCCAAAATATCTACAAATCACATATCTGATAAGGGACTTAAATACAGAATACATAAGGAACTCAAGTCTCAATAAGAAAACAACCTATTTTAGAAAATAGGCAAATGATTTGAACAGGCTCTTCACTATGACTTAACCATTCCACTACTAGGTATATACCCAAGAGAAACAAAAGCCTATGTCTATACAAAGTCTTATATACAAATATTCATAACAAATCTATCTGTAATAGCCCAAAACTGAAAACAACGCTAGTGACTATAAACAAGTTAATGGATAAACAAATTGTGGTATATCCATACAATGGAATACTCCTTAGCAATATAAAAGAATGAACTACTGGGACATACAACATGGATAAATCCCAAAATAATCATGCTGAGTGAAAGAGGCCAGACAAAAAGAGTACATAATGCCATTTACATAAAATTCTAGAATATATCTATGTCCTCTATTTTTATTCTTAATTGCTTAGAATTATCTATTTTTCTGAGTGTGTGCTTTTGGGAATGGAAAGTTTTTCCACTTCTATTTCTAGCTATTTATTGCCAGTAAAGCAAATGTTATTGATATACTCTATGCTTATATGGATAATTGTTAAAAATGTCAATTTTATTTTATTATTTTAAAACTACAATCATTTGAGTTTTCTAGATGTACAGCCACATCTCAGGCTCTTATATATTTTTTTCTTTTTTTTTGATTTTACTTTTTTTAAATTGTACTTACTAGAGCTTCCAAAATAATGTTGACTCAAACGTGATAGTGAATGATAGTGAACACTTCTGTCTGATTTGTGATCTTAGAGGAAATGGCTTTTCATATGTGTTTAGAATGATGTTCTGGGTAAAGTATTTGTTCTAGTTTCCTTCCTTTCCTATGGAGATTAGAAGGCTAAAACTACATTTCCCAGCATTCCTTGCTTTGAGGTCTGCAAGTGACAAGTTCCTCCAAACAAATGTGTTCAGGGATACACCAGGATAGAAAATTCTGTCAGGTATTGTCGTAGAAGAATCTGTTTTTGTCTGGGGCACCTGTGGCAAAGAAGTTGCCATCTGATTTTCAGTGTCTAGATGCCAAGTAACATAGTAGTAACCGTAGTGTTTCCACTAAGCAGTGCCATGGTGTGATTGGGCATTTTTCCAGGATGGTTTGCTCTAGGTTGTATGACACTTAAACCCAGTTCTGTTGTTTTCATGGAGATTTTGCTGACTACATAATATTTTCTAATAAACCCTTTCTGCTCAAATTAACTAGAGGGTATTCTATTGTTTAGAACTAAGGTTTGCGATACATTTAAAACACGGTTTTCAACCTTTGCAGTTTGATATTTTGAGCCATTTAATTCTTTGTTACAGGCATTTGTCCTGTTCATTGCAGGTTGTTTAGCAACATCTCTGGCCTCTATTCATTAGATATTGGAAGCACCATCTTTTCCTCTCCCATCCCCAATCATATTGTGACAACTGAAAAATGTCCCCATTTACTGAGTAATCCTTAAGATTACTAGTTTAATTAGGACTCAGAGGACTAAGGATCTCTCCAACTGGTTCAGGCTACAATGCAAGCAGTTTTAAGTCAACAGATCAAACAATGCTCCAAGTGTCCACAGTAGACCAGAAAGCTTAATTAGGCCTGAAGTAAGCCTTAATGAGAATTGCAGCACAGACCCTTATGATTTGGAGGCAAAGCCATGCCCTTCAGTGAAAGAAGAAATAGCTCTTGCCTCAGTAATGGGCCCAATAGACCCTATCTGATTTTTCATATGTCCTTAGGAACTGAGTTGCCTATTTTGAATGGCTTGATTTCTAATTCAATAAGCCTTGAACTTTAGCAGCAACTCACTATCAAGTGAAAGTGGTATACAAAGATTTTTGCCACAGTAGGTACTGAAGGCATAAGTTTGGGGATTTGGTGGCTAACATTCCCATGCCTCTTCTGTCACCTCTCCCTCAACCCACTCCTGTAGCATCAAACAGTTGTAACGGAATATTTAGTGATGGGAAATATTACAATATGTTGTAGTAAAATTAGATTATTTAATATATGAATACCAAGGTGCAAAGAGAACAGACTGGTTGTATATGCAAAGTTAATGATAGTCATATCTGAGTAGTAGCAAATGGTTTTTCTTTTATTCCTTGATATTTTCCTGTATTTTCCAATTTTTTTACAATGAACATAGAATTATCTTTTTTTTTTTTAAAGATTTTATTTATTTATTCATTCATCCCCCCCTTGCTGCTTGTGCTCGCTGGGTCAGCCAACCACGCCGTGCGGGCGGGCCTGCCCCCACCAGGAGGCCCCGGGAACCGAACCCGGGGCCTCCCATATGGTAAACGGGAGCCCCACTGATTGAGCCACAGCCGCTTCCCCATAGAATTATCTTGACCAAGTACACATAGCTGGTGAGTGGTCAAGCCAATATACACAGTCAAGTCTGCCAAACCTTGGATCCCTAACCATCACACTGTTCCAATGAGAGTGTTTGTGTCTCACCGGATTTGTTACTGTGCTGTAATTTATTTTCTAAATGTTATTTGCATCATTTATTTTACATGGGAGCTTCAGTAAAAAGGGCAGCCCAACATACACACATGTACATGTCTTTTGGTGATCCTGTGTACAGATTCATTGGCTTTGCTGTTTATAACCCTGTTTACTCGTGGCAAATACTACATTTTGCTATTAGTGTGATCCGTTTTGTTCCAACTTTCTTACAAACCAAGCAACTCATTTGCTTACTGAAATATTTCAGAAGCTGATCTTGCCTCTTCCTGCTTTTACACTTTAGGCACCCCCCACCCTCACCTCCAGGTGTTAGTGAGCTGTGATGGGAACTCTCTATTCAACATCAATGAGATGTCATAGAATAATGAAATATCCGATTGGTAGGGCTTTACAGATCATTCTAGTAACTAGAATCTAGTCCAATACTTCCATTCCCCAGATGGGACAGCTGAGGCCCAGAGAGGTACAACTCCCAGCCCCACAGATATTGAAAGAGCTAAGACTAGATTCCATATCTTGATCTGTACTCCAGTGCATTTTCCATGATTCAAAACTATACACATTTTCTACACAATACTTTCATTAAAAGGCCCCTTTTAAGAGTTAAGCAAACTTTAAATCATAACTACATTTTAAGAGGAGACTTTGGAGTAAACTAAGAAAAAGACTAAACTCCTAAAATATATATATATATATTTATTTATATTTATGTATAATATAATATAATATATATTATATATATGTAATTTATATATATATAAATTACATATATGCCTGCATTCATATACACACCCATGCATATACGCAAACCAAGGAGAGAAGAGAGGGGAGGGGAGAGGAGGGGAGGGGAGGAAAGAAAACATTACTCATTCAATTATGGCTTACTTTAACCCAACATTGTATACAGTCCCTGATTACCTGGGAATTTGACTCTTAAATTCTGCCTTTCTAGATGCTATACTTTTTTCTTTCTGTGGCTTGGTTAGACAGTTTCCAAGTAATTAAAGGAAAGGTACAAATCTGCTTTTGTAGCATGATGCCTTAGCTATAATAGCCAATTCTTCTTACTCCAGATTTCAGCTCTAAGATCTTTTCATGAAGAAACATAAAGTGTCACTAAATGGGGAGTGAACGGTGGGAAACCAAAATCACTTCTTAGATAGAATGATTTTAACATTTTTCTGTCTGAGAGAGCTATCTGTCCTATTTAAATGTATTACTAGTACATTTTGTTCTACTGTCTCTGCCATCATTTCAAGCCATTTGTTATCTCCACTAAACTGACCATGCAGCTTAACAATGAAACAGAATATTTTAAACAAGAATAAATGGAAAATTCTAGCTTATCAGAGATCTCACCATGCTTTAATGAAACTTTTGCTTAAAAAGTCTTGATTACTCTTATTAAGGCTTCTAGCTTCTACAATCCAGTATTCTCTCCACTAATGCTGCCTTATTTCTCAGGTGGTTTTCACATCACTTTTTTCTTTTCTGATTCTTAACTACCTGTCTACTTTACTTATTTCTTGCTTTGCTCTATTTGCCTACTTTTTAAAAAATTAACTTCCTGCTTTCACTCATATAGTGATTGCAAGGCTTATACTGAAAAATATCATCACCATTACACACTTACTAAAAATTGAATGTCACTGAAATCCCCAAGTCGCTGAAATAAGTGATACTTCCTCCTGCTTTTATGATCATTGCTTTTGCTCTTAATATGTATGTGATAGACCCTGAAGTCTATATCCCTGCGTAAATGAGTAGCCTGTCATTTCTATAACCGGGCAATTATATTTATACTTGATATAATCAAGTATAAAAGCTGTGAAAATTTTGCATCTCCTCAATAAGTCATATATATTTCCATCCAAATTTGTCTTAAGTTATTTCTAGCTTTGTGTTCAGACAGCATCTATTGACATTGTCTCTAGGCACTTTATTAAGAATATCACATCAGCATTCTTTCTGCTTTTAAGACAAAGCAACCAAAGCACAATGAACATTTAAGTATAAGAACAACAGTGTTGCTGGTATCACTTACACATTTTTACATAATTCTTATGGGTTTTTTTTTCAGTGGTAGAATTGGAAAAGTCCTAATGAAGTTCTAAAGTTCAAATCATTACAAATTCTTATGAAACGTTAAGTGTAGACGAGTCATTTAACTGAAGGCACTTTATAAAGCTAAGCATATTCCATTTTTTCAAATTGACTTCATAAAGCACACTTCTAAGTTCTTGTATTTTTCACAGAAAACTGCAAGGGCTCACTGATTATGAGGACTTGAGCTCAATAATGAAACAAGGCTCTGGCAGGCTTATCTGTAATACTGATATCATTTGAATTCAGGAGATGGCAAATATGTCTATGATGTTGCTGTTTAAGAATTTTAATTCTTTTTAAAATTAGTTGTGAATGACCAGCTATGTTAAAATGAAAGACTAAACATTTGGCTCTGTTTGGGGGGAAAAAAACCTCTCAAAGCAAAAACCAAAATGCCTTTATGATATAAAAGTCTGTCCAATCTATCAAAATTTAAGTTTGCATAGAATTAAAGAAATTCCAGCTACTTAAAATCATTTGTGAAACATGCTTTTTAAAGGGCATAATACACATTTGGATATTGAATACATGTTTTATAATCATTAGCTCCTCGCTTGTCAATTTATATGTGGGAATGTTAAAAAGACCTATTTTTCTGCTAGATATTTACATTTTATTTGCTTTTTACTTAATGCAATGTGAGCCTACACAAAATGCTTCATATGGTAGCACTCTGGCCATAGATAGGAACATCAATTAAGAATAGTTTCAGAAACAGATTTGAAATGCAAATAATCATGTTATTATTAAAAAGGGAAACTAAATATGTAGTTTAAGCCTTTGTGAAGTGATGGGTTCTTAGAGGAAATGGGTCTCAAGATGATCATCTTTGTTGATGGAGCAGAGAAGGGCAATCCTGGAAGAAAAAGTAATCTGAACAAAGGCATGGTAATGTTGAACAAGCTGGAATCATTGAAGGAAGCTCTTTGATGTGGCAGAAGCAAAGAATGTGTTTGTCTTGGGAAATTCTTTCAAGCAATAAGGATGGAGGGGTACTCAAAATCCAGATAATTAACAATATTTTATTGTTCCACTAAGGTGTTAGGGATACATACTGGAGGGGGCCATCAAGACTTAAAACAGGGAAACAATATAATTGCATTTCCATACTATTGCTTTGGCAGCAATAAGGAGGATGGACTGGGGAGTATGTGAGACTAGCCACAAAAAGAAGAACTAGAAAAGAACATAATAGTATTGAAAAGAATGTATTAAAAGTATTACTAGTGGTGGTAAAGAAGGAATTGAATAAATATGGGGAAGAAAGGTAAGAGTTGAGACTAAGGTAACTGCTTTTGGCCCTTGAATGGGGGTGCCAAGAAAGGGGATACAAGAGAAGGGATGGTCTCCAGAAAAGTATTTATTCCATTTTAGGATTGTTGCCTTCAAGTTGTTTAGAACATATAGTTATGGAGCTCAGGAGGGAAGGTGAGATAAAGATCTAGGATTCATCAGCCAAGAAGTGATAGGTCCAATATTGTGGATGGGTTTGATTAATGAGGGAGATCATTATATGGGGTGAGAAGAGCCATCCAAGGACAAAATCTAAGGAAATACCAATATTGGTGGAGTGGGAGAGCAAGAAGACCTAACAAAAGAGGCAAAAGGAATGGTCAGGGAGGTGAGAAGAAAAGCAGAAGAGAATGGTGTCTTCCTTATATTTCAGCCAACTGAACTCACTATTGCCTGAGAACATCAGGTACATTCCTGTTTCTAAGCTTTTAATTATGATCTTTTATCTTTTCAAAAGAGTTTCTGTTAAAATCCTACCCACTTTTCAGGGTCTTCTGTGAAAACTTTCCTGTTCATTACTGCTATGATCTCTCCCCACCCCCCTTTTTTTTTTCAGTAGCCCTATTTGAATGAAATTGGTTCCAAATGCATATAATTCAAGGCAGTCTTTCTCAAACTTTTCCATCTAAGTACTTTATTTAATTTATTTAAAGATATTTATTTATTTATTTATTTATTTATTTATTTATTTATTTATTCCTCCCTTGCTGCTTGTGCTTGCTGTGTCCATTTGCTTTTGCATTTTTCTGGGTCTGCTTGTCTCCCTTTGTTGAGTCATCTTGCTGCGTGGCTCACCACGCCACGTGGGCCGGCTTGCCTTCACCAGGAGGCCCCGGGAATCAAACCTGGGGCCTCCCATATGGCAAACGGGAGCCCAACCAATTGAGCTACAGCCCCTTCCCTAAGTACTTTATTTACATGCTTAAAAATGACTGAGATTGATAGAATGGATAAAAAATACAAGCCATCTATATGCTCTCTATAAGAGACTTACCTCAGGAGGAAGAGGGGCCTGACAAGGGTGGAGAGTGGTTTTTTTTGTGGTGATTTGGCCAGCTGAGCCTCCTTTGAATCTCTGAAGAGACCATGACCTGACAACTGACAACAGGGAGAGGGGAGGAGGGATCTGCTCACCAGGCTTCACACCCAACCTTCCTGGAAGAGAGAGGAAGTAGATTATACGGGGAGGGGATGGGACTCTAGCAAACTGTAGAAGTCTAAAATGCCTTAGGGAAAGGGGACAGATAGAGTCAGATAAGCTTCCTGAAGCCTAATTAACCTGAGGAGGTAGTTTAGCTCAGTGGAGGAATTCCCACCTTGCATGTACAAGGTTACAGGTTCAGTTCCCAGGTCTCCTTAGAAAAGTGATACAGAGAGTGACCCACTGGGTTATCAGGCATCCAGCTGATCCCTTATGACAGGGAACATATAGACACTCTTTTTGTTTTAGGTTTTCTTGGATCTGTTATTTTTTTGTTTTTTAAAGTTTCCTTTTTTCCCCCTTATTTTACTCGCTAAAACCCGGTACATCACCTACACAGGGTAGGCTGCAGGGTGATTGATTTATGCACACTGGCAGTCTGAGAAGCTTCTTAGGGCCCTAAGAGGGAAGACTGTTTTTCCTTGTTTTTTTGTTGTTGTTTGTTTGTTTTTGTTTTTTAGTTGCTGTTGTTTTGTTTCTTGTTTGTTGAGTTTCCCCTTTCTTTGATTTCTTTTTTTTCCTTTTACCTATTTTTTTTCTACCTACATTATTTCTTTTCTTTCCTTCATTTTTCTATTTTCTGTTTTCTGTTGTTTTATTCCACCTCTTTCTGTCTGGTCTTCCATTTTTTTGTTTTTATTTCTCTCTTTCTTTTTTCTCCCTTTTTTTTTTCTTTTTCTTTTTTTCTTTTTTCTTTTCCTCTCCTCTCATTCCAGCCTTTTAACTCATTCTATATATTTTTCTCTCTGTTTTGTTTCTCATTTTATCTTTTCTATTCCACTTTTTTATTCTTATTCCTCAGTACTTCTTATGATTTTTTTACTCATGTTAATTATTTTCTTAGGTCTTGTATGGTTCCTCTCCTATCCTTTAAAAATTATTATTACTATTACTCTTTTTCTCTTCTTATTTCTTTCATTTTCTCTGGTCCTAATATATTTTTTTTCAAGGGAACATAGACAACAGCAAGGAAATAGACTAGGAGGAATGAAGTGTCAAAGTGAAACCTTACCACACACACAAAAACAACAAAAAAATAAACTCTAGAGGAGAAAGAGAAACTAACCAACCGAATAAACCCATCAAGATAAACAAATGCCTAGACAACAACAAAAAACTACAAGCCATACTAAGAAACAGGAAGATATGTCCCAGTCTAGTGAACAAACTAAAAAACAGGAAGAGATGTAGAACATGGAACAACTAATCAGAGATGTCCAAAAAAATATCATGAATCAATTTAATGAAGTGAAGGAAGAGATTAAGGATATTAAGAAGACACTGGGGGAATATATTGAAGAAATTGTAAACATACATAAAAAGATAATGGATATGATGCTGATGAATGGCACAATGCAAGAAATCAAAAATATACTGGAAGCACAAAACAGCAGATTTGAACAGGCACAGGAAAGAATCAGCAATGTGAAAGACAGTACAGCTGAAATCAGACAGATAGTAGAACATAGATAAAAAGATGGAAAAAATCCAGCAGGGACTTAGAGATTTGAATAACAACATGAAATGCACAAACATATGCATTATAGGCATTCCAGAGGGAAAATAGAGGAGAAAGGGGACAGAAGGGGTGTTAAAGGAAATAATGGCTGAAAATTTCCCAACGCTTTTGAGGGATATGGATGTGCCTGTCCAGGAAGTGCGGTGTACCCCAAACAGTATCAATCCTAACAGGCCTACCCCAAGACATATACTTGTCAAATTGTCCAATGCTCAAGACAAAGAGAGAATAGTGGGCCACACTATGGGAGATGTTTGTGTTGGATGTGGTGGGAGGTGTGGGAGGTGGGCAACATGGGAATCCGAGTGGGTTCCGTATAATATTTTAGGTAATCTAAGCACCTCTTAAAATATATGTATATATATATATAAAAAATAACATTTTTGTAAGCAAATACACATATATGCATATATATTTATATATCATTTTACAAATGTTTGTATGTATTGTGAGAATTTTGATTTTTACCCATAATAAAAAAAAAAATAAATAAAAAAAAAAAAAAAAGAGAGAATAAAGAAAGTAGCAAGAGAAAAGAGATTCATCACATACAAGGGAAGCTTGATAAGATTAAGTGCTGATTTCTCATCTGAAACCATGGAGGCAAGAAGGCAGTGACATGACATAGTTAAGGTGCTAAAAGAAAAAAAACTGTCACCCAAAAATTCTGTATCCAGCAAAGCTGGTATTCAAAAATGAGGAAAAGTTCAAAATATTCACAGATAAACAGAAATTAAGAGAGTTTGTCAATAAGAAACCTGCTCTTGAAGAAATACTAAAGGGAATTCTGCAGGTTGAAAGGAAAAAACAGGAGAGAAAAAGTTGGAGGAGAGTGTAAGAATAACTAAAAAGATAAAAAAGAGAAATAAAAACAACATATGGCATACAAAAACATAAATAAAATATGAGCTAGTGTAAGTAATTTTCTGACAATAATAACATTGAATGTTAATGGATTAAACTCTATAATCAAGAGACACAGATTGGCAGAATGGAAATATGACCCAACTTTATGCTGTCTACAAGAAACTCACCTTAGATACAGGGACACAAGGAGGCTGAAAGTCAATGGTTGGAAAATAATTTTACATGCAAACGATAACCAAAAAGGGAGGGATATTAATTATCCTAATATTGGAAAAAATAGACTTTAAATGCAAAATTAAGAGACAAAGAAGGCCACTATATATTAATAAAAGGGCAATCTATCAAGAAGAAAGAAGAATCATAAACATTTATGAACCTAAACAGGGTTTAGGTTCAAAATACATGAGACAAACATTGGAAAAACTTAGTGGAGAAATAGATGCCTCTACAATTATAGTGGGGGACTTTAGTACACCATTATCATCATAAGACAGAACAACTCAATAGAAGATTAATGTCAATTGAAAGGAAACTAGAGAATAATCTAAAGTATGTATAACAGTGATTTTGGTGGCGGATGAAGAATGTGGTTAATAGTATAATTGTAAGAATGTTTAAAAAAGAGATCATACAACTCAATGATAAAAAGGCAAACAATCCCATTTAAAACATGGGCAAAAAAGTTGAATAGACATTTCTCCAAAGAGGAAATACATATGGCCAAAAAGCACATGAAAAAACGCTCAATATCACTAGCTATTAGGGAAATACAGATAAAAAATTACAATAAGATACCATATCACACCTTATAGAATGGCCATTATTTAAAAACAAAAACAAACAAACAAACAAAAAAACAAAAACCCCACAAAGTTACAAGTGCTGGAAAACTCCTTCACTATTGGTGGGAATATAGAATGGCACAGCCTCTGTGGAAGACAGTTTAACAGTATCTCAAGAAGCTGAATATAGAACTGCTGTATGATCCAGCAATCCTGTTACTAGGAATATATTCAGAAGAGCTGAAAGCAGGGACACAAACTGACATTTGCACACTGATGTTCGTAGTAGCATTATTCACAACTGCTAAAATATAGAACCAGCCCAAGTGTCCCTCAACTGATGAACAGATAAATAAAATGTGGTATATATACACAATGGAATACTATTCAGCTGTAAGAAGAAATGAAATCGGGATGCATAGGACAACATGGATGAACCTAGAGAATATGTTAAGTGAAAAAAGCCAGACACAAAATGAAAAATATTGTATGGTCTCACAATGAACTAAATATGATAAGTAAATTCATAGAGGTAAACTCTAGAGTTTGGAAATAGGAAATAGAAGGTGGGTTGAGAATGGGAGATGATGCTTAATATATGTAGCATTATTAATAAGGTTAACTGTAAAAGTGTGGAAATGAATAGAGCTAAGAGTAACACATAATGAGTATAACTAACACTGATTTATAAATGTGATTGTGGCTGAAAGGGCTAGTCTGTGGAAGTAAATGTCAATTGAAAGGAAACTAGAGAATAATCTAGGGTATGTATAACAGTGATTTTGGTGGTGGATGAAGATTATAGTTAATAGTATAATTTTAAGAATGCTCTTCTTTTACAAAGTGCTAAGAATATGGTGATACATGAGAAAATAACACTAATGTAACTCACAGATGATAGTTCACAGTAATACTGTAATATTTTGCAACAATGGCAAGAAGAAATTTTTTTCACTACTAGGGGACAACAATAGTGGGTAGAAGGGGGTATGGGATTTTTCTTTTTGGAGTAATGAAAATGTTCTAAAATTGACTGAAATGATAACAGCACAACTCCGTGATGAAAATGAGAGGCACTGAATATACACTTTGAATAGATAGTACAAAGCATGGGACTGTATAATACAGGGAACCCAGCAGTGGATGATGGACGTGGTTAGCAGGACAAATATGAGAATGTTTTCTAATGAATGATAACAAATATATAACATTAATATAGGGTGTTAATAATTGGATGAGTTGGGGGAAAATACACCAAGTGTAAGATATGGGCTATAGTTAGTAGTAATATTTGATGATGCTCTTTCATAGTTTATAACAAATGTTTCACAACAATGTAAGATGTTGGTGGTGGGGAAATGTATGGAAGCCTTGTATGATGATATGCATGTTTGTTTTGTAAATTCACAAATTTTACTATACACTTATTGGTTATGTATGGTCATGTATGAATAATGTACTTCAATAAAATTTTATTTTAAAAAATGATTGAGGATGCCAAAGAGTTTTGTTTATGTGGTTTGCATCACCAATATTACTGTATTAGAAATGAAAGCAGGTATTTTTACAGTATTTATTAATTCACTTTTTAAAAAGCAGCAATAAAGTAATTACTTGTCAATGAAAATGACATTTTATGAAAAATAACTATTTTCTAAAACAGAAAAATTTAGTGAGAAGAGTGGTATTATTTTACATTTTTTGCAAATCTTTTTAATATCTAGCTTAAAAACTTAAGTGGATTATCATAACCACTGTTGTATCCTAATCTGTTGTGGTACACTATTTTGGTTGAAATAGATGAAGAAAATCCAGCCTTACACAGATTGGTAGTTGGAAAAAGGAAGGCATATGTTAACAACCTTTTCAGATAATTGTGGATATTCTTTGCTGATATTAACAAAAACTTAACAATGGATTGTTTCTTAAAGATTAGTTAAGGTGTGGGATCTGAAACTGTTAATGAACTTTTCATACTCTGTTCCATTAACATCCGTTGATCTATCCTGCAATTTTGATCAACATTTTTTTAATCCATGCATGATTTTGTAACATCACACATTTGTCATTCAAATAATATTGATTCACTGACTTATGCAGTTGTTCCAAATGTTGATGTATTTCATTGTCATATTCGTTAATGTTATCATCAATCTCATCAGAAAAGCCTTTAAATATTGGAAAGTTGACATGCTCACGGTGGTGGATATCTTTTCCAAAATTCTAGTTTTTACGTGAAAGCTCAAACTTTATCATTGGCAACAAATTCCGTCTGCTATTTTCTTTGATGTAGCAGGCTCACTTTATTAAATTTCAAGAAATTGCCATACCATTCTACTCTGAATAAGAATCATTTTTAGCAGCTGTAAGAAGAAATGAAGTCATAAAACATATGGCAACATGGATGAACCTGGAGGACATTATGTTGAGTGAAGCAAGCCAGACACAAAAGGACAAATACTGTGTGAATGCATTACTATGAACCAAATATATTGTGTAATATATTGTTTGATTAAAAAAAAAAACCAAAAAAAAAACAAAAAACAAAACAACAACAAAAAAATTTACATGTATCCATTACATTTAATTGAGAAATGTATATATTTATTCATCTGTGTTTACTTTTTAGTTTTTAATTGCTTATGTTTTCAATTATTAAATGTACAAAATTAAGTTAAAAAAAAAAAAGCAAGTGAAGGAAAAAAAAATCTATTCATTGTTTCATTCTATTGTGAATTCTTTGCATATTCTTCCTCTGTTAGGGCCATAATTCTAATTGATATTTAAATGACCTCTGTAGACATTTTAAAAATTAATTAATAAAATTAAATGCAATAATTAAATAAGCTTAAAAAAATAAAATAAAATAAATGACTTCTGTAGACTCAAGAAAAAAAAAAAGAATCATTTTTAGATGCGTCTTATCCTTCTATAGGTAAGAGGAAGATCTTGGCTTAATTCCTGTTAGTTATTTTCTTTCACTTCACAGCAAGGATCTTTGGGCTTGGTAGGTCCTTCACAAATATTTGTAGCTTTGAATTGAATTTATTTCCACTGTGCATTTAAACCATATGTCCCAGTTTGCCTGGAACAATCCTTTTTTATACCTGTTGTCTCAATGTACCATACAGTTTAGGATATTTTCCTGATTTAACAAAGTAGTATTAAGAGTTGCATTAAAATAAGGCTCAGTTTGTTCGACCTCTGCTTTGTACTCCCAGTGTCTGCTATTGTCTCCTCTACAAGTGTGAGACTCATGAGTAGGGCACAGAATTCTCACCCTGACACGTGTAAAACAAAAACAAACCAACAAGCAAACAAAAATACCAGAGATTACCTGTCTTTCTATTCCAGACCCTGTCTAAATGCAAAATGACTACACTTCCTTTTCCTGGACTGTATGCAGAGTGCTTACTGAAAAAATGAAGTGCTCTTGAACTCAAATGGCTAGAAACAGTTAAATCTTTTTCTGGTGTTGGGGGTGGAGGGAGAAATACTCTGCATAGCTACCCCTGAAGCTGACTTTGTGTGCCAGCCAATGGTGCCATGATGCTTGCCTCAGGTTCGGGATATAAACTGCCAGGCTACCCATCAGCAGGGCTAGAGGGAATTGTGGAAACGATAAATTAGGTATCCACGAAATATGTGCAGGAAATAGAGACTGGATGGATTTCCCTTGTTGGGTATGGAGAGTGATCTGAACACTCTTGCTATAGTAGTTTTCTCAGCATCGAAAATTTAATTTATTCTGTTGTCTGTTAATGCTTTTTTAAAAAAAATTGCAATAAATATTTCTAGCAACAACAAGTCAAAAGCCAAGAGGGTGTGTATATAAAATACTGAATTCCCATTGCTCAAGAAAATTGATAATGGCGGTGTAACTTGCAAAAAAAATGTTTGTTAAAATTTCCCACTTAATAAGGGGACCATAATGGCTAACCACATAAAAATCAAGAGAGTCTGCTTCATAATTTAATATTACTTATAATACAACTGTACTTGGAAGTCCTGATTTAAAATGTGCAGCTGCAGGAAGTATATTTACATGCAACTTTGAAGCATGCCTTTCTTTTTGATCAAATGACTTTTATTCTAAATTAATTTTGCTTATTTTAAATTCTAAGTATTCTTCTGATTATACAAAAAGTGAAGCAATAGCTATTATTTTTTTTTGGTTCCATTAACAGAGTGCCTTCACAAATAGTTTAATGATGAGAATTTTATAGCAGCATATCAGATGCTAAAAATAAAAAAACAAGCTAATTCAAGTAATGGTTCAATTTTTAAAAATCAAATTAGTCAATAGTGTCCAAATTTCAGCTTTTGACATTTTTAGCATGTTTCAATTATTGAAAACAACTTGCAAGCAAGATGACATTGCAATTTATTTTTACCAAAGCAAAAGAAAACTGAATATATATATATATATATATATTTTTTTTTTTTACCGGGAGGTCCCAGGGATTGAACCTGGGTCCCTCCATATGGGAGATGGATAGCCAACCATTTGAGCCACATCCATTCCCCTAAACACATATTTTTGATGTAAATTTTCTGTAATCTAAAATTTCTTTTAAAAAAAGAAAAAAAAAAAAGAAAAAAGAAAACTGAACACGTTAAATAATGTAAGCTCAAATGGTGACAAGATTTAATTTTGAAATTCTGTAATAGCTCTTTGGAATATCTTGACTTGTAGGAAGAATCTTTTGATGGAGCTCCTACTTTTAGTTGGAAAAATTTATTCTCTGTGCCAAAATAGAATGAAGTTTAAAATAATTTAAAATAATTCAAAAGAGTAACATTCCAAAGAGTCATACAGAGAAGAAATTTACTTGACAAATTTTGTCTTATAGAAATATTTATTGAATAAATATATTCTGAATGGAAGTAAAAAGACAGTACCTGAGAACATATTTTAGTTGAAATATTAATACATTTCAATAAAAAGAAATCAGAAATGAGATTGTTTTATTTTTGCTCTGAGATTACCAGGTATCTCAACAACTGTAGAGAGAGTATTTTCAGAATTTAAAACAATATGGTTGAGGGAAGTGGCTGTGGCTCAATTGGTTGGGCTCCTGTTTACCATATAGGAGGCCCATGGTTCAATTCCTGGGGCCTCCTGGTGAAGGCAAGCTGGCCCGCACAGCACGGTGAGCGAGCTGGCGCAACAAGATGACGCAACAAAGGGATACAAGCAGACACAGAAAAATGCACAGCAAATGGACACAATGAGCACAAGCAGCAAGGGGGGGATAAATAAATACATAAAAATAAATCTTTAAAATAATAATAATAATAATAATAATAATATGCTTAAGGGAAGCAGATGTGGTTCAAGCAGTTGGGCACTCGCCTACCACATGGGAGGTCCTGGGTTTGGTTCCTGGTGCCTCCTAAAGAGCAAGACAGTGAGCTGATGCAACGAAGAATAACCACGAGGAAATACAATGAGAGACACAACAAGCGGGATCCTCCATTCTACATGGGACCTCCCAGGTTCGGTTTCCGGCGCCTCCTAAAAAGAAGACACACACACAACAAGCAGACACAGAGAGCAGACAGCAAGCTGCAAAACAAGTGGGGGGAGATATAAATAAATAAAATAAATCTTAAAAAAAATATTATGGTTGAAAAAGAAGAGTCAATTGAAGGTGGCAATAATTTAAAATATATGAATAATAAAATGCTATTTTGAAGATTGTAATTACGTTCATGAAAAAGAAAAGCCATAGTAAATAAAAATATTCTTCAGGAAAACACCAATGATATGGTAGAAACAAATATTGCTAAGAAACTGGTTAAAATATGTGAAGATGTAATAAGAACAATTATTCTATCTTTATTATTTATTTACTTTTTTAAAGTGAAGATATAACATGTACAGAAAAGTTCACCAGCCTTAATGCTTGATGAGTTCTTACAAATGTATAGACTTGTGTAAGTGCCACCAAAATCAAGGGAAGAACATTCCAGCACCACAGAAGACTCTATCCTGCCCCCTACCAGTTGATTAACCCCTAATAAGCTGCCACCATTCTGACCTCTGTTACCAAAAGTTAATTTTGCCTTTAAAAAACTCATATGTGTTCTGTGATATGCTTTAAGTTATCTGTTCTACTATTGATGAACACTTGGTTTGTTCCCAGTTTGGGGACTTTAGGAATAACGCTCCTATGAACATTTTTGTATATATATATTTTGGTAGGCATAGGCACTTACTTCTCTTGAGTACACACCTACGAGTGGATATTGATGTGCCATAGGATTTGAGTATGTGTGGCTTTAGCAGATATTGCTGACCAGTTTTGCAAACTGTTTAACTGCTTTAAACTAACACTATCACCAGCAACATATTAGAGTTCCAGTTCCTTTACCACGACTTATTATTGTCAGTACTTTTAATTACAGCCATTCGGTAGCTCACTATGTTTTAACTTGCATTTCACTAATGATTAATAATATTGAGCACATTTTACATGGTTTTTGGTGATTTGGATGCCTTTTTGGGTGAGTATCTGTTCAAGGTTTTTTCTCGTTTTTAAAAATTTGGGTTAAAGGTCATTTTCCTATTTTATAGTAGGTATTTATCTATTTTGGATACAAGTCCTTTGTGAGATGTATGAAATATATGTATTTCAAACATCTTTCAATTTATGGCTTCTTTTTACTCTCTTAATGTATTTTGATGAACAAAAGTTCTTAATTTTAACAGAGTCAAACTGATTAATCTTTTATTTTATTATTAGTGATTTTTTTATCCTATTTACTAAAATTCTTTGCTCATTCCAAGGCCATAAAGAAAACCTTTGTTTTCTTTTTGAAGTTTTATGTTTATTTCTCACATTTAGGTATAGAATCCATCTCAAATTAATGTTTCTCCAGTATTAATATCCAATTGTTGTGACACCATTATTAAAAAGACTGTAATTTCCTTTTCTGAATTGCCATAGATTTTCTGAATTGTCATAAATCCAGTGACTGTAAACATGTGGGTCTGTGTCTAGTTCTTTAGTTTGTTACATTAGCTTATGTCTATCATTGAACCAACACTATACTCCCTTAATTTTCATAACTTCATATTAAGGTTTTTTGTTTGTTTGTTTGTTTGTATTTTGAGGTACTGGGGGCTGAGGACTGAACCCGAGACCTTGTATGTGGGAAGCCAGCATGCAACCACTGAGCCACATCAGCTTCCCCAAGTAGGTTTTCTTGCTTATTTTGCTTATGGATTTTTTTTTTTTTTTTTTCCCCAGGAGGCACTGGGAACCAAACGTGGGACCTCCCATGTTGGAGGGGGGAGCTCAATCGCTTGAGCCACATTGGCTCCCCTTTTGGGATTTTGATTGGGATTGCATTGAATTTGTGGATCACTTTGGAGAGAATTGACATCTTTACTACAGTGAGTCCTCCAATCCATGAACTTAAAAGCTCCTCCCATTTATTTAGGTCTTCTATAATTTCTCTCAGAAATATTTTGTAGTTTTCAATACAGAGGCTTTGCACATTAATTTTTAGGTTTATTCTTAGGTATTTTATTTTTCAATGACATTGTGAATGGGATTTAAATCTTTTTTAAAAATTTTCTAGTTGTTTCTGGTATAGAATACAATTGTGTATCAGATATTGACTTTGTTTCCATGAACTCTGGTTATTAATCCCAATAGTTTGTACATTCTTTTTATATTTTTTACTTACACAATAAACCATCTGCAAATTATGGCAACTTTACTTGTTCTTTTCCAAAATTTATATCTTTTGTTTCTTGGATTTTACTAATGTCTAATCAAGCTATTTATATGATTATATTGTATTAAACTTGGGGCAATCTATATAGAACTGTCATTCCCAAATACCTTAACCCTTTCCCAAACATTAAAGGAACCAAAATAGGTAAGCATATGGTCTTTGACTTTTCTGCATTGAAGACACTGGATAATTTAACAAAGCAGTGCAAAATTCATTTCATGGACTTATCATTAGTAGTGCATAAGCAATAGCCATTTAGAGCAACCAAATCCCCAAGAAAATTTCCTAAAATGGTAACCAGATTAAAGTGAGAGCAGGATAAATTGTCATAACTGTGCATATTGTATAATAAAAAAGTAAATAACCCCAAAAGCTAGACACAACAAGGTAAGTTAATGGTATTTATCATTAGAAAGCCCTTGAAAAATTTTATGAATTTGCCATGAAGGAACTGCACAGAGCAGCATAAGGTTCATTGCAACAGGATAGAATTAAAAAACAAAAAGCAAGACTTTTTAAGAAATCTGTGAAATTACTTAAAATTTAACTTTCTTCACAGATCAACATAACACAAGATTTTAGTTAAAAGAAAAGCTCTGAAATTCAGTGTAAAGTTTATGCTCATATTTAATTTTCAGTTGAGTAAAATACTTTCATGTAAAAACAGGCCAGGTCAATAATAATAATCAATAATATCATAAAAGTAATTTTGGGAGAAATAATGGTTCAATAAGATATTTTTAGTCTCTTCAGGAATCAAGAAGTGCTGGTCATTTCTTGTTTAGCTTGCATTTTGCTTGCTTTACTTACACTTTATACTTCCATATACCTGGGTACCACAGGGTTTCCTGACTGTCAAGTTCCCAGGGTCAGTTCTTGAGGCTTGGCTGGCTCTCTTTACCTCTTTTTTTTTTTTTTTTAACTTTTAAAAAATTTAATTTATTGAGGTGAAATTCACATAACATAACCATTTTAAAGTGAACAATTCAGTGGCATTTAATACATTCACTATGCTGTACAGCTACCACCTCTCTCTAGTTCCAAAACATTTTATCACCCAAAAGGAAACCCCATACCTCTTAAGCAGTTGTTCTCCATTCTCCCTCCCCCAAGCCCCAGCAACTACCAATCTGAGTTCTGTCTATGGAGTTACCTATTCTGGATATCTCATATAAATAAAATCATTTAATATTTGGCCTTTTGTGTCTGGCTTCTTGAACCTGTCAATTTTAAATTTTATCCCATTCTAAGCCCTTCCTCCCAGACTTTTTTTTCTTTCTGTCATTCTCATAGAACTGTCAGATAAGTTTAAATCCAGAGCAGGAGGACTAGCAGGTATATAAGTAAAACAACAACAACAAAAAACAAAAACCAAAAAACCAACCAAACAAAAAAAAAAACAGTTTCAAATTCATTTAAAAAGGAAATAATTGTTCTATATTTTCTATAAATACCAGTTAACCTTATTTATTAGGAAAAAGGGGAAAAAAGGGGGAGGAGAGGTGGACTAATAGGGGATAGATGACTACATAGGGGTATTTCATACAATGGAATAAGAAACAGCAGGTTTACCACACCAATGTTAAGTGTCAAAAATGTCAAAAATGGGGTGGGGTATGGGAATGTTGCATATTTTATTCTTATAAAAATGTTATATGCCACAAAAAAAAAAAAAAAAAAAAAAAAGAAAGAAAGAAAAGGAAAGAAACAGCAGTCAAAATGGTCTCCGTGTATCAACATGGATAAGGCCCCAAAATATTTGGTACTATGATAAAAGGAATTTGTTTTATCATATGTTACCATTTACATAAATCTTAAAAACACACAAGAAATGCTAGGCATTTATGGGCAGCTACAGTTGCGATTAAAGTATGAAGATATGGTAAAAAGGGTTCCAAAAAACTTCAGAAAAATAGTTATCTCTGGAGAGGAAGAAAGGAGAAAGGGGAATGTTCATGGATTAGAAGAATAAATATCGTGAAGATGTCAATCTTGCCCAAACTGATTTATAGATTCTATGCAATACCAATCAAAATCCCAACAGTTTACTTTACAGAATTAGAGAAGGCAATTACCAAATTCATCTGGAACAGTAAGTGCACCCGAATAGCCAAAAGTATTCTAAAAAAGAAGAGCAATGTGGGAGGAATTTCACTGCCTGACCCTGAAACATATTACAAAGCTACAGTGGCCAAAACAGCATGGTACTGGCATAAAGTTAGACATATTGATCAGTGGAATAGAATTGAGAATACAGAAATATACCCTTACCTATACAGTCAACTGGTTTTTGACAAACCTACCAAGCCCACGCTGATGGGAAAAAACAGTCTCTTCAACAAATGGTGTTGGGAGAACTGGATATCTATAACCAAAAGAATGAAAGAAGAACCCTATCTCACCCCCTATGCAAGAATCAACTCAAAATGGATCAAAGATCTAAATATAAAGCCAGGACTATAAAACTACTAGAAGAAAATGTAGGGAAACATCTTCAAGACCTTGTAGCAGGTGGTGGTTTCTTGGACCTCACACCCAAAGCACGGGCAACAAAAGAAAAAATAGATAAATGGGACGTCCTCAAAATTAAACACTTTGGCACCTCACAGGACTTTGTCAGAAGGGTGAAAAGGCAGCCAACTCAATGGGAAAAAATATTTGGAAATCACATATCTGATAAGTGTTTAATATCCAGGATATATAAAGAGATGTTACAACTCAACAATGAAAAGACAAATGACCCAATTAAAAAATGGGCCAAAGACTTGAATAGACATTTCTCTGAAGAAGAAATACAAATGGCAAAAAAACACATGAAGAAATGCTCAACATCACTCATGATTAGGGGAATGCAAATCAAAACTACAATGAGATATCATTTCACACCTATCAGAATGGCCACTATTAAAAAAGACAGAGAACTACAAGTGTTGGAGAGGATGTGGAGAGAGAGGAACACTTCTTCATTGTTAGTGGGAATGCAGGATGGTACAACCACTATGGAGGACTGTTTGGCAGTTCCTAAAGAAGTTGAATATAGACCTACCACATGACCCTGCAATACCACTACTGGGTATATACCCAGAAGAACTGAGAGCAGTGACATGAACAGACATCTCCACGCCGATGTTCATAGCCACATTATTCACCATTGCCAAAAGTTGGAAACAACCCAGGTGTCCATCAACAGATGAGTGGATAAACAAGCTGTGGTCTAGTTACACAATGGAATATTATGCAGCTGTAAGAAGAAATGAAGTCATAAAGCATATGGCAACATGGATGAACCTGGAGGACATTATGTTGAGTGAAGCAAGCCAGACACAAAAGGACAAATACTGTATGAATGCATTACTATGAACCAAATATATTGTGTAATATATTATTTGATTCAAAAAAATTTTTTATATGATCCATTACATTTAATTGAGAAATGTAAAAAAAAAATACCCATGTATCCATAATCCGATTTAAAAAAAAATGTTAACAGTTGACTAGCTGTATTTGGTTAAGATATTTTCCTAAAGAAATAAAATGTTACAGATACAATTGAAGTCTCTTTACCTTTATTTCTTCTTTGGGTACAGTCCTGAGGACTTTAGCCTTCTTCAACATCCACTCTAATCCTTGTTGGTCTTTTGATAATTCTCACTACAGCAACGGGAGGATATATTCTTTCCACTTCCTTGCTGTCCTGAAAACAAGCACATTAGAAATTTTCTGATTGAGTGGAATAATCATTGTGGGATATAGACTCTTGATCAAAATAATCTGACCAAGAAATTATAAAATTAAGAAACCTTATAACATTTTAATGCCATGTTTCCCCTTCCACAATTTCCCAATTTGGCTAGAAGACCTAGAAACCCTGATGGATTCCTACTCTGCTCTTTAATTTTGGTGGCAGGGTTTTATTTAGCCTTCCTGTTTTTAGGCCCAAAGACCCCATTTTCAAATTGTAGGCCAGAAGATACAAAATAATGTGGCTCAAGTGATTGGGCTCCTGCCTACCATATGGGAGGTCATGGGTTTGATTCCCGGGACCTCCTGGTGAAGGCAAGCTGGCCCTCGTGGAGAGCTGGTGCACAAGATGATGCAACAAAAAAGAGACACAGAGGAAAAAGACAATGAGGGACACAACTAACCAGGGAGCTGAGGTGGCTCAAGTGATCAAGTACTTCTCTCTCACCTTGGAAGTTCCCAGGATCAGTTCCCGGTGCTTCCTAAAGAGAAGACGAGAAGAGAATACAAGTAGACACAGAATACACAGCGAATAGACACAGAGAGCAGACAGTGGGCGCAAGCGGTAGGGGGTGGGGGTGGGGGGAGAGAATAAATAAAATAAAATAAATCTTCTTAAAAAACTTTTAAAAATCTTTAAAAGGTGTAAATTAGAGTCAGTGCTGGCATACTTGGTCTCATGTCATTCTAGGCCACACCTAGAACCTTTCTTTGAATAGTCACGGTTCCTGGGGGTCTTGTAGATACTATAGAAAATAAAGAAATCAAATTGAATGAATAAATCTTAATAGATTTTCTATTTAATGCATAATGCCTGCTGCATCATGACAGAAAAGTTATGGGTATCCTCATACTTTACCTCAAAGGTACTCATTTCATCAATGTTTATATATGTCACTAACATCTCCTGTCTTGTTCAACTTTTAAAACATTCCACTCTCCCTGCATACCTTAACCACCCACATCCCATGACAAGTAGTGAAAGCATCATCAGAAGGCAGAGAAGGATGGACTTGCCCCCTATGGGCATAACCTGACAAGGAGCTGCTGGCAAGACAGAAATGTACTTTGAGAGTCCCTGATCAAGCATCACTGAGCAGACTATAGAAAGGTGGGTTTGAAACTGAGAGGCACAACTGGCATACTGGGCATAGGACCTTGTGGGGCATATTTAGTGGGTGGGATAATGAAGGAGCAACAAAAAAGATGACAGAGGAAGAATCACATTAATAAGTGTTGGAGAAAGCCAGGGGAAATTTTTAATAGGGTTAAGTATCATGGATGGAGAAAGATCATTGGTTATGTGACTGAAATTTGGATAAGGAGGCATTTACAGAGAATCACTGAAAGAGAAGCTAGATTATAATAAAGTCTATGCAGTACATGTTAATCACTCAATAATTTTGGCAACAGAAGGAAAGAGAGAGATAGAATAACCTGCATAGATATCAGGGTTAAGAAAAAGTGATTTTTTCAAATGGGGGAAAGAGAACAAGAGTATCTCTTGGGGATGGCAAAGAATGGGTGACGTTATAGAAAAAAATTGTGTGGAAAGGATGGAAGTAGACAGAGCTTATATAGAATGATTTCAATCAAATCATTAAGGTAAGTGATAAAGTTATATGCTGAGAATGAATGTGGCTGGGATGGGATTGGGACCTGGGAGAAAATGATTCAGAACATTTCATGTGTAGAATTTAATAGGGGCAGAAAAATAAGAATTCTTCTTTGATGTGTGTGTATGATTCTAAGTCTCCAATTTTGTTTCTCTAGATCAGGTGTTCTCAACTGTGGCATACTGGTATTTTGGGCTGGATAATTCTTTATTGTATGTGTGTGTGTGGGGGGGGGGGCTGTTCTGTGTATTATAGGATGTTTAGCAGTATCTCTGGCCTCTACTTGTTAGATGTCAGTAACAAGTGCCCCTGCCACCATCATGACAATTAAAGATGTCCCCAGGCATTGCCAAACATCCCTGCTCTAGCCCCAAAAGACCAACAAAGGCTCTGCTGATTTCTTTGTTCCCAGCAGCAGCTTCCTCTCTGGGCAAAGCCTATAGGCACAGCCTTTTGCTCTTCTCTAGAATCTTGGCGCCACCCAGTACTAGTTTTTTCAGCTCTTCTGATGTCTTTAAACAGATTTTTAAAATAAATTATCTGGCTTTTCTCGAAGTTATCTGTGGACGTTTTGTTCTGTTGAGAGGTATCACCTAACATCCAGAAACAATTTCAAAGAATTGTCTTTTTAAAAAATTTCATTTATTTAGTTCTATTTTTTCTAGTCTAGTATAGTATTCTAGTTTTTTCTTTAGTTTAACCTAGGAGTCGGCTTTTTCTTTAGTCTAATGGGCCAAATATGGCTGTTGCCTGTTTCTAGAAATAAAGTTTTATTGGAACACAGTCACACCCATTTATTTACATATTTTCTGTGGCTGCTTTTGCACTACGATGGCAGAATAGTTATACCAGAGACCTTGTGGTTCTCAGACCATAGTTTGAAACCCCTGTTCTAGATCTTGAAGGCAGGAACCAAATATTTGTATCTCTAGTGTCTAATATATTGCAGCTATATGACTGTGTGCTTATATTTTCTTAGATATTTATCTAAAAACATAAATTAAACTAAATCTTTTTCTTTCAAATGACTAAATGCAATGAAATGTCTTACTGTATTTTGTCTGCATTGCTAAGTATCATTTGAGCCAAAAGACATGGCTGGTTAAAGAATAATGCTGAAAGGGTTTAATTTTAAAATTATAGATCCAATTCCTGGCTGTACCTTTTTTTGTTTTTTTTTTGTCAGAGACTGCCTCTTTAAATGTCACATGTTGCAAAAATGTATTATTACAAGGAAGACAGGGCAAAGGACAAAGGAGTAAATTCTTTAGTACAGAGCAGTCATGTCTAATGATTAAAAAAAAAACACAATAGAGTTGTTAAAGATGGCTATTTACTTCATCCTTCATCTTTCTATTAGTAGAATGGTTTGACGTGTATCTTTTTATGTTGTATGTATTAACTGTTCTCTTTGGTATTCATCTGAAGAATATACTAATTTATATCCAATAATTTTTTATTTGACAATAAGAGTATCTTCTATCCAATTTCTTCCACAAGTATTTAGCCCTTGAAATAGTTATCCTTTCTTCTCCTTCTTTCACAGGCATAAATGAAGTACAGGTGATTAATAGAATCACCTGTCACAACTGAGCTCATAAACCATAGATAAAAAGTATTTCCGGGAGGCAGCTGTGGCTCAATCAGTGGGGCTCCCGTTTGCCATGTGGGAGGCCCCAGGTTCGGTTCCCGGGGCCTCCTGGTTGGCTGACCCGGCGAGCGCGGGCAGCGGGGGGGGGGGGGGAGGTGTGATAGATGAGTGGATAAATAAAATCTTTAAAAAAACAAACAAACAAACAAACAAACAAAAAAATTAAAAAAAAAAAAAAAAAGTATTTCCTAGCTCAAGGTTGTTGGGATTAGTTGTCCTTGGACTAAATTAATACTTGTGTACCTTGTCTACAAATTCTGGAATCATCTGTATGCTTCCACTTTAAAATCTCTAATTCTTGTAATGATTTGTTTTGATGAACATCATTCATCAGACATTATCCTCATCTCATTTTGCATCTTGAATATTTATGCAGGTGTATTTGTCATTCCATGAATCTTGTGACAAAAGCATGTTTACCATACCATAGATCTTATCAGTCTTTGAAGTTACTTAAAACTCTGAAACAGTGTTATTTTAAGATTTTGAATTGCCACTGTACCTGGCTGGTACCTATTATTTATTTACTTGTCTCCTGAGGGCTACTGGTAATCTTTAATGATTTACATCCTAAAGCTTCCTTAGCCAAAACAATTTTTTAAAGAAACTAAAGGAGTTATTTTTCAAATGAATGGCTATACTTACTAGAGAGCATGCCTCTGTTTTACCTGGCTTGAAACAAAGTATCTTGCATCATTCCAACATCTGGTTTCATTTATTACTAAGGCAGGATAAGATGGATTCAGAAAAAAATGACGTGAAATCAGTTTTCATGACCATTATATGATTTGTTTTTGTACTAGAAATTTTCCTCCATGTCTTAAGTCAAGCTTTGCATTGTGTAACTCTGAGTGAAAGTGTGTACGTCATAGAAAAAAAAAAATTATAGTGACCTAATCCACTCTACCCCTCCCTCCCATTTAAAAAATCTACTTTTTCAATGAAAAATGTTGGAGTAACGGTAAGGGGCATAATATTTGAAAGTTCCATTCAATGATTATAGATTTCATATATATTTTAAAATTAGCTGCACTTATTAAAACACTTTTATTCCCCCGAAAATATAATGCATGTGATCTAGATTTTACAGCTTTGCAAATTGATTATCCAAATTCAGGTGATTCTTGGACATTTTTTACATACTCACAAATGAGATATACCAATGTATTAGGAGGATTTCACGTGTGCATTCACTTTTCCTATAATGATAACATATCAGTACTTTTCAAAAATGTCAATCCCTGCAAATTCTCATGAATGGTTATATGTGCTTATCATACAGCTTTTCTTATATTTTCCTGAAATTCCGTAGCTATCTGGCAGAACAGATGACTTTCTCAAACATCATCTCAATGTTTTGATAAACAAATCTGCTTTAAATTAAAGAGGGAAAGAAAGATTTTTCAAAGACCTTTTACATTTTTTCAGGGAAGGAATTTTTCCAATCTGATGGCCTTATTCCCAATAAAGTTAGTCATTACTAGTACCAGCAATTTTAGAAGGAAAATATAACAGGAAAAGTATAACTCGAAATAATGAGAAGAGATCTGGAAATTATACTTTAAATGATAGACAAACTTTTCCTGGCAGTCAGAGCTCTTAGATGCTGGCATAATTACCCAAGTTGGAAAGAAGAAACATGGAAAGAAATGCTTGAGATATTTGACATCAGATTTGGAAAAGTGCTGGAAAACAAAATGCAGGAAAACCCCCTGAATAAGTTGCCAGGGAAATGGTCTAAGTGACCCTCATATAACTTCTTCTCTGTTGTAAGAGGACCCCAGAGTATGGTTTGCTCTCTTACTGATCCTACTGTGACCTCAGGCAATGTGCTTGACTTGGCTGCCTGTTTTCCTCTCTCTTCAGAGAGTTTGGAAAGTGACACTTATGTGATGGGGCTTAATGTTTGTAAACACGCCATGATTACAAAGAGATAGTTATCAAAAATGTAGGAAGTATTGTTCCATGTAACTCCACTTGTTGGTCAATGAAAGTTGAAATCTGGAAATAAACTTCAAACCAAGTTTAATACTTTTAGTTTAAATCTGCGTTCACTGTGTTTCCGTTTAATTCAGTTTGAGTCTATGCAATCTAATTCCTTGCTTAAAGGGCAGAAAAAGGACCTCCAAAGCCCCCACCTGCTTCATCAATTCCATTAATTCTAGATGTACAGCACAGCAGGGGGAGCTCAGGGCTGGGAGATAGGATAGTTAATCGGCAAATATTTTTGAGCTCCAAAAGTTTCCATCTATACCATCTATTCTACCATGCTGGAGATTAGGAGAATTGAAACAGATTTCCAGCCATAGTTACCTGGAGAAGCCAGTTGCTCTCTCAGGGACTTATTCCATAGTTCTGTTAAAGGTTATGATGCATTTCTACTACTTCATGTTCCTTTGAGAAACCCATGAGACAGTGAATGGGAAAGTGCTGGAGTTTTTAAAAAAGTGATAAATCAGTACTCAAAACAATAACAACAAAATGAACCAGTGCCTCCTGTATTCCAGCATCTTGCTGAGCACAGATTTATCTCATGGCTTACCCAACAGCCTTGCCTTTTCCATGCATGAGGACATGGAGGCATAGTGGGCAGAATAACCAGCTGGGGGTGGCAGAGCCAGGCTGCAAACCCAGGCCTGTCTAATTCCACAGCCTACTACAGAGCAATGAGGGGTCATGAAGTCAAGTCCACTGAACATCCCTTCAAAATCAATGGTTCATGTTTTACTCTCTTTGCTCAGTGGCTGCTGGCTACTTTGTAAACAATTAGTGATTTTCTAAGAAATTCCTCACTCTTCTGGGAACCCTGTTTCACTGACCTGAAATGACAAGCTATTTCCTTCCAAAATGTCCCAGCTATTGGCTTGGCACCCTTCCCCCTTCAGAGGCATCTATGTTTCCATGCAGAGAGCATCACAAAAGAGAGTAAAGGGAGAATTGAGAGATTTATTAACCAGTTCTTGTGCACCAGGCACTGTTACAGGTGCATAAAAACATTTCATTTATTACATCAACCTCTAAAAAGACTATTAGGTTCAGATAATGATGAACCTAAGGCTGTGCAGAGAATACCAGCAGGCGTGGGGTTTGAATCTACACCAAGCCACCTGCCTCTGAAAAGAATATAACTTGTGGCAAAATAGTTTTATGATTTAAATCAACAATGACAACCACTACCACTACTGCAACAACAGAGAACAGCTGCTGTTCAAATGTCACCGAGGAAGAAGGCCCTCCCTGAAGTAGCCAATCTACCCACCAGCTTTATTTTTCTTTATAACACAAACCATTTGGTTATTGGTCTTTGTTGTCTGTCCTGACTACTGGAATGTAAGCTTCTAGAGGGCATGGACCATGTCTGACTTATTAACTTCCTGGTGCCTAGAACAGTGCCTGAAATAAATAATAAATATTTGCTAAATGAATGAATGAGAAAAACCTGGTTTTTAAATGGAGGATAGATAGTAAGCTTATGACACAATGACAATACAGTGTAGTTTAGTCTGTAAGATATTACTTTGGTACAACAAAATGCAGCAATTTGAATCATATATTTGCTTAATAGGTTAAAAGTAATTCCCTTTGTAAGAAACTACAATCCACATCGAAAATGCAGCTCCAATATATGGCTTGACTCAGGAGTCCATTGATGTTGTTTTACTTATTAGGTATCACTAATACTACTGCAACTTTTAAAATTTTCATTTCAACATTATAGATGTAAATGTATTATTCTTTTTTTTTAAATTAAAGTTCTCAGCAATTAAAAATAAATGTTTATTTATAACAAAAATTAAACAAAGCTTTTATATTTATTTATTTACTTTTTTCCATTTTTATCCCCTCCTCCCCCTCTTCCCAACCCCCCCCCCCCCGTTTTTGCTGTTTTTGTGTCCATTTGCTGGGCAATTCTCTGTGTCTGTTTCCTGCCCTCTCTTCTCATCCTTCTCCTCCTGTCTTCACTGGGATTCAATCCTCAGAAACTCCGATGTGGGAGAGAGGCATCCTACCACCTGCACCACCTTAGTTCCTGGTTTTTCAGTGCGTCTCGTCTTGGCTCTCCCTTGTGTCACTCTCCTGTTATGTCATCATCTTGCTGTGTCACTCGGCAGGGCTTGGGGGGCTCACCCGCTTGCGGGCCCTGACAGGGCACCCATGTACAGGGCCTGATAGCCTGTGAGCCTTAAATATTTTTCTTTTTTTCCTTTTTACCAGGAGATCCCAGGGATCAAACCCAGGTCCCTCCATTTGGGAGACAGACGCCCAACCATTTGAACCACATCCGCCCTCCTCCTATATCTCTTAAGGTTGACCCAAGACACCTAGAGTTACAGTCATTTCCCATACCGGATGGTCATATAATAAATTAGGTTTGGTTTATCACTAGCATTCTAAAAACCAGACCTAGGGATAAAAACTAGGTCTGGGGACACATGCATGGTTTCTAATATAGCAAATGTTTAGCCTGCCTTGATTATCACAAAATCAGAACAGCAAGAATATTCGCAGTAAATGTATTATTTTTAATCTTAGTAGCTTCTAGAAGTCTAATGGCAGGGCAGACATTTCATTTATCTTGGAAAGCTATGAAGTAAGAGAGGGGTGTAAAGAGTGATACAGAAAAATGAAAAGATCAGAAGAGGGCCTATGGCAATCTAAAGAGTGTTGTTTTTACCTATAGTTAGTACTAGAGTTGATAGTTATATGTCTAAGAGACTTAAATCTTTGGGCTGTCCATGTGCCAGTTGGGCCCTGAATCTCAACAGACTTTCAGTTCATTGGACTCTCTAGTTCATTGGACTCACCCAGGACAAGTAACAAGGAGATGATGACTGACAACGACCATCTCAAGGAACAGAGAGAGTCCACAACTGCAAGCACGAAAGTCCCATCCATTTGCCCCATGGGATCTAAGCTCCCTTTCAATAAGCGGTGGAGTGGGCATCACCATCACAGAATCCTCAGGATTGGGGAATGGACAATGGACTAGAGTAGAATTACAGTTGTTCTACTATAGACTTTTTGTGATCCTAGCAATGGAAGAACTTTTATCTGGATGTAGAGGCAGGGAGAGGGAAAAACAGGTGTAATTTGGGGGCATTTTCAGGACCTGGGAGTTGTCCTGAATGACATTGCAATGACAGATACAGGCCATTGTATATCTTGTAATAACTTGCAAAACTGTGTGGGAGAAAGTGTAAACTACAATGTAAACTATAACCACCACTTGCAATTCTCCAAGATGTGTTCATTAATTGTGACAGATGTACCATACTAATGAAGGTGCTGTTGATGTGGGGAAATGTGGGAAGGCTAGGAAGCAGCACATATGGGAATCCCCTATATTTTTTGTGTAACACTTATGTAATCTAAGTTTCTTTTATTAAAAAAAATTAAAAAGTATATTTTTAAAAACCTCACGAATTAATCACTGTTGAAAACTAAAATTCTCCCTTAATTTTATGAGATCTCTATTTTAAAGTCTGTTTTAAATGAAGTCTATTTAAACAATTAAAATAAGCTAAAACTAAAATCAATGGACAGCATGTGATGGGATTTTGCATCTGATATATCTAAAAACAGCCTTATGCAAAATTGTGGTTCTTTTAATAAATAATAGGTTTTTTGCTTAATTCTCCTACTGCGACTCCTTATTATAAATGCAATGAAGCGGGAGTAGTATGTTGATTTGAAGCTGTATGTACCCCAGAAAAACATGTTCTTAAATCTAATCCATCCCCATGGGTGTGATTCCATTGTAAGAAGGATCTTTTGATGAGGCTACTTTAATTAAGGTGTGACCCACTTCAATCAGGATGGGTCTTTTGATCTTATTACTGGAGTCTTTTACAAGAGACTGAAGTTCAAACAAAGAGAGCGAGCAAAAGCAGCAGGAAGTAAGAAGCTGACATCAGCAAAACCTGGAAGAGAAGGGAGAGACCAGCAGTTGCTGCCATGTGCCTTGCCATATGGTAGAGGAGCCAAGGATCGCTGACAGCCAGCCACAGAACACCACAGTCTTTGGGGAGAAAGCATTGCCTTGATGATGCCTTGATTTGGACATTTTCCTGACTTCAAAATTGTGAGTGAATAAATTTTCATTGTTTAACCCAACCCATTTCATGGTATTTGCTTCAGCAGCCTAGGAAACTACAACAAGTAGATACAAGTTTTGTGGAGCCTGAACTTACACGGTGTAGAGACAGGGGTGGAGGGCTTGTAAGAAAAAAGAACACAAAATTTTTGCTATTGAAATTAGACATGAAAGTGAATATTTACTTTGAATGAGGGAAAAAACACCAAATTACAAATTTTTAAAAGCTGATAAATACCACAAACCTTTCAAATCCAGAATAAATAACAGTACTTTTAATTAATTATTTACACACCTCTCTTTTCCTTACATTGTTTTGGTTGAATCCCCTTTGATCTCTTTATTTGACAATAATTTTGTAACATCAATTTTTACATTAACTTCTAACATGGTTGATCAAAATTACTCTTTTATTAATGATATATATGCATATAACATATAACTTCCCATAGAAGTATAGAAGTAATCACTGTCTAACATGGCACAGGATTGTGCCCATAAACAAGGGGATTCTGATAAATTCTATTTCTCATGACTGACATCAAAAAAGAAAATAATGTATGGTACATATATAATTATGCTACATTAGCAAACATATTGCAGGAAGTAGACAATTTTGTATATGACTGGGCCTCAATAAGGACTGAATTCTTCACTGACAGTTACTGTGTTTGGTGTTTGGCAAGGTTTTCCACAGGCCAGATTCTGGCATAGTACATTTCAAACTTGTTTCTCCCCCACCACCCAAATACTCCCATTGCTGGCACTACAGAATGTGTGGATGCCACAGTAAGACCTCTGGCCCTGCTGTTGAATATTTCCACACCAGGTGAATTGGCACAAGGCCACAACTGGTAGGAGTATGCCGGAAGTTATTTATTCCTACACTGGGGCAGCTGGCAATAACTTTACGTGGATGTGATTGCAAAGCACATAAATATATTCCACTAAACCCAACTGAACAAATGCCCAACGCAACTTCCCCTTAGCTGGATTCCAAAAATGCTAACAGCTACTCCTCCACAACTTGGAGAGAAAAAAGGGCAACAATCTTAACTGAACTCGGTTATGTATTTTAGTTTGGCAAATTTTACAGAAGCAGATGAGCATGTGAACATGCAAGGGAGAGTTCGTGAGGCTTCAGCTCTATTAGCCTCATATTCATTTCCTCTCTTGCAAGTCTACTGCACTACACAAGCTTTCATCTGTTCCATGTATTATCAAAGTATGCTTTTCCCTTTCCTCCCATTCTTCCTGCTTTTCAGGAAATGACAAGGAACTGTTTCCTTGTAATTTGTGTCTCAACTCAGGGAGGCTTTTTCTGACCACCTTCTGTATACCACTTTCATCACTCTCTGTCATATCACCCTGTTTTATTTCCTTTCTAGGTCTCATTTCTCCCGGAAGCTATGTTGTTTACTTATTAATCATCTGACTTCCCCAGTAAAATGTGGGTTCCAGGAAAGCAGGAATCTTGTCTGTCTTACTCAAAGCTACATCACCTGAACCTAGAAGAGTACCTGACACTCATTCATTCAAATACTTTTTGAATCACTGAATAAGCTACAGTCTTGAAAGTTCATAATTTTTTAGCCAGTTCAAGAATGACGGTTTAACATTTTAAACAATCGATTTCAACTCCAGTCTCCCATCTGATTGGGTTGGTGGGCTTGTCAATCTCAAGTATGGTTAGGGCTCCTTCCTCCCTAGGGTTTGCAAAGGTCCTGGGGCTCAACAAAGCAGCAGGTCCTCAGTCATTTGCCCTCTTTGGTCACTGAACTGTCTGTGGTCTTGGCCTGCAGTCAGGTGCCTCTGAAAATCTTGATGCCCAGGATCACCCCAAAGACCCTGCAGCCATTTTCTCTCTGACAGCAGTATGCTGCTCCTCACTGCCTGAGAGACACACAGACCTCTGGACTTCTCCTAGTCAGGACTAAACCCCTCTTCTCTCCCTTGCTTCTCTCAAGGGCACCACCTTTTCTTCCCTCCCCCCTCTGGGACACTTTGCACAATCATTTCATGGAGTTCAGGCCTTACCAAACTGAGAATTGCTATTACCCCCTCCTATTACTGCCATGCAACTGTTCCTAGTCAAGGAAATAGTAAGAGCCTGACTACTTGCTTAGAAAAGGAAATGGAAAATATTAAGAACAAACGAAAATTAATGCCTCAAAAGTTATCCTGTTTTTTACATTACATATGTGTGTGTGTGTATACATTTTTTTTTTCTTTTTAAAGTGGTACTGGGATTGAACCCGGGACCTCATATATGCGAAGCTGGCGCTCAACCACTGAGCTACACTCGCTTTCCTTATATATTTTGATTATTGGAAAATAAACTGGCTGTCAGCTGTGTTCTATACCTGCATCATGCTGTGAGGTTGGGCAAGGCAGCAGCAACTCTGGGCTTTGTGTAAAAGTCGGCTTTTGCTGGTGAGCATCCCCTTCCTTCTGTGAGCCTCTATGATGGAAACTTAAAATCACAGCACTAGCAGCAGTGATAGCTTCTCCCCAAACCTCATTCAGCCCCAAAGCGAGAGAGAGTGTACGGAGATGAGCTGGGAAAAGGGCTTTCGGAAGGGCTCGAGGGCATCTTCTTTCACTGCTGCTTCTCTCCCCTGCCTGGAATGTTGCACTACACCATGGCCACTTGCTCAGACGGCATTTCACAGATGTGCATTCCAGGAAACACACAAATACTTGAATTGCCACAGGCCCTCACGCGGTCAACAATAGAGGATGAATTGGAGATCCTTCAACAGCCAGAGAATTTCATAACTGTAAAATACTGGTTCACAAATGTTTATCATGTTGATACATGTATATTTTTGAACACTTTGGATGAAGTTCTGTTATCTACAATTAATTCCAGCCATCATGTATCCTCCAGAAGTTAAGAGCAATCATTTTTAAAAATCTTTTTTCCTCTGTCTGTGATATTAATTTCTTCCTATATATTTAATCTTATGTCTCATTGTTGTAGTCTCTTTTCTCAGAGGAAAAAGATAAAACAACAAAAACAAAGTTCATTGTTTCAAAACTCCAAATTTTATCACTAATTTTGGCGGGTATAACAGTG
>JAKSZT010053767.1:16740682-16767827 GCA_026826555.1 Tolypeutes matacus
AATTTTATCACTAATTTTGGCGGGTATAACAGTGACAATTTCAATTCCATGGCTCATACAAAAAATCGTTTTGTTTGTTTAAAAATATATAAGCTATTACTTAAATCTCATCTTCAATAATTCATTGGCAATGCCTTACATTTTTCCTTAAAAATTATCTTTACTTTTTCTTGTGTTTCAGATAACCATATACCATCTGCAGTGCAAAATATGCAGTGTTTATTAGTAAACACAAGAAGTATCAAAACTATAGTCAATAGATATTATGAGTCATAAAACTGCCATTTCATTCCTTGACATTAGAGACAAATGCCCTCCAGTTCTTTTAGAAATGTCAAATACCTAAAACTATTTTTTAAAAATTTAACTCCATTTTCATTGTCCTAAAATAAGCACACATACACACACTTTTGTAAATTATGCCTTTTTAAAATGAAATTTCCAATATTTGTGTACCCTAAGGAAACTGTAATTCATAATGTTTCATTTGGTAATTAATTCAAATTTACCTCAAATATTTAGATTAGCTGTTGTGAGAAGCCTACTAGCGTTTTAATTTTTAAAGGTCTTTTAATAAGCAGGAAAGTAGGATGGCTCAAAAGGAAATGCAGACTTTTCCTTTTGGAAAATATTGGTGTAAAAATTAAAATCATAGTGCATTATTACAGTTTTGGCTATTCTAAATTATATATCATTTTTACAATGATGTTTAATCCTTTTGCCATAATGGTTTATTTTTCTCAAAAAAATGTTACTAATATAATGAAGAGAGACTTCTAAGTCTTTAGCAGAAAGACATCATAAACATTAGCTCAAAAAGGAAAGTAGTGATATTTTTGAGTGAAAAATTGAATTAGAAAAATAAAAAAAGAGACACAAGCTAGGCCTAGATAGCCAATGCAAAATGATTGTAGAATAAGTCATTCTTAGTGGAATATTTTTGTCTCATAATGTTCCTTCCCATTTCAATTTAGGCTCAGAAATCTTACTGTATTGTCAAAATGAGGAAAGATAGTATAAAAGTTATTTGCTGAATGAATAATTGAGTGAATGGATAAGCTGCGGTATAAAATAGATCATCTACTGAATTGTTAAATCATTTAAATGGCATAGAAATAGAGTTAGTACTAGAAGATCATTTCCAAACTACTTATTACATCACTTTTTTTCTTTAGAAGTTTGATTTTTTGCTCTAGATTTTCTTACAAGCCTAAATAAAATAAAGGGCAAGCTTACATGTTGTTTGATCAAGGCTCTGGCTCCATTTCTCTACTAGTGTTTCAGTTTCACTCTTTTAGGTCTGGGATTTGATTTTACCATCTTTGCAAGCTATTAAATTAGCCAGTTACTATTTCATGGATGCTGAAAGAAGATCTGAGACTCATGGGTCAAAGGCAAAGAACTTTATTACTCCTGGCACAGCAAGCAGCATGAGGATCCACATGCTCGTATTTGTTTGTCTTGCCCCAAGTCCCAAGGGAGTGACCCAATACAGCCCAGATAGATGCTACATGCACAGTGGATTTGCATCACAGCTGAGGAACACTGAGCTTAGAGAATACATTATTTTTATAGCAAGCAGTTAGCAAACCCACTCTTTGTCCCATATTGAGATATTACCTCAAGATTTATTGCTGCAAACATAACCCTTAAAAATGGTTCAGGGAAAAAACCATCAGGACCTTGCCTTCTGACACACTTAGAAAAATATACAGGAGCACTAGATACCTATGGAAGACTATCTTTTCCAAAATATCTCATGTTGGCTTCATCCTCAAGTTGCTATCCCCAGAGTTGTGCATTGACAGCTATCAATATCCATAGGGAGGGAGTCTTGCCCCTCCCTGATAACCATCCAGCAAAAATCTTGACTTTCCCTCTGACTGGACTTAATGATGAACTAGTCACTGAGAGCAGGAGAATGTCTTTGTTTTGCACCCATTCCTGAACTAATGTTTGTGGTAAAGAAGGAAAGATGACTCTGATTGACACAGACCAACCAACTTATCCCTGAACCTGGGGCAGGGAGGGGAGTAATCAATTTTACCTAAACCAATAGCTATTACCCAATGGAGGAGGGGCAGAATCTCAAGGAAGCAGCCACTACCTATTACATATGGTCTCTAAGTGGTTTAATTCAGGAATTTTGGTCTAAGATTTCAGATTTTTCCAAGTCAAATGAAGTGAAGAAAAATACATGTTTTAGCTTCCTTTGGCTGCTCTAGCCAATACCATGTAAAAGGATGGTTTAAACAATGGGAATTTAATGACTTGCAGTTTTGAGGTCAGGAAAAAGTCCAAATCAAGGCATCATCAAGTCGATGCTTTCTTTCCAAAGATAAGCCTTCTGGGGCTGGCTGCCAGTGATCCTTGGTCCTTGGCTCCTCTTGAAGATGGGGAAGTGTTGGATTCCTCTAGTTTCTTGGCTATGTTGCATAAAAGAATTTAAGAACACGCCGATTTAGTTAGGCCAGTAAAAAGAATTTATTGGGAAATGGGGGAAAGAAGAGAGCTCACTGAGAAATGGGAGAGAAAGATGGAAATACACACCAAGATTTGGTGCGGGTTCCTCCAGGCAGAGAGAGCAATCTGGCTTGTGTGATCATCTTTATTAAACTATTGGTTACCCCTCCCATTGTTAATGCTAAGGGGAGGAGTCCCAGCTGTTATTGACTACTCCACTAATGAGGACTGTTTGGAATATCTAGGGCCAAGGGAAGGTCCCAGAAAGAGAAACTGGGACCTCAAGTTTAAGGTCAAGGTCTCAGTGAACTTGCAGCCATATTGTCTGTCAGCCATGTTGTCTGTTGGCTATGTTGTAGCTCATCTTCTCCTCATTTCCCTGGCTAACCTGCCTCACTATGTCTTACAGCAATGCACGTAGTGGCCTCTCCTGGTCTCTCAGTTCTCTTCTGTGTTCTGTTGATGTTCAGCTTCTTACTTCCCATGTTTTTTTCTCTTTCTGTCTCAATTTCATTCTGTTTATTAAGGACTCCACTAATAGGATTAGGACTCAACCTGATTGGGTTTGTCCATACTTTAACTGAAATATCCTCATCAAAAGGTCCTACTATAGAGATGGATTAAATTCAAGGACATGTTTTTCTGGGGGTACATACATTTTCAAACCACCACAGAAAGTAAATTAAAACTATTTGGCTGTCATTTCTATACCTTTATTCTGGGAAATTTTATCTCCTCTTTTATTCCACTCATATTTATTGAGCACCAATTATATGCCAGGAGCTATATTTGACTTGGGGATACAATTTTGAATAAGCCATAAATGACTCCTAATCTTACAGGGTTAATAATCTAGTGAAGGATTCAGACAAGTTACGAGACCATTAGAATGAGAGGGAAAGTAAAAAATGATGGGAGTACACATGGGAGAAGCACCCAAGCTGGAAAAGGGGGATGGGGAACTCAGGAAAGTCTTCCTGGAAAAATATGATATCTAAAATGAGGTCAGAAAGATGAGAAGAAATTATCATGCGGTGCATGAGTATGTGGGAGAAGACTGGCTAGCTGTGAAGAATGCCCAAGTAGTTGGAACAATAAGGCAAGTTAGAGAAACTAAAAGCAGTGCTGCATATCTGGATCATACAATTCAAGGTAGAGAGCAGTGAACAACAAGGTGGGCAAGAAAATAGGTTGTCTAGGTAAACAACTTTGGACTTTATTCTGAGAGCCCCAGGATTTTAAATAGAGGGAAACATGAATATTGCATTTCAGAAAGATCACCCTGGATACAGAGTTTTAAAAAAATGGATTGGGGATGGAAACAAGGCTTGGACAGCAAGACCAGTTAGGAGATTGTTGATTGTTGTGGAAGTCCAGGCCAGAGATGAAAGTGATCATGGGTGAAGAAGGCATATATACAATCTACCTAGAAGTTGGACCCATAAGTTTTAATGAGTAAGTGGATATATGAGATGAACATAAGGGAGTAAATAAGGCCTGGAGGCAGGATAACAATGACTAAGAACATAAATTTTAAATTCAGGGAGAAGTTTCAAATCCTGGTTCTACCACTTAGAACCTAAGGAAAATGCCTTGAATTCTCTAAGTCTCAGTTAATTTCCAGTAAAAGAGAAACACTAGTAAATACCTAGCATGGATGCTTTAAGAATAAAGTAAAATAAAATAGGTCACGTTCCTGGTCCAGAGTAAATATTCAATAAATTATAGAAATTTTGAACCTCTGGTTCTGTCTGGATGAAGGACAGAATGGAGAAGGTATTTACTGAGGATAATAGGAATTGTTACTTGACTGCAAATAACATTTAAGTCAACCTATAGTGACTTCAACAAATACAGGTTATTTTTCTTATACAACAAGAGGATTGGAGGTAGGCAGCTGCTGGCATTGGTTCAGTCAGGATTGTAATCTCTGCAGTTATCTTAGCCTTTACCTCATGGGCACAACATGGCTGTCCTAGTTCCATCCTCCAACATCACATTCACATTCAGTTAGAATTGACAGCAATCAGGCAGAGGATATAGGTAATGGGTAGACAATAATCCTGAGATGAGAAACATAGGCAGAGATGCAGAATTTTTGGGGAGGAGGGAATGAACTTGGCTTTGAACATATACGGTGTAGCAGTTTGATATTATTTATGAATTCCAAAAATAGATATTGGATTATGTTCCTCTGGGCATATTAGATTGTATTAGATTCAGAGGTTTCACTTTTACTTGATTAAAATATGATCAAGGCTTTGATTCAGCCAATCAGCAGGATGTTGAGTTCCCGCTGGTGGGTGGGGACTCACAGAGAAAACAACACGGCAGAAGAGAGAGTTGAATTTTTATGCTGGGGCCCCAGGAAGTAAAGACACAGAGAAGAGAAACACAGAAGAAGAGAAACAGCTGCAGCTGAGCACAGAAAGAAACAAGCCCTGGGGAGAGAGATGAGCCTGGGAAGAAAGATGAGCCTGATAGTCTACAGCTGACCTTGTGGAAAGAACAGAGCAGCTGAGCCTGGAGAGAAACGAGCCTGGGAGAGAGACAAGACTTATCCCAGCCTACAGCTAATATAGGAAGAAGCTGGGACTACAGAGCCTTAAGAGGAAGAGTAAGGCTGAACCTGCACAGACATCGCTCGTCATCTTGCTCAATACCTGGCAAATGACTTTGGGTAAGAAAGCACCTCTTATGGTACCTTGAATTGGACTCTTTAGGGCCTTGTAACTGTATACTTCTACCCCAAATAAATACCCTTTATAAAAGCCAACAGAGTTTCAGTACTTTGCATAGCACCCCTTTGGCTGATTAATACATAGGGTTTTAAGTTTCTGTGATATTTTCATACAGAAACAGACTTAAAAGGCAGTTGGATATAATGGCCTATAGCCAAGGAAAGATATTTGGAGTTGAGGGGATGGTTTAATTCTGCAGGAAGGATAAGAGGACCCATAAAAAGGGAATAGTGTAAGAAAAGAAGAGGGCGAGGACATACCCTGATGAATACCAACATTTTATGGATGAGTGGAAGCAAAGAACCTGCCAAAGGGGAGAGAAAAGAAGTGACTAGAGAGACAAGAGGAAAGCCCAGAGCCTGTTGTGTCCTAGAACGCTATGAGAGAAAAACATTAAAACGTTTTAAGGAGACATGGTCAATAACATCAAATGCTACACAAAATCAAAAGGCAATAAGTGACCTTGCTGAGAACATTTTCTGTTGTGGGAACAGAAGTTAGACTGGAGTGGGATGAGGAGCAGAAAAGTGAGAAGTAGAAAGATCACATGAAAAAATTCATCTTTTCCCTTTTGTTCTCAGAGCTCATATTTTAGTAGGCCACTTATAATACTAAAAAAAAATTTTTTTGAGAGACTTTTGTAAAGTCAATTCACTTTTCTGAAGAGAATCAAACTTGGGATATATGTCTGGTCCATGTGACCCATAGGGTCTCTTCAAGTGCCAAGAGGCTGTGATTTCATTGTACTCTTTTCTCCAGTGAGCACACAAAAATATAATCACTTGACACATTGACTTCTGAGGAGCAGGACTGTGTAAATGTTAATTGTATGGTGCTTCCTGGTACTGAAACAGGCAGAGTGTCTAGAGGGCACTTTTGTCTGGTACCATGTGTAATATAATCAAGCTTTCCCAGGCTCTTCTTTATTTATTGTGTTTTTATGTGGGTGAAAGTTACAGAAAATGAAATTGTTATGGGAAAATTAAAACGTTACATTTGTAAAATTTTCAGCACATTGCATTCATATGCAAAATGTTATACTAAGAATCACATATAAAATTCACTTTTACTTTGGACCACCCAGATTCAGAACTTGTGATGAGAGAATATAAAAACAAAAAACTTAAAGCACTTGGTGACATTATACCAGTTGGCTGACTATAGGATTCAGGTTTAAGAAGATTAGCAGGAAGGAAGAAAATGAAACACTTAAGTTCAAAATTCCTCAAATCATGCAATAGATATAAGAATGTGGTTTTGGGTAAGGGGTTTCTCTCTCTCCTCCGATAAATATATGTTATAGGTCAGAGAAGTACTTTCCAGAGAAGGAATTTTTAAAAATGTTTATACTTTCATTTCTTATGGAATAAATTCTGTAGGTTGCAGACCTTGTAGAAATAAGTAAAAGCTTAGAAAAGTAATTATTAAATCCACATTTAACTCCCTTTTGTCTGTTTCACTCACCAATATGGTAATTGTCAAAACATTTATTTGAAAGACTCTGATCCTCCTTCTAGTAGTTGAGTTCTCAGAGCGCATATTTTAGGACGTTTGTGGCAAAGAAATCAAAACTTTCTTGGGTCCTCTAGTTGTAGAATCATTAAATGTAAGTTTTCCCATCATACTTTTAAGTGCTGGGATTTTATCTGTGAGTGCTAGAGAACTTCTGCGCTCCCCTCTCCATTCTTGCCCAAAATGGGGACTTTCTCCCGCGTGAGAGATTGTATTCCTTTCCCTAAAGTGGGGCCGAGCAAAGGAGCGTGACGCAAGAGTGGGCTGTGTCTTCCATGGCGCGAGCGCCTCTGCGCTCTGGTGAACGATCCCATCAGCCGAGCGAAGTCACAGCGGCGGCCGGGGCAGCGGCGGCGGGAGCAGCCGAGGCTCTGCGTGCCCCAGTCCTGCCTCTGGCAGGAGCTGGAAGCTGAGTGCACACCTGCAGCTCCACGCAAGCTTCTTTTCTGTCTTTTCAAGCTCTTCATGCTGCCCAACTGAAGGGAGAAAATGGGCACAGGGGATTTTATCTGCATTTCCATGACCGGTGGGGCGCCCTGGGGGTTCCGATTGCAAGGTGGCAAGGAGCACAAGCAGCCCTTACAAGTTGCTAAGGTAGGAGCCTGAGAGAGCTGTTACCACTGCTCCGTGCCGTAAAGGATGGAAAGAAGGAATGCAACCTGTTGAGGATTTTTTCAAGTTCTGATTAGAAGTCTATTAGTTTTTTGGAGCAGATTTAGTCTAGGATGTGGGGTTTGGGGTGTTTTTTAAAATTTTGTTTTGTGTTTAAAGAAACGTTGGGGTGTAATATTCCATATATGTAATTAGTATGCAATTGTTGCATGTATCAGCTGAAGGAAAGGCCTAGTTAATCATCTCTGACAACCAGCAAGACCCTCGGGAGCTTTCTTCTAGGCAATACTAGAATATTCAGTTGAGTTATTGTTTCATGTCACTTTACTTGGCTCTGGTAGGGGAGAAATGCTCAGTTCAGCATAAGCAATCAGTTTGGCTCTTTTTGGGACTCTTATAAAGTGTTGTTAGTGACATTGATTTTGCAGCATTCAAGAAAAGGCCAGTTTTGGGCAGTAATTTAAAAAGTATGATGATGATGTCATAAATTTACTTACGAGAATAAATACCTTTTTAAGGATTTGACAAATAAATGCAAAATCCAAGTACTTTATTCTATTATGTGTATTCATCTGGCTAGGAGCTCAAAAATAATTCAGATATATTATAAATCTATTCTAAGTAACTTAGAGGTAACTTTGTAATGCATCTTATAACTATTTAAAATATTTAAAATATTTTTATTGCCATTAGATTGCTTGTTTCTCGGCTTAGTATGCAACCAGTTTGCTCAAGGGACTCTTGATATTGTCCAGTTGGGATTCAACTAAAATAAATTTTTAAATGCATGAAACTAAGCAGACATTTATAAGATTTTGCTACTAAATTATGGTATTGTATGAAAGAGTATGCTTGATTACTTTCCTATTTTATACTTCTATTGACAATGGATCTAAACTTTTATGAAATATATGGAACACTGGCCTTTGTGGATATTCTTTCCTTTTGACTTACTTTTTAAAAAAATGTTCACTGTAAAGAAAGCAGTTTCTTTGAAAATTTCTTTTCCCAGGCAGAAAATCCTTTCATAACGTAATGGTAGAATCCTGCCACCTAGTGAAAATTTCAAACATGAAGACAAGCATAAAGTAGGATATGAAAAGCATACTTTTTAGAACTGGAAAGTTTCTCAGAGGTCTCCAGTTCAATCCCATAATTGTAAATAAGAAAAAGCCCAGAGAGGTTAAGTATCTTGCTTCGAGTCTTCAGCTAAGAACTGGCAGAGTGGTTAAAGGATGCAGAAATGTGGTTTCATAGGGTTTCTTTGGGAGTCAATACCAGACAACATCATCTTAAATATTAATGCCTCATTCAGTGTACATAGAATTCATGAGACTGAAGCAGACTTGTTCTAAGTCTAGAATAGCAGTTGGCTGACTCCCTACTGAGATTTGGGTTCTAATCCCAGCTCTGATCTAATTTACGGTCTGGCCTGACAAATCTCTGTGTCTCATCTGTCCTGTATGTGTGTGTGTGTAGAGGCAGAGAGGGACAGAGATTTTGCGGAGGGTGGGGGGAAGAGAAGTGAGGAGAAAATTGGACTATATAATCAGTGAGGTTCGATCTTGCTTAAATATTCTATAATCCTCATGGTATACAGTTTGTGATCGCTTGCCTATTTCTTGAAATTTTGGAGCAGAAATGGCTTAGAAACTGTTCTTCTTTGATGGCTTTCTGGTGGCCAGACTGTAAGAACAGGCTGTGGGTTTCTCCTAAGTTATCTATGCAATGATTGCAAAGTGGCACCACTTTCTGGACATTCTTTGAAGGACTGAAGCAAATTGGTAGTGAAGTCTGTTGTGGAGGCATCTCACTGCTGGAATCTCAATCGCCAGGATTCACAGAGGTGATTAGGCCTCTGTCTCATTGTCAATTAATTCAGTCCTACACTCCTCCAAAATCATCTTTCCTAAAATATCCAAGTAATCTTATGTAGTTTTAAAAGGATCATTATTAGAACATCTTGGTGTTTGCTTTAATTCTAGTTGTGATATTGTATTTAAAATTATAGATTTTAAAATATCATTATTATAGCATCTGGTTGTTTGCCATAATTCTTGTGTGTGTTTGTGTGTGTTTGTGACAAAGAGAACATAATCCACAGACTACCCTTTTTCCCCATATGTTAAAAGAGATAACTAGAGAGTCTTTTAAAGGAGATCTATTTCTAAATTATTATGGCAAAGCCTACTTTCGTTAATTTATTTTTTAAAAATTCAAACCTATTATATTCAATTTCTTATACTAGCATTATTGGTTCTAGAAAACCCTTGAAACAAAGTACTTTTTACTTTCTGTGTTACCAAGCCCATGGACTCATTAGGTTCATTTTTAAATGTAAAACATTGAGTCAATTTGATTCTAGGAATGTCTCTCATTGAGTTCAAGGTGGAATGAATGTTAATGGACATGGATTTCTCTTCCTCTAAGGACTGGTGATAACTTACTAGGGCCAAGTCACTTCCAAGTAGGAGGATGCAGGGGAAACAGGCAGAAAGGCTGGGTAGGGAGTAGCGGCTGGCAAATGAAATGCTCAGAATTGAAGCCAACTCGCAAAGGATTAATTCGATAATTGAAGAAAACAAATATTTCTGAAGAAATTAAAATTTCAACCAGTCCTTGAACCATGTCCCTTAAAATAGCAATCATTATACAAAGCAGTTCTGTAGACAAAAAAATATTTTGCCTTGTTGGGAAATATCTAGTGTTTAAATTTTCCATAGTTCTGCATAAACTGAAAATCTAACAAGCTGAAATAGTACAAAGACAGGTTGGTCTAATGTTATCAGGAATGATCAGAAATGTAATAGTTTATAATTCCCAATATATATCCTTCTAGTGACATGTTTAGCCACTTTTGAGGGGTATTCAAACATTTTAAGTTTTTGGCTGATTGGTGGAACTGTAGGCAAACCCAACTTTTAAAGATCACTAGCAGGAATATTAATAACCAAAACTTTTCATTGACATTGAAGCTCAAGGCCATTACATAAAATTCAAATTGTTTTCAAGAGGAAGTGGAACTTTTAGAAGGTTCAAATAACCAGTTACATTAACCATATTTTTAAATGTTTACAAATCCTTTAATTTATATTCCAAACATATGTGATAGGAAGAAAACATTTCTAATACAGAGTCATGGGACAGTATTCTGCAAAGTATATTTCTAAGAAGTCATTCACAGAAACAAATTTATCCAGCCATAATTACAACATAAAATCCCATTGTGTGTGTGCAGATGTCCTGATAAAAATATTTCAGCACTTTTACTTTACCAACTCTTTTTGGGACATGTACTTACTTGGCTATGACTCTGGACATATTCTTGGCAAATCACTTAAGAAAATCTTCAGATTAAGAAAATGAGATTGAATTTTCTTTTAAAAACATATCTTATGTAAAATTCAGAAATAACTCATATTTTGAAAATGATGAACAAAGAGATAAAATATTGAATGTGCATGAACTTTGCCATTATCTGGACATAGTACATATGTGGCTTGCATTTATCAAGCACTTCCATGTGCCAGGAAACATTCCAAGTGCTTTTCAAGCATTATCTTCTTAAATAATTCCCCAAGCCTATGAAGTAGCTATGAAAATATTCTTATTTTAGAGACAAGGAAATCGAGGCAAAGAAAGGCCAGGGTATTTGCCAAATGTTAGGCTATAAAAAATGGTGAGATTTGAGTGCAGATATGACTCTAAGCAGGAGTGTGCTGTTTCTTCTTCCTCATTTGTGGAAAACAGGTGTCTGAGAGGGTAAAGGTAGATAAGGTGGTCCCTAAAGGGGAGTTTATTTAAAAAAAAAAATACTACTTTCTGTACCCAACTCCAGTTTAATTGGTCTGGGGTATGTCCTGGGCTTTGGGATTTGTAATGCTGCAAAGGCAATTCTGATGTTGTCAAAATTTAGAATCACTGTTGAAGAGAGTTGAGGCCAGATATGTGCCCAGAGGGCTTACTGAGGCGGAGAACGATCTGTCCTTCCAGCACTTCCTCATTACCCCTTTCCCAGCAGATATAAGAGGAGGACTTCAGAGACAATAAGAATTGTCCAAGTCCATGGCCTGTGAGCAGGTCATAACTGGTGGTGAGAAGATTTTCCCTTTGCAAAATCAAGGTGACTACATGGGCATGGGGGAAGAGAGGAGGTGTTGGGAGGCTTCAAAATGATCATTGTGAAGACTGGGGGTGCCTGCAAGAAAGAGAGACTGGCAATTTACTCCCTCGTAGGACTTGCTGGGCTGCCTAGTGCCTATGAGAACAGGGAGAACACAAAACTTAAGAAAGGTGGAGGGAGCAGCATGAGAGGAAGGAAGGGGAGAAGGAAAAGGAGAAAAAGAAGAAGGAGCAGAAGAAACAAAGAGAAAGACAGAGAGAGGGAGATAATGAATAAGAGTCTGTACTCCTTTTGGCAAGGCAAAGATACCTCCATTTCCTGTTGATGAGTGACTTTAAGAAGGTGGATGGACTGAGCCATCTTGCCAGTACCCTGCCCAAGAAAGCCAACCTTTTAGCAAGGGGCTGCCAGGAGCAAGCTGGCAGCTTAAAGAACCACTGGGGGCTTGGAGGGGAAAGAGAAGAGATTGAGCAGGAGCCTGGTTTATCATATTAGGGGACTGTGCAGGGCTCTTAGAAGACAGCACATTGCGCCCAGCATTTGGACACTAGTGATGAGAGGAAATTGATGGCTCCTTAATGTTAACCAGAGAAGCACAACAGCCAACAAAGACAGAAATGCCACCTCGTCCAGTTATGAATAATATATCTACCTTCCTCCTTCCTCCCCAGTCTTTCCTGCCTACAGATGAGTAAAGAGTAGACAACAGTGTCCTCTTCAACGCCAAGCCCTAGAGCCCACAGGTCTGTCCACAGTGCTTAGGGAGAGAGCACAGAGTCAGGTCTTAGAAGCTTTAATTAGGCTGGATGGTTTTAATACACAAAAACCACCATAAATTTATGGGATCTTACCAAGGTTTTATTAACAGAGATTTAATGTATCATGATTGAAAGCGGTTATTGGAAGAAATAAAAGTTTCAGATTTATAAGCGAATATCTCACAGGTTCATATCAATTGCATGCACTTGATATACCTTAACCCTGAAAAATTATCACCATCTCATATGCCTGCCATTAATTAAAAGCTATTGTTTCAAGGTAGAATGAATCAAAATCTGTCTAGAGGCTTAATAAGAGATGAAAAGTACTTCCTTTCTTTCCTTTTCTTCTTTTGGTTGGCTTACATGTGAATCAGTACTTTAGTGACTTGAGATGGTTTTTGCTCCAGACAGGTGCATGCTTTCAGTTATTCTAGAGAAGTGTTTCTTGAATATTATGGTCAGAGTCTAAAACCCTCAGTTTAGAATTAGTATTTTTAACTTTTATTGGGTATTAAACTAAGGTGGTGGTTGTTGTTTTAAATAAAGTCATATTCAAAATTTCAAGTCATTATGTAAGATCATTGTGACATATACATTAAAATATTTGTGTATTTTCATGGCAATTTTTTTTCACTATTTTGCCATGTAACATGGTGATGTTTTTAAAAGACAAAATAACTTCCAAAATAATTTAATCTCCCTTTGTCAGGTGCTCAGTGCTCAAGAATATAAGCTAACTTATATATTTGGCTAAAAATATTTCATATATGTATATTTAAACTTTTCCCAAGTGTGTTAAAATACATTACCTCATTTGAGACAACACTATCAGCAGGTGGGTTGGTGAAGTTTTATTACTCTCAGTTTACATATTAAAAAAACTGAACCTGAAAAAAATTATTTGCAAAAAAATACTAAATAAGCAGTTCAAAGCCAATGTGTTTCTTTCTCTCTACTAGAAGGGGCATCATCCTGCATAAAGAGAACAGACTATTGCTTAGTGTGCTGGAATATTGCTATGAATTTAATACAGGGTTTTGTAAAATAGATCTCACCAAATCCAAGATTTAATCCTCAAACACATTTATAACAATTTCTTCTCTTAATGGGCCTGAGAAAAAGGATTCCAGGAAATGCATCTCTAAGCTAATATGCAGTAGAAGAAACACTGGACAAGACACCAGTTTACTTTCAAATAAACCTGAAAAATGTATGGACTCCAAGATGTTTAGTGTGTCTGATTTAACAGATTCATGAAGAAAACAAATTGCATGGGGCTTTTGTGAAAAGAAATGGAGAATTTTTGAATCAGCTTCATTAAACAATCCTAAAGAGCAAACAACTTCATGAAATAAACAATCTCATTTGAGAAACTAAATAAGTTTGCTCTTTGGAAATATTTAATTTTTGGTATTATAATGGGCTGGTTGTAGTTTTCCTTAAATAGAATATGAATCTGTTGTGTTTCATGAAGGTACTAAAACGTATAAATTAACCATTTGAAATGCTGTAAGTAAAAGATTGTATCTTTGGATGATATAACAAACAATTGTTTTTCTATCCATCAGTCTTAGGTTTTTATAACTCTACTCTTCCATGACTAGCTTCTCTACTTTTATTTGGAAGCAGTATGGATACTTGGTTGATGAAACAGTGAAGTGAATTAGTTTTCCTGTCCAGAACGACGGATTTATGTTGTATCTGAGTCTACCTAAGCAACAGCCCTTCCGTCACCCCTCTTCCTTCATTTCCTCTATCAAAACTTATCTGGCTTGAATTCCACCTTATCAGGACACAAATTCTTCCCCTTCCCAACCCAAGAAATTTGTAATAAAGGTAAATGGTTGTAATTTTTTCCCAAAACATCTTATTATCTGGAGATAATTTTATTTAATAAATACTAAGAGCCAGGTACCTCATTAATCATCTTTTAAGTATGAGAGACCCTTATGACATTAGCCCCATTAATAGATCCCCATTACAGAGGCACAGAGAAGACATTTGCCCAGGTCTCCTGGGTAATAAGAGTCAGAGCTGGGGTTCGGTTCCAGAGAGTTTAGCTCCAGGGTTTGTGTTCTAAGCGTGTACACATGACACTTGTTAGTCTAGAATAGTTTGAACAGCCAGTTAAAAGGGGAAGTCATGATAACAGATCATGATGGAGAGAGTTTTCTGATCCTTAAGCCAATCCTGCTTTTCCTGTCGTGATATTAAGTGTAATTCACTTATTTAAATTAATGCCACATAATTTCATTTGAAACTTTTATTTCCAAACAAATAATTTAGGAAATGGCATAAAAACAGACTAGAAACTTTCATAATTCTGTCCTCTGAAGGATAGGTTTCCTTTGATTTTCTTTTTGTAAGATTTCCTAACTTGTCTTCAAAAATATGGCACACTATTTCATTTTTGAAATACAAGAAGCAAAGTTTCTAGCAGTAGAACAGTTTTTGAGAATGTTACCATGCTGTTCAAGACATATTAAAAGGAAAACTATTAAAGGATTACAAAATCAATGCATTTAAATGGTAACCTGGCAGCTGGCCTTCTGCCTCCCCAATAGCTCTTACTCCATTTCCTGCACTGTATTCCTGCTCCCACTACCTCAGCTCAGGCCCTCATTATTTGTCTTTCAGATAACTACATTGGCCCTTTAACTGGTCTCCCTGCTTCTGGCTTCACATTCCTCAGGCTCCTGCTACAGAGAGCGGCCAGGGAGATTTTTCTAAATCACCTGTTATATCACTGCTTAAAATACTTCAAAGTCTCCCTATCACAATCCTTAAAATAACCGTAACTCCTTAGTATCTTATTATGTACAGACAATAGGTTAAGCACTTTATGGATTACTCTATTCCTGATGGCCCTATTACCAACCCCCCCCCACCCCCCTTTTTTTTTTTTACAGATGAGGAACGGAAGCTTAGAGAAGTTAAGTAAATAACCTAAGGTCATATGGCTAATAAATGGCAGATCTAGGACAGAGGCCAGTTTGATGCCAAAGCCCATGCTCTTAACTGCCACCCTGTACTGTGGCGCGTCCACAGGCTGACAGTCCCGCTGTGGTACACAAAGCCCTCCATGATCTCACCCCTGCCAAACTGTCCAGCCCCTTCTCCTGTCACTCCCCAAATATCAAATATTCACTTAGACATTTGAAAATACTACAGTTCTCTCATAACACTGTGCTTTTTCTTGCTTCCAAGACCTCATCCATGTCGTGTCCTCGGCTGTAATAACCGCCCTCCTCTTTCTCCAGCATCTACTTTAATATACTTGGAGAAATTTTACTTTGGAAGACTCTGCTCAAAGTCGGTTCTCAGGGAGATTTGACTGAATTACCTAGTCAGGGGTACTCACTTGCTTTTCCTTGTTCCCGTTATCAAACACAGCTTTCTCTAGCATTCCCATATGCTTTGCTGTTTATGGCTGCAACTTTTACTCACATATCTGTTTCCTCTATTAGACCAGTGGTGTCCGAAATGTTTGGATTGTGTCCCCTTAAGTAAAAAAAATTTGAGTATATTCCATATAGTCATATATATAAAATAAATTATATACATGTACTACTATGCTAATATTTTATGAATAGTATATAACAGACCAAAAAGAAAAGAAAAAATTTAAGAATAAGATGAAGATGAAATAAACAATATTTTTAAAACTAATTTTTGTTTTACTTTATTAACAGTACAAAGAGCCTTTTTACTCTCACTGACCAGAGGTTTTATAATGAGAGCAGTGTGATTGACAGACTTTTTATGAATTTGAAAATTTTGGTATGATTTTGCATGCTACAAATATTCAAAGGTCTAGTGAAATTTTAGTTTATTTCAGTAGTTGAAACTAATGCCTGTCATGGCTGAAAAAGATAATCTCTTAAGTTGAGGAAGTGAATCATTAGATGATTATCATTTTTATTCTCATTAATCACTAATGCAGATGTTTTTAATTGCAGATTTAGCCAGTAGATTTCCATCTTCCCTGTTGGCCATCCCTTGTTTTTACAACTAATTGGAATAGTTGTATTTTAATATTTTAGTATTAAAATATTACTGACACTTTTTATCTGGAAAATATGAAAACAGGTTAGAAATTCTTTTTTCTAGTTACTTGTGTAAATATGCCATTTTAAATTATAATATACATATATCATTTTCAACCAGAAAAATCGCATAATGATAGAAACACTTTCAATAACTCTTTAAAACATTATCTCTGTTTCATGCATTTATTGGAAGAAAGTTGCTTCTAAAGCATTTCATCATTAGAATATCACTTTAATCTTGAAGGGACGCGTATTTATTATTCTAAAATATATGCCAGATAACCAATGACTAAGAGCCAATTGTCATCCCAGAAGAGATGGACAAATATGGAACATTTATTTGTAAAATAAAACTGTGAAACAGCCTTAAGTTCTATAGTTCTTTTAAGTACTTGCAAGAGATACTGGTAAACCTCAATAGAACAATTTTCTGTTTCACACAGAAGCTTTTCCTGGTCACTCCCTAGAACATTGCAACATATTGTAAAGATTCCAGTATATTATATGTTTCTATAAAATTAACTGACCTAATGGCATCCTGCAACACTTTTTGCACTTCTACTTCTTTTGTTTTTTCTGAATTTTCTTGCCGACAAATTATGTACTGAATGAATTTTATATGACACCTCCATAATTTTACCCTAGAAACTTTGTTATTTGCTGAGGTTAAAGCAGCTGCTCCATCAGTGGTTTTATTTATACAGTTTTCCCATAAAACAATGCTTTTAAAAAATTAAATAATCTATTTTCTGTTGAGAACTTATCTCCTCTGATAGCTTTCCTTTTTAGCTCCCCAAAGAAGTGGTTCTTCATCTATTTCAGCATTGACATAGAAACTAACAAATACCATAAACTGAGATAGGCCAGCATATGTTCTTTTATCTGACTTTACAGCAAACTGCCTACAATATGTAGTTTGTTCTAATATTATTTCTACCAATTTCCTGACTTTTTTCTTTGCATCTTCATCTGAATTTACTGACAAAAAAATGCACCTTCTTCTGTTGCCCCACTTTATTGCATTCATCTAATGATAATGTTTAGATTTTTTCTAAATATCATCATTTGGTTTAAATTCTGTAAAGTTTTAAATTGAGTATTTCCTGACTTCAACTATATTTGAAAAAATGAAGTTGAAGTTATTCATGTCCTGGTTGCTTAGTTCTTAACTATCCAGATTGCTATATATTAACATTATCTTTTATCAGAGAGCACAACAGGGCAAAGTTCCTCTAGAATCGTAGTGGATGTAAATCTGTATTCCAAATAATCTTTCTGATAATTTTGAATATTATATTTGCCTGTCAGATCTGATTAGGCAAGTGATTGTTTTTAATCTCATAATGTGGCTGATAAGTATCTGTAGGAATATAGAAAAGGGTCAGCTTTTTGTTGTTCTCCTGTGCTTGAAATGTAAATACTATCTTTAATTTACAGTGTCCTTGAAGAATATGTGTCATTTGTGAGGACTAATTTATTAGTTAAAACTAGATAATAACATGGAAATCAACTTACTTGAGCACAGTGAAACATAATATATTGCAATATGCTGCAAGACAAGGAGAGTGTGAGGAAGCCTCTGTCTGCCCCTCCATGTTGGAAGTGCCCCCTTTCGGTGAGCTCACCTCAAGTACCATATGAAATGCATAACTGTGTGACCCGTGGGCCAGACTGGACCAGGGTACCAGTGTCAGTCTGTATATTGAAGTAGATTAAATGTTAGCGCTCATTTCCTTCTCATTTTTTAAGAGAAAGATAAATGTATGTAGACGTTCCTGTTGGCTTGGCAGATATGTGGGGGAAGAGCCTTCCAGGCCCAGGGTACTGCAAGTACAAGGGCCCTAAGGAAGAATTGTGCCTGGCAAGTTCAAGGCGTAGTAAAGATACCAGTGTAGCTGGCACGTGATCCCATGAGAAATAGTTGTAAGAAGGCCAGTCTTTCACAGTGATAAAAATGAAAACTTCTCTCTCCTGGGAATCCTGACCTTGTGGTTATTTTCCCATCAGTAAATACTAGTCCTGTGAGAACAATTTTAACTGTGGTCTTTATGTTTCCTCTTCATCCATGTCGGCTTTTCATAACGAACAGCTTACTGACCCATCTCCAGAGCACTTTATTTAAATGAGTAATTACCACTATCTTTTACATAAAAATCTGGTTACAGATAATATTAAATTAATCTTTCCACTTCCCCTGACATTGATTCTCCCACTGAGAGAAGAAGAATTTAAGGAGTGTTGAGAGTTGATACATAGATCCTGTTTATTTTGACTTCATTGTCAGGCCTAGAAAAAGACTTTTATTATAATTTCTAGTATGCCAATTTCAGATCTCCTCCAAAAAAGAAATTATCTTATCTAGCTATTGTTTGGAAACAGACTCACTGAAAGGACAAAAGCATTTTGGTACTGGCTGCCACCTGTAAAATGGGGTACTGTGTAATGATATTACTGTTTTTGTAGTTAAACAATGTTGGACTATTACCCAATTTTACAGGTGAGGAATCTGAGGCCCAAAGTACTGTGTAATACTGTATATCTTCCAATGCTTTGTAAGGATTGTGTTTTAAGAGCTTGGCAAATAGTAAGCGTGCAGTAAAGGGGTGTGTTGTCTTCATTAATATTCTAATAAGAGGAAGAAGTAATTGACTTCTACATGAGTCTTATTTTCTTTAGAAATAAAGAGAAGGAGTAATCCTATTCCTTGTACTCTAGATATGCAAATGAAAGTTGTGAGTAAACATCAAATAGAACCATTTGTGAGGATTCTATTTTACTCAGTTTAAATGTTCATTTTTGATAAATGATATGACATTTCTTTGTTATGCAGTTTAGTCAGTTTAACGCAATGGATCATTAAATTATATATTTCATGAGGCCAAATAAAATTAGATGATTGTCCCACTTAAAATAGTATAGATTTTTAAAATGAAATACCTCAAGTTGTAAAGAATTAATTGCATGTAATTCTGTTGAACTCTACTTAGAGCGAGTGGACTCAGAATGGTTACTTTTGACTCTTTCAACCATTTTAGTGTTTATGACTCAGTTTCCTCATTTGTAAAAATGCAGGTTGTGATAGCACCTATCTCCAAGGATTGTTTTCAGGGTTAGAAATTATATGTGAAAATTGCTTTACATACAGGAAACAGTCTAGGGATGTTAAAATTTACTGCTATCATGTTTGTGGTTATTGTAATTTTATTTAACAAACTTTTATGAAATTGAAGATATATCTGCTATCTTCCATGCAATATGTTTTTGGGACTCAGATCTCAGTGTTGCTGGAAGGGCTTCTGCAGTCTTTGGGGTCCGTCCCTGTGAGGTGGTATTTAATGGTTCCAGAATGTTGCCTCACAGTCAATGAATACCACCCCCCTTTTAATTGAAAACAACATATGGATATCATCACAAAGAGAAGGAATAATTTAAGTGCTCTGAAAATATAAAAGAAAATAAATTGTTCCTGGTAAGTAAATATAATTTGGACACTGATCTCTGAATAGTAAGAAAAATTCTGTTCCAGGGCCTTTGGCAAAGGCTAATGAGGATTTCATTCCCTCCCCCACCCCCACCCCCACACTCTTGTCTTCTAAATTAGAAGTTATTACTGTATAAGGCGCTTGTTTTAAGTAAATGATAATACATTAAACTCTTTGGTGGTTTTTTTTTTTAAGCGTTTCAAACAATGGTGTATTATTTTCATTGGTTAAGATCAAGCTCAAATGCAAAACAAAATCTGTGAAATGCTTAGGCCTTAAGAGTCAGATCATACCATAGAAGTCATCTTTTTTTAAAAAATGAAAGCAAACATTTCATTGTTTGCATCATTAGATGATGCTCAGCATGACTGATATTGAAGTGAATTGTGTAAATATTCTATTACATTTATTGGCTGCTGCAGAGAGGTCAAAATGCAGTGATCCATTTTCAGGTCTCCAATCTTTTGGCTGCCTGCCTGCCAGATGGGGAAGTATTACTCTGAACAATTTCATTATGAGGCAGAGCTGCAATCAAGGACAGGAAGCTCATCACTCTGTCCTCCCCTCCCCACCTTCTGTGCCAAAATGACCATGGAGGCTCTTGTTGAGTAAGCTACATGGGTTCCTTCAGCTGCAGACACAGGACTGAGAATAGACACAAATTCGATTAAAGATCAAATAAAGATCCATTGATTTCTTTATTACCTTCAACTGCTTTGACTCTCTCTTCTGCTTCTTTTCTTTTTATTTCAGAAGGAAAATTCCTTCTTCTCTGTCTTCAACCACACCCATTCTCTTAATTCTCTTTCCTTATCTATTCTTTTCATACCTCTCTTCTCCCCATTACTTGCTTCCTAAGCAAATCAAGAGCATCAAACCTGATGTTGAGTTTACCTGCAGAAGAAGTGATACTTGGTGTGTGTGTGTGTGTGTGTGTGTGTGTGTGTGAGAGAGAGAGAGAGAGAGAGAGAGAGAATGAGAATGAATATAGGAAGTTCTCTTTCTGAATTGATTTTCAAGGAAAAGTAACAACACATTGGATCTTTCAATTCAGAGATGAGGTTAACTAGTATGAAAGTTATTTTGCCCTTATAAGCAATGTTGATTTTTCCAAGGTGTGTTCAAACAGTCTAGAAATTCAATCATATAAACTTCTTTGCTTGATTTTTAAGTCCCTTTACTTCTTTTAATTGTGTAGTAACTCCCCACCCCCAAACACACGTGCACACACACTCATACCTTTTCAGTCTGGGCAGCTTACTTCTTCCAGTGAGGCTGTTCTCATTTCCCCCTGAACATGTCATGCTTATTCTTCTCCTGGATCTCTATGACTTTGCCCATGTTCTTTTTTGAAATGAAATGTTCTATATATTTCTCCTAGGCACATAGTAGATATGCAATAAAAACCTTACTATTTTAACTGATTGATTAATGATTCTTCTTTTTTAATTTAGTAAGTGACAACACTGCATTTGATCATAACAAGTACACATTTTTTGGAGATGTTCATAAACTTCACTAGAACCTTTAAAGATGAAAAAAATGAGTTGAAGTTCATAACCTGTAGCAGAAGAAAGTGGGAGCCTGAAGACGATTATACAGCAAAATTGGAAGAAAGGGTGGGAGTTGGGAGAAGGGGAATGTAATGGCAGGAACTGGGTCCTGTAGCACAATCTGATACAAGAACATCCTTAAATTAGACACTTAGAATACTAACAAAACTCTTACAGGGGCCCCAGTGTTGTGGAGCCATGGTGACAAGGTTTACTACAGTCCATGGTGTGCCTTTCTATTTTTGGATTTAAATAAATATTACTGCTTTGGTATAGCTGATGCTATAGTATAGAGACTTATTTTCCATTGGCATTTCTAGTTTAAAAGTTTGCATTTTTTCACATGTATATTGTCCCCTTGCTGTTTGAAAGTAGGAACCATATCTTTTTATAGTTCTTGGCATCTTTTAAAATAGTTCTCTAAGTTGGATGATTAACATATCCATATATATAAATAACTAGGTACTTAAGGAGGGCTTATATATTTATTGTTAGACTAAGTGGCTAAATGAATGAATGTGTTTTACTCTTTAATGTTAGAATGGAAACTACTGAAAAGCATGATTTTCTGAGACTTTTTCTGCTGCTTTTTAAAGAGCAATTCATTTAAAAGGTAATTAATTAGTGGCATATATGTTTCATATATGTAAGTTCATATCTTTATTTGATATTGTGTAGTAATGATACACAACTCCAAATGGTTCTGTGAAAAGACCGTTGAACTAGGAATTAAAAAACCCTAGGCATGAGTCTGACATACTTCACTATGTGACCTTAACTACTGCTGGAGAAATCTCAGACACACGCTAAGTGACCATATCCCAGGCCACCCTTCTCCCCTCCTCTTCTATTATGCTGTTTCTGTTTACAACCTGGGAGGAGATATTAAATCTAATAAAATGGCCCGACCAGACCCTAAATGTGGAAACCGGAAAGCAGGAGCAAGCAGCCCCAGATGCTTGATTAAGGCAGGGATTTTCAATGGCAGGGCTCCTTCCCCATAGGGTGGATAAATGCCATATTCAGACAGTAAAGATTTTTCTTTCTTTTCCAACATGTAGTGGGGCATGGGGAGTTGCCATCTACTGACTCAGACCTAAGCAGTTTTGTTCACTCCAGGACACTGGCCATGATGGGATTTCTTCCCCTGCTCTTTTGGACTCTTTGTGTTGTGTGACTAATTAAGTGGTCATTTGCTGAAAGTTTCTGTTGTGCCCTGAACCCGTGTTCTCAGACATACCATGCAGCAACTTTTTTGACAACTGTGTCAATAAAACTACATGGCTCTCAATTAATCTATTTATAAAATGAAAGATTTAGAATGGATGATTTCAAGATTCCTTTTTGCTAGAGTCAGTTTTTAAATAAAAAAGATAATAGGTGAAAGAAAACGCCCATTAATGATTGTTTTCTCTTAACTTGAAATGTAAAAAAATATTTTCTGGAAAGGGCAATTCTTTATACAGCATTGTATGAAAACTTTATTTGCATTTCTCCAAATCATAATTTGCCGGATATATTTGTTTTTTAAAAAAGAAAATGAAACAAAATCCCTCAACCTGGTACCAATTTAATGTGTGCTTTCACTAGATTTTCCTTTTTTATGCTCAAAATTGTACTGCAGTGAATTACTACTAAATTCAGCATCTTCTAATGCACCTTTAAAAGAACTTGATTCTATTTTTTAACTTTCTTTATCAATTTTCCAAATAATGAGGTGGTTCCCCAGCATATGTAAAGATGATCACTATGTGTTTCAAAAATCTGAGTTCATGGATTTAAACATAACTTGATGTTTTAATAAATTAAACTTTACTCAAACTCTGGATTTAATCTGATTTACAGATTTTGAATTTCATTCTCCTTCACCTTCTAGAAATCTTGGAGAAACAATGGGTATAGACCATGCCGTAAAGTAAAACCACTCATTTCCTTTATTAAAATTGCTACAATATTCTGACCTAGGTGTTCAATTTTAAGAAGCATTGATTGGAAGAGGAGAAGAGATAATTGCCTGATGGTCTTCATCTATTGCTTAAACCCCTCTCATTTGGACAAAATACGCCAAAGAGAAAAAATTGACTTGATTAATCTAATTCCACATCTTAAAGTGCAGTATTTTAAATAAAATCATGGCTCTATACCACAAATGGATTCTTTAAGTTCTATATTTAAAAAATTAAAATAGCTAGAATTAAAAATAGCTTTTATTTTTGGATAAATAAAAATGATACATTCTCACTGTAAAAATATTTCAAACATTACAGAAAAGCATAACAATTATCCAAAATCCTGCTTTCCAAAAACAACTCATTATTAACATGAAAACATTTATTTTTATTCGAGAAGTTGTAGGTTTACAGAAAAATCATATAGAAAGTACAGAGTTCCCAAATATCCTTTCCCCCCACAGTTTTCCCTATTATTAACACTTTGCATTAGTGAGGTACCATTGTTACAATTGAGGAAATGACATCATTATGATTATACTATTAACTATAATCTATAGGCAACCTTAGAGTTCACTGTTTGTGTTGTACTGTCCTATGGTTTTTAAAAATTTTTATTCTGGTAACATATATAGAACCTAAAATTTCCCTTACTAATTACTTTCACAATGTTGTACTACAGTCATCACCACCATCTATTACCAAAATTTTCCATCACCCCAAATAGAAACTCTGTACTGATTAACATTTACTCTCCACTTCGTATCTCCACATTGGCCTCTGGTAACGTGTATTCTGGTTTCTGAATCTATTAATTTGTTTATTCTAATTATTTCTTGTAAGTGAGATCATATAATATTTCACTCAGCATGATACCTTCTAGGGTCGTCCATGCTGTCACATGTATAAGAACTTCATTCCTTTTTACAGCTTAATAATATTTCATTGTTTGTATATACCACATTATGTTTATCCATTAATCAGTTGATGGACACTTGGGTTGCTTCATCTTTTGACAATTGTGAATAATACTGCTAGGAATATCGGTGTGCAAAAATCAACCTTTGCTTTCACTTCTTTTGGGTATTACCCAGAAGAGGAATTGCTGGGCCATATTGTAATTTTATACTTAACATTCTGAGGAACTACCAAACTGTTTTCTATAGTGGCTACACCATTTTATGTTCCTACCAACAATGAATGAGTATGAGTGTTACTATTTCTCTCACTTGTTAGTTTCTGTTTTTTTTTTTTTTTTAAGGACATACTGAGGATTGAACCCAGGACATCGTATATGGGAATCAGGTGCTCAACCACTGAGCTGCATTCGCTTCCCAGTTTCTGTTTTTATTTAATAGTAGCCATTCTAATAGGTGTGAAATGGTATTTCATTGTGGTTTTGATTTGAATTTCCCTGATGGTTAATGGCTTCGAGCATCTTTTCATGTGCTTATTGCCCATCTTCATATCTTCTTTGGAGAAATGTCTATTCAGGTTTTGCCCATTTTAAAACTGGGTTGTTTGTCTTTTTATTGTTGAGTTGTAAGATTTATTTATATATTCTGGATATTAAACCCTCATTAGATATGTGTTATACAAATATTTTCTTCCATTATGTAGGTGGTCTTTTTACTTTCTTGGTAGTCCTTTGAGGCACAAAAGTTTTAAATTTTGCTAAAGTCCTGTTTATCTATTTTTTTTTCCTTTTGTTGCTCATGCTTTTGATGTAAAGTCTAATAAACCATTGCTTAACACCAGGTCCTGAAGATGTTTTCTTCTAGGAGTTTTATAGTTTTGGTTCTTATATTTAGGTCTTTGATGCATTATCAATTAATATTGTGTGTGGTATGAGGTAAGGGGTCCACCTTCATTCTTTTGCATATTCAATTTTCCTGGCACCATTTGTTGAAAAGTGCAGTCACTTCCCATCGAGTGGATTTGGCACCTTTGTAAAAAATCATTTGGCCATACACTGAGTATACACTTTGGATAGAATATACAAGGCATGGGACTGTATAACACAGTGAACCATGTGGTGGATGATGGACTGTGGTTAACAGTACAAATATGAGAGTGTTCTCTCATGAACTATAACAAATATACAATACTAAAACATAGTGTTAATAATAGAGGGTGTATGGAAAAAATATACCAAGTGTATGCTATGGACCATAGTTAGTTGTAATAGTCTGGTCATGTCCTTTCATAATCTGTAGCAAATGTTCCACAAGAATGTAAGGTGTTCGTGGAGGGGTGATGTATGGGAATTCTGCACATTATGCATGATTACTTTGTAAGCTCACAACTTCTTTAATTAAAAAAAAATCAGTTGGCCATAGATGTGAGGGTTTATTTCTGAACTATCAAATTCCATTGATCTCTATGTCTGCACTTGGTTCAGTACCATGTTGATTTGATTATGGTAGCTTTGTAATACATTTTAAAACCAGGAAGTGTGAGTCCTCCAACTTCCATCCTTCTTTTACAAGATGCTTTTGGTTATTTGAGGACCCTTGCCTTCCATATACATTTGATGATTGGCTTTTCTATTCCTACAAATGAGGTTGTTGGAATTTTGATTGGCATTGCATTAAATCTATAAATTGCTTTGGGTAGAACTGACATCATAACAATACTTAGTCTTTCAATCCATGAACATGGAAAATCCTTCCATTTATCTAGGCCTTCTTTGATTACTTTTAGCATTATTTTGTAGTTTTCTTTGTACAAATCCTTTACCTTTTTGGTTAAATGTATTCCTAGATATTTGATTCTATTAGTTGCTATTTTAAATGGAACTTTTTCCTTGATTTCCTCTTCAGATTGTTCATTACTAGTGTATATAAACACTACTGATTTTTGCACATTAATCTTGTACCTTTGCCACTTTTGTAAATTCATTTATTAGATGTGGTAGATTTGTTGTGGATTTTTCTATATATAGGATCTTGTCATCTGCAAATAGTGAAAGTTTTACTTCTTCCTTTCCAATTTGGATGCTTTTTATTTCTTTTTCTCATCTAATTGCTCTTGCTAGAACTTCCAGCACAATGTTGAATAACAGTAGTGACAGTGAGTATCCTTCCCTTTTTGCTGATCTGAGAGGGAAAGCTTTTAGTTTTTTATCATTGAGTACTATGTTAGCTGTAGATTTTCATATATGTCCTTTGTCATGTTAAGGAAGTTTCCTTCTAGTCCTAGTTTTCTAAGTGTTTTTTCAAGGAGGCATGCTAGGTTTTGTCAGATGCCTTTTCTGCATCAGTTGAGATGATCATGTATTTTTTTTTTCCTTCATTCTATTAATGTGATGTATTACATTAATTGATTTTCTTATGTTGAACCACCCTTGCATACCAGGAATAAATCCTACTTAATCATGGTATATAATTATTTTAATGTGTTGTTGGACCCATTTGCTAGTATTTTGTTGAGAACAGTTGCATCTATATTCATAATGGATATAGGTCTGTAATTTTCATTTCTTGTAATATCTTTGACTGGTTTTGGTATTAGGGTGATATTGGTCTCATAGAATGAGTTAGGAAGGATTTCCTCCGCTTCAGATTTTTTGAAGATTCGAAGAAGATTGGGGTTAATTCTTGGAATGTTGGGTATAATTCACCAGTGAAGCCATCTGGTCCTGGGCTTTTCTTTGTTGCGAAGTTTTATTTTTTTTTTAATTTTTAACTTTTTATTTTGAAATACTTTCAAACTTACAGAACAGCTACAAATATAATACAAACACCATATTGAGAGCGACAACATACCCTTACCCTCTCCAGATTCCCAAATCCACCAATTTTGACATTTTACCATATTTGCCATATCATCACTGTCTATCTATCTTCTATCTATCTATCTATCTATCTATCTATCTATCTATCTATCTATCTATCTATC